>CM026395.1:69966617-70052494 GCA_014843695.1 Archivesica marissinica | reverse complement strand
TGGATCACTGATACAGGTAAGTTCCATCTACTGACTGGGGAGGTCTTTGATATAGATAAGTTCTACTCACTAAGTGTGGGGCTAGGTCACTGATACAGGTAAGTTCCATTTACTGACTAAGAATGCATCTTTGATATAGATAAGTTCTACTCACTAAGTGTGGGGCTGGATCACTGATACAGGTAAGTTCCATCTACTGACTGGCGATGCATCTTTGATATAGATAAGTTCTACTCACTAAGTGTGGGGCTAGGTCACTGATACAGGTAAGTTCCATTTACTGACTGGCGATGCATCTTTGATATAGATAAGTTCTACTCACTAAGTGTGGGGCTGGATCACTGATACAGGTAAGTTCCATCTACTGAGTGGGGATGCATCTTTGATATAGATAAGTTCTACTCACTAAATGTGGGACTGGTTCACTGATACGGGCAAGTTCCATTTACTGAGTGGGGAGTTCTTTGATATAGATAAGTTCTACTCACTAAGTGTGGGGCTGGATCACTGATACAGGTAAGTTCCATCTACTGAGTGGGGATGCATCTTTGATATAGATAAGTTCTACTCACTAAATGTGGGACTGGTTCACTGATACGGGCAAGTTCCATTTACTGAGTGGGGAGTTCTTTGATATAGATAAGTTCTACTCACTAAGTGTGGGGCTGGATCACTGATACAGGTAAGTTCCATCTACTGAGTGGGGATGCATCTTTGATATAGATAAGTTCTACTCACTAAATGTGGGACTGGTTCACTGATACGGGCAAGTTCCATTTACTGAGTGGGGAGTTCTTTGATATAGATAAGTTCTACTCACTAAGTGTGGGGCTGGATCACTGATACAGGTAAGTTCCATCTACTCTTGTTTCATATAGCAGCCACCACCAAGTACGGTGTTTCAACCAGTACCTGGGAAAGTCAGGCAGTGTTGGTAGACCACATGCCATATATAAGTAAGTTATATCTAACCTGTCCATGTTGTGGTTTTCAGGTCTGATTCAGCAACCACCGAGGAGTACGATGTTCAACCAGTACCTAGGAGAGTCGGGCAGCGTCGATAGACCGTATAAATGTCAATACTGTCAGAGAGGCTTCAAGAAATCCAGTCATCTGAAGCAACATGTCCGCTCACATACAGGTAATTCTACCGTCCAATTTCACTGCCACTGCGTGTTCAAAGATTTAGGTGTCAATGGAGCATTAGGTATCAAACTTTATAGGAAAAACTTGGTCAGGGTCAATAACTGAACCCCATTGACTTTGGGGTCAGTGTATCATTAGGTATCAACTTTATAGGAAAAACTTGGTCAGGGTCAATAACTGAACCCCATTGACTTTGGAGTCTGTGGATCATTAGGTATCAAAATTGATAGGAAAATTTGTCAGGGTCAATAACTGGACCCCATTGACCTTGGAGTCTGTGGATCTTTAGATATCAAAATTGATAGGAAAATTTGTCAGGGTCAATAACTGGACCCCATTGACCTTGGGCCTAAGGCATTTAAATTCCACGTTGCCTCTTCTCTCCCCCTCATGGCGATGGATTCCATGAGGAATGAGGTCTCGAGAGTGATTAATATAAGTTGTAAGAACTTGTTTCGCAATCAAGCTAAAATAAATTTCTATAAATGATAAGGAATAGACTATTGTTCACCTTAGAGTAACCTTGTCCATTCCTTGGTTGGAGAAACTTATATTAATTAAAACAATCAAGTGGTCAGTCTTGTATCCTGGGGTTTACTTGTCTTGTATTATCTTGTGTTATTTCTGCTTAATCTCGGTACTAAATCATATTTGTTTACCTTTCTCTATAGGCGAGAAACCATACAAATGCTTGACATGTTCTCGGACATTTGTATCCAATGGCGTCCTGAAAGCTCACATCCGCATTCACACGGGTATGAAACAGTACAAATGTGTAATGTGCGACAACCTCTTCTCAACCAACGGCAGCCTGAAACGCCATATGTCAACACATAGCGATGTCCGTCCGTTCATGTGTCCGTACTGCCAGCGCACTTTCAAGACAAACGTCAACTGTAAGAAACACATGAAGACTCATAGGTAAGAGATTATACATTGAAAGGTTTCATTTTAATTTCCTTTCGAGAAACTCCGATTTCTTAGATTTCTCAAACTTGTATCTTGGGTGTGATAAACTTGATTTCTTGGGCATTATAGACGTGTATCTTAGGTGTAATCTTGATTTTATTGGGCATTATAAACTTGTATCTTAGGTGTAATCTTGATTTTATTGGGCATTATAGACGTGTATCTTAGGTGTAATCTTGATTTTATTGGGCATTATAAACTTGTATCTTAGGTGTAAACTTGATTTCTTGGGCATTATAGACGTGTATCTTAGGTGTAATCTTGATTTTATTGGGCATTATAAACTTGTATCTTAGGTGTAAACTTGATTTCTTGGGCATTATAGACGTGTATCTTAGGTGTAATCTTGATTCCTTGGGCATTATAGACGTGTATCTTAGGTGTAAACTTGATTTCTTGGGCATTATAGACGTGTATCTTAGGTGTAATCTTGATTCCTTGGGCATTATAGACGTGTATCTTAGGTGTAAACTTGATTTCTTGGGCATTATAAACTTGTATCTTAGGTGTAAACTTGATTTCTTGGGCATTATAAACTTGTATCTTAGGTGTAATCTTGATTCCTTGGGCATTATAAACTTGTATCTTAGGTGTAATCTTGATTTCTTGGGCATTATAGACTTGTATCTTAGGTGTAAACTTGATTCCTTGGGCATTATAAACTTGTATCTTAGGTGTAATCTTGATTCCTTGGGCATTATAAACTTGTATCTTAGGTGTAATCTTGATTCCTTGGGCATTATAGACATGTATCTTAGGTGTAATCTTGATTTCTGGGGCATTATAAACTTGTATCTTCGGTGTAATAAACTTGATTTCTTGGGCATTATAGACTAGTTTCTTGGTGATCATAAACTTGTAGCTGATTTCTTGGGTGCCATAGACAAAGTTTGTTGACATCATCAATGGATTTATTGGGCATGTTGTTAACATGGGCATGTTATATGTGTTTATAGGGCAGAGTTGGCTGTGCAATCCATGACCAATCAAACACCTATCCAGAATGTGGAGCAGGTAATTCTTTCTCAAATATGGGTGTAACAATAGGTGATAATAATAATTGTGTTTGTTCCATGCCATTATACACTGGTTGACATGACATTGTACACTGGTTGTCATGACATTGTACACTGGTTGTCATGACATTGTACACTGGTTGTCATGACATTGTACACTGGTTGTCATGACATTGTACACTGGTTGACATGACATTGTACACTGGTTGTCATGACATTGTACACTGGTTGTCATGACATTGTACACTGGTTGTCATGACATTGTACACTGGTTGACATGACATTGTGCACTGGTTGTCATGACATTGTACACTGGTTGACATGACATTGTGCACTGGTTGTCATGACATTGTACACTGATTGTCATGCCATTGTACACTGGTTGAAATGAAATTGTGCACTGGTTGTCATGCCATTGTACACTGGTTGAAATGAAATTGTGCACTGGTTGTCATGCCATTGTGCACTGGTTGTCATGCCATTGTGCACTGGTTGTCATGCCATTGTGCACTGGTTGCCATGCCATTGTGCACTTGTTGTCGATATTGTGCACTATTGCCATGACATTTTGCATTGGTTGCCATGACATTGTGCACTTGTTTCAAGCAGTAATGTTTTTGCCTTGAAAGATTCTTACAACACATTTAGTTCAATTGCCCAATAGTATCAAATGAAACTATATGAATAGACAGTCGCTTCATTGTTTTTAGACGTCACAATCAGCAAACGGAACAAATGTTTTATCAGACTTGTGACATCTTTCAATACTTGTGACTGGAAACTGACTCAAGATGTGACTGTTTTGTTTTCTAGGCGCAGGCAGCCAGTAATGTGGCGGCCGAGCTTGTTCAGGATGAGCAGTACGTGGAAGAAGAACCCGTCGACAGTGATCTCACGCTTGTGCATGTGCAACATGAACTTAACCAAGCAGGACATATAACACAAACAGACCTTGCTCAACAATCCATACTTGCTCAGGCAGGACTGCATGACGCCCTAGCACTCGGCAGCACTAACCTGGATCAAAATATACTTAATCAACAGGTACTTTGCAATTAATGACATGACTTTTTTAATTACTTTTTTGTGTGTTTGTTTACGTTTATTTATCGTCTCCATAAGTATATTAGTTACTTTATATTTTGGAGGTTAGTGCAAGAAGATACAAGAGACGCCAATATTCCAGAATTAGTTACTTTATTTTATTATAGTGCAAAATAGAGAAAACGCTTGAATACCAAAAGCAGCCATGGTTATTTTACATGCTGTGTGTATAGCACCGATACACAAGACCTTGGTGTGTTCCATCTGAAAGACAATATTAATATTATTAGGGTCAGCCGGAGATCAAACCTGCGCTGCAAGGATTCGCAGTCCAACATGTTACGCTCTGAACCAGTAACCTGTCTATTTGTTTTATTCCATGCTGCATTGTTATAATGCAATGGGATGTTACCATAGAGCTTTGTCACAGTGGAAGATGATTCTTGGGATTGTCACAACATAAAATGAATTCACCCAACAGTATTTCACCACAGACTTGACTGTTTGTATTAACCCTTTCCCTCATAGAAGCACCTCTTGACGCCATTACCAAAACGACATACATTGACAATTTAGTAGCCAAACCAATGTTCATAATTAAGGCCAGAATCTCATGTAGTCCCAGTAATATCTATGGAGGTGGGATAGACATGGCGACTACTTATCCACTGCATGATAGCTAAATGACGTCGTTTGTATGGAGCTATAATAGTACATTAACCTAAATCTCTATGTAGTCCCAGTAATATCTATGGAGGTGGGATAGATATGGCGACTACTTATCCACTGCATGATAGCTAAATGACGTCGTTTGTATGGAGATATAATAGTATATTAACCTAAAACTAAAAACCCCTCAAACCCGAACTCTATCTCTAATCCGGTGAAACCCTCTAAAACTAAAAACCCTCAAAACCGAACTCTATCTCTAATCCGGTGAAACCCTCTAAAACTAAAAAACCCTCAAAACCGAACTATATCTCTAATCCGGTGAAACCCTCTATAACTAAAAAACCCTCAAAACTGAACTCTATCTCTAATCCGGTGACTGGTCGCTTGGTTTCACTGCACTTGATATAGAATATTATAGATAATCATGAACTTGTAAGTTTTGTCATTGTCTTGTGTGTGTTTTACGTTATTTATAGTCGCTACCGGTTACCCATATGAGCAACACGTCCTGAAGAGATTAGTCATTTTAGATTTTTGGAGGATAGTGCAATGATACAGACAGAGATCCATTCTAGAATCTCCTCTGGTTCTTGTACGTGCACGGTGTACAACACCGACACAAGACCTCGGTTTAAAGTCCCATCTGAAAGACTGTTAATTTTATTTGGGTCAGACGGGGGATCACCAGTCCAACATGTTAACCATTGTACTACAGCTCCGACATTGTCTAATGTAATTTATATGTCTCATATTTGTTTATGGGGAATCTTGGAATAATTACAGCAAATATTCAGCCAGCAGCAGACGTATACCCAGAGCTTGTTGGGAACAGGTCAGCAAAACTTCCAACAGATGAACTCCCATATTGCTAACATTGGTCAACAACAAAATCAGTATAACATACAGGTTTGAACTTTTATATTATTGCTTTTAAATATATTTGATTCATCGTAATAAAAATATTCAACAAATTATTTATACACACATAATTAAACTTTCATCTGTTTTTAAATTCGTGGATTGAACACCTCCCTCTAGAAATTTAATTTCATTATTTGAATTTCATTATTTGAATTTCATTATTTGAATTTCATTTTCACCGTCCATCAGTTCTTATCACACATAATTTGATTAAAAAACCTGCAAGCAAGACCGGTGATTGGATGTGCTTGTTCTAAATATATCCCGTAGGACATTAAACTCCATCATCACGTGACCGTACTGCTGCAGTCGTCAATCATAGTGTTTGTGTCATGGCTTGCTCAGTCGGTGAACGATTGTTCTGGCCACAGCCAGATGTACGTGGCAAACTATTTTAATTTGATTGTGGACGTGGGTCCTTTCCGATCAGCAGGGCAGATCAAAGTTTCTAGATTATTTCCCTTCACTATCAATACTTGCATTAAAGGGTGGTTAAGTAAATGAAAAAACAACACGCCTGATAACTTTCTTTTATTTATTATATACTAAAGTCTTGTACTCGTTTATTGTCAAATAAACACATAATCAACCCTACGACATTTGCTACATAGCATATGGCAGCGGAAATTGTCTCCCTTGCATTGCAGTTAATCGCAATAACTGCAGAACGAAAATGTAATTAAACGAATCTTTCAGTCGAATGAGCGTTCTACGAAGTTAAAAAACGGATATAAGTTAATTATGTTCAATATGTCTGTAAATAGTGATGGTAGCTTTGTCCACGAATTGCAACAAACCAAATACAAATATTCCGTGTGGATCAGTTAGTTTCTAAGAAAGCATTTTGATGGGTGTTGATTCGGTTCAGTGACGGCTCGTACACAAACTATTTCAGATATGAACAAATGTACATGCATTTTGGATAGTTGATGGACTTGGTTCAGTAAATACATCATATAGGTTAGGAAATAGTGTCTACTGTTTAATTTCAGCCCTGCTATTAAAGTGCATGTACAAAATGTCATTAAATTAAGCTGGAACCCTTTCTATAATGGATTCATAATGTAATGTTTTTTTTAGTTGAGGTTCCAGGACACTAAAATAAAACATTTTATCACCATCCCACAACGTGTCGACCGACCACTTTGGATATATAGCCAGACAAGAGTTACACAACCCCTTGATGAGTTTCCCCTTTGGATATATTCCCCAGACAAGAGTTACATGACCTTTGATGAGTTTCTCCATTGGATATATTCCCCAGACAAGAGTTACATGACCCTTGATGAGTTTCTCCATTGGATATATTCCCCAGACAAGAGTTACATGACCCTTGATGAGTTTCTCCATTGGATATATTCCCCAGACAAGAGTTACACGACCCTTGATGAGTTTCTCCATTGGATATATTCCCCAGACAAGAGTTACATGACCCTTGATGAGTTTCTCCATTGGATATATTCCCCAGACAAGAGTTACATGACCCTTGATGAGTTTCTCCATTGGATATATTCCCCAGACAAGAGTTACACGACCCTTGATGAGTTTCTCCATTGGATATATTCCCCAGACAAGAGTTACATGACCCTTGATGAGTTTCTCCATTGGATATATTCCCCAGACAAGAGTTACATGACCCTTGATGAGTTTCTCCATTGGATATATTCCCCAGACAAGAGTTACATGACCCTTGATGAGTTTCTCCGTTGGATATATTCCCCAGACAAGAGTTACACGACCCCTTGATGAGTTTCTCCATTGGATATATTCCCCAGACAAGAGTTACATGACCCTTGATGAGTTTCTCCATTGGATATATTCCCCAGACAAGAGTTACATGACCCTTGATGAGTTTCTCCGTTGGATATATTCCCCAGACAAGAGTTACACGACCCCTTGATGAGTTGTCCATTTGCATGTTGCATTAAGAGACCGTTTTTGCTCTGTCCCTTGGGTGGTCTCTTAATACAAGTTTGACTGTATATGTATACCCCAGGGCTTTATTTAGCAGCAAGCGGTCAGGAAGAAGTAGTCTCCTTTGAGCTACCTCCACTATTTTGAGATTATATAGAGTAAAGATACTTTACCCTTGTATACCTTAATTTTCTCCCTAAGTAAATGCTCAGAAGTTTTACGTATTAGGACCCTTGACAGAGTCAAGATACTTTTCCCGTGTATACTCTAATTGTCTCCCCTATTTGGAAGTATATACTCTAATTGTCTGCCCTATTTGGAAGTATATACTCTAATTGTCTCCCCTATTTGGAAGTATATACTTTAATTGTCTGCCCTATTTGGAAGTATATACTCTAATTGTCTGCCATATTTGGAAGTATATACTCTAATTGTCTCCCCTATTTGGAAGTATATACTCTAATTGTCTCCCCTATTTGGAAGTATATACTCTAATTGTCTCCCCTATTTGGAAGTATATACTCTAATTGTCTCCCCTATTTGGAAGTATATAATATAATTGTCTCCCCTATTTGGAAGTATATACTCTAATTGTCTCCCATATTTGGAAGTATATACTCTAATTGTCTGCCCTATTTGGAAGTATATACTTTAATTGTCTGCCCTATTTGGAAGTATATACTTTAATTGTCTGCCCTATTTGGAAGTATATACTTTAATTGTCTGCCCTATTTGGAAGTATATACTCTAATTGTCTGCCCTATTTGGAAGTATATACTTTAATTGTCTGCCCTATTTGGAAGTATATACTCTAATTGTCTCCCCTATTTGGAAATATATACTTTAATTGTCTCCCCTATTTGGAAGTATATACTCTAACCGTCTCCCCTATTTGGAAGTATATACTCTAATTGTCTCCCCTATTTGGAAGTATATACTCTAATTGTCTCCCCTATTTGGAAGTATATACTCTAATTGTCTCCCCTATTTGGAAGTATATACTTTAATTGTCTGCCCTATTTGGAAGTATATACTTTAATTGTCTCCCCTATTTGGAAGTATATACTCTAATTGTCTCCCCTATTTGGAAGTATATACTTTAATTGTCTGCCCTATTTGGAAGTATATACTTTAATTGTCTCCCCTATTTGGAAGTATATACTCTAATTGTCTGCCCTATTTGGAAGTATATACTCTAATTGTCTCCCCTATTTGGAAGTATATACTTTAATTGTCTGCCCTATTTGGAAGTATATACTCTAATTGTCTGCCCTATTTGGAAGTATATACTTTAATTGTCTGCCCTATTTGGAAATATATACTTTAATTGTCTGCCCTATTTGGAAGTACCGGTATATACTTTAATTGTCTCCCCTATTTGGAAGTATATACTCTAATTGTCTGCCCTATTTGGAAGTATATACTTTAATTGTCTCCCCTATTTGGAAGTATATACTCTAATTGTCTCCCCTATTTGGAAGTATATACTCTAACCGTCTCCCCTATTTGGAAGTATATACTCTAATCGTCTCCCCTATTTGGAAGTAGTGAGGTGGGTGAGAATATGTGTGCTCTAGTAAACCACTCCTATCTCCGCAACAGCAGCAGCAATTAGCCCAGGTGGACCTGAATTCCTTCAATCAGCAGCAAATCCAACAGCAGCCCGAAAATGTGATCCAGATTGTCACCTCAGTGGAACCAGCTCATACAGAGACTGTTCAAGCCATTCCCGAGGACCAGCAGACTCAAGACCAGTTTGTGACATCCGCAGTAATGCCAAGTACCTCGATGCAGAATATACTTGAAACTAGGTAAGAAGCAAGTTGAATATACTTGAAACTAGGTATGAAGCAAGTTGAATATACTTGAAACTAGGTAAGAAGCAGACTGAATATTTTTGAGTATTTTGTAAGAAGCAAGTTGATGCTAATTGAAAATCAGCGTGATATTTCTGTCATCAGTTTCAATCACATCTTTCTCTGTGACGTCCATTTCTGCACATTGTTGGAAGTTGCACAGCAGCACGACCCATATCATGTTTCAGAAACTCAAAATATGTATATGATCTTGCTATTAAGACCTTATGATGATGATGGTGATGATGATGGTGATGATGCTTTGTAGGGAGAGCGAGACAGCAGATGAAGCAGAGGGAGAAGCTGCAGACCCTAGCGACTCTGTAAGCGACGGTATCCGCAGGCCATACCACTGTGAATTCTGTAATAAATCCTTCAGGAAAACTAGTCACCGGAAACAACACATCCGCACACATACAGGTAAGTCGTACATTGTTCTTGCATACTAAAGCAGAATATCCAGTCTTCAAACCTCCGTGGGTGAGTGGTTACTGTCTCTGACTGACTAGTATATCATCACTGATTTCACGGGTTAGAACCCGCTCAGGCCATGTCTCTTTATATGAAAAAGTTGGCAGTTTCTTATGGAGGTTGATGCACTAAGTACTTGTTTACCACTGTAGCCTGCCCAGGAAAGGTGTTGTTAGGTAAACTTCCCGTCGCTCAAAAGAATGTAGCACAATGTTTTGGATGGAAGTGGTTTTCTGTACCCGTAGATCAGTCACATACCCGATACTTGCCGATGCAAAACCGACATATTTTTGGCCGCAAGTTATAAACCTTTTCTCCAATCCCAAACACTGTCCCATTTGCTATCATTAGTTGAGCCAAGAGCAAATCTCAAGACTCGACCAATCATATCACTTGAGCTCGAGTTCGAGATATGAGAAAATGTTTATAACTTCCGACCCTTGTGTGTCGCCACACATTAAAAAGATCGATGGATTACTGGTCTTGCTGTGTGCGCCGTTTATAATACCAAACTTACATAATATATGTTTACAAATGGTTCATAAAACATTCATTCAAACAAAGCACATGTATCTTCTATATGAAGTAAACATACTGTACTCTCTCTGTGACCTAGTGGTTATGGCGTCCGCCTACGGAGCGGGATATTGAATGTTCATTCTTATATGGCCTGTTAGTGAGCCTGGCTCCTGGCCTTCAAGGATCGGATTAAGGAAGTACTGATGTCTCGTAAGTCAGTAATAGCTGGCCCTTTCAATAGGGGTAACACTGTACTAAACTAACATTTTACTTTTACTGTCAAACTTGTGTTATCAGTCACCTCTGTTACACGACCAACCTGTATTCCGCAGACAATTTCTAGATTCAAAACCAGACTTTTAGTCATAGATTTACATAATCGTGTAATATTCTTGTAAACATTTCTAAAAAATTGAGTAAATGAAATCTCTTAAAAACATTTTCTTTGAATTGCAGGAGAGAAACCGTACAAGTGTACACAGTGTAACAAGACGTTTGTTGCGATGGGAGTGTTACGGCAGCATCTGCGCACGCACACTGGCGTGAAGGAGTACAAGTGTAGTGTGTGCCATGCCCTATTTGCCACCAACGGATCACTTACCCGACATATGAACATCCATGTGTCTATCAAACCATACAAATGTCCCTTCTGCCTAGAGGGATTCCGAACTGCCACAATTTGTAAGAAACACATGAAGGAGCATACAGGTGCAGGTTAGTGTACTCGAACATCCCAATGAGCGACATTGTTGGTTTTTCTATTACTATTTCTATTTTCTATATTTGCTGTGAATATTTGCTGTGATATAGCTAACTGCTCTCCGAGAATGGCAGAAAAAAATTCTGAATCCCGAAATGATTTGTCCTCTTAGTTGGAATCCTTTGTTTTTACTGTTGGTCCCTAACCAGATGTTGTGGTATGATTAATGTGATTTTAATTGATAAGAATGGTTTACAGTAAAGTATTCATTGGAAACGGTGTAGGATATCTGTCGAGATTTAATAATTTAATAATAAGATGAGAAGACAGATGAAAATTGATAGCATGTGGTGCAAAGGAAACCTCGATGAAAACAGAGGAAACCAAATAAAATGAGCTACTCCTCTTTAACCCTTTCCTTCATAGAGATTTAGGTTAATATACCATTATATCTCCATACAAACGACAGCCATTTAGCAGCAGTATAGCTCCCTGTACACATCCTGTATAAGGACAGGTTTAAGTCCCGTCCATTCCTGTCCCTAGGGTTACAATGGACTTGGGCGTATAACACAGTATGTTTGAGCAGCAGTATAGCTCCATGTACACATCCTATATATGGACAGGTTTAAGCCCCATCAATTCCTGACCCTAGGGTTACAATGGACTTGGGCGTATAACACAGTATGTTTGAGCAGCAGTATAGCTCCATGTACACATCCTATATATGGACAGGTTTAAGCCCCGTCCATTCCTGACCCTAGGGTTACAATGGACTTGTGTGTCACACAGTATGTTTGAGCAGCAGAAAAACTCCGTGTACACATCCTGGAGATATTCTCTTCTTGGAATACGTTTTCTTATCATAAACAAAATATTTCTTATTTGAGGAAGAATGTAGCATCCACAATAGAACAGACATATTTACACACACAAATAATTTGTCAACAAATATATGAAAAACTAGTAACGGCTATATTTGCTGTGATATAGCTAACTGCTCTCCGAGAATGCTCCTTTCTCACCAACGCAACCTGTGTTCGTTCCTCTGAATGGGAAGTATATGAGATGGTACGCTGGTCACCGGGTTTTCTCAGGGGCTCCGGTTTCCTCCCATACAAAATGCTTTCATCCTCGCCAATGAGAACGATTGCTAAATTCAAATTGGAAGCCGTGATAGTGCATTCGCTTCTGATGTTAGAGGCCCGGTGTTCACACCCGCTGGAGCCGTTACGATTGTGCCCTTAGGCAAGGCATTTAAATTGCACATTGCCTCTTCTCTGTCCCGCATTGCGATGGATTTCACCTGGAATGAGGTCTCGAGAGCGATTAATATAATGTTGTAGAAACTTGTTGTACAAGCTACAGGGATCATTCTAGAGGGCGATGTGGGCGAAATTGTCACCTTAGGGACCCTGACTTCGCCCTCTGGGGACCCCACTTCTCCCTAAAAAAAAATTGTATTTACTATTTTACAACATTTTGTCTAGTACACTGGCCCATTATAAAGCACTCCTTCTATTCAAATGTTGTATTTAATGGTTGTACTGTGCATTTTAACCCTATTTTGCAGAAGTATATTAAAGAACACCATTTAAGGAAGCGATCACGCGCTTTCTCACGTCTCCCAAAAATTCTGACCTAGAATGAACCCGTGAAGCTATATTCTAAGCACGATAAATCAAGTAATATTTTATAAAGAACTACTTTCATAATAGGCAATAAGTATTTACCAAATTTATTTCACAATTTTTGTAAAAGTTTTATGCCGACTGTTTTCGCTCACAACGCATGCAGTAACATGCTGTTGATAGTGTCATTATAGCAGAAGATTGATTGGACAGGTAGATATTTGTATAACAATATAAAATCTATACTACTAAGGGGAGGTAATCTGATGGCTCGGTATGATATATCTCGGCAACATTATGTGTTTAAGGAGATGATGAAGAAGAGGAACGGATGCCAGAGAATCAAGTGACTGTATCACCAATACAATTAAAAAAAGCGAAGAAAAATAAAGTTGCCGAGGTTCCGGCGGTCGCGAATACTAGTATAATTCAGGATTCGATGAATCTGTCTGAGAAGATGTTTGTTGAGTCGGCATCAGAAAGGGAAAGAATTAGTGAGGTACTGTATTCATTAACCCATTCAACCCCAAGTAACTGACATGGACTGGTGCACGATATTAACCCATTCAACACCAAGTAACTGACATGGACTGGTGCAGTATATTTTTAGACCAATCAATTAATAAGAAAATTACATTTGGAGCAGTTCATTTATCAAAATGGGTAATTTTGTCTCAAAATAGTAATATTACTGGCAAAAAGTGCAGATCCTGATGAGACGGCTCGTCACGAGCCAGCTCATCTGGATCTACGCTTTTTGTAAGCCTATTTAGATGTCTGTGGTGTTGAAAGCGTTAAGGACGTCCACTTGATTCCTACGTATCAGGTAGCCAATAGTTATTTTTTGTGTTGCTACATCTGCTTTTGTTCATATAACAACTTTCCAGCTTTAAGCGTGCCAACAGGATTGAGAATAAAGTATAAAATACTTCAGTAGATCCCTTTCACTAATCTGTATTTGTGCACTACAAAGCACAACCGTGTAACAATATGGAAATTATAAATGCTAATGACAATATGGTTTAGTTATATATATATATTTATACAAATTTATTTTAGCTCGATTGCGAAACAAGTTCTTACAACTTATATTAATCACTCTCGAGACCTCATTCCTGATGGAATCCTTCGCCACGAGGGAGAGAAGAGGCAATGTGGAATTTAAATGCCTTGCCTAATGGCACAATAGTAACGGCTCCAGCGGGGCCCAAAGTCTGCATCTGAAGCTAACGCGCATCCACTGCGCTATCACTACTTCCACAATTTGGTTTGCAGGTGAAAGAACTAAACATGCCATTCCATGATAGGCACACACATCAGTGTTCCCACTGTACAAAGAGCTTCAAGAAGCCGAGCGACCTTGTACGTCACATCAGAATACATACTGGCGAGAAACCTTTTGCCTGTGGCATCTGTGGACGTACATTTACAGTGAAATCCACACTGGATAGTCACATGAAGACACACAGCGGATGTAAGTACAGGACACAGATAGTAGTACAGGACACTGTTAGTAGTACAGGACATGGTTAGTAGTACAGGTCACGGTTAGTAGTACAGAACACGGTTAGTAGTACAGGACATGATTAGTAGTACAGGACACGGTTAGTAGTACAGAACACGGTTAGTAGTACAGGACATGGTTAGTAGTACAGGACACGGTTAGTAGTACAGAACATGGTTAGTAGTACAGGACATGGTTAGTAGTACAGGACACGGTTAGTAGTACAGTACACTGTTAGTAGTACAGGACATGGTTAGTAGTACAGGACATGGTTAGTAGTACAGAACATGGTTAGTAGTACATGACATGGTTAGTAGTACAGGACACGGTTAATAGTACAGGACATAGTTAGTAGTACAGGACATGGTTAGTAGTACAGGACATAGTTAGTAGTACAGGACATTGTTAGTAGTACAGGACATGGTTAGTAGTACAGAACATGGTTAGTAGTACAGGACATGGTTAGTAGTACAGGACATGGTTAGTAGTACAGAACACGGTTAGTAGTACAGGACATTGTTAGTAGTACAGGACATGGTTAGTAGTACAGGACATGGTTAGTAGTACAGGACATAGTTAGTAGTACAGGACATGGTTAGTAGTACAGGACATAGTTAGTAGTACAGGACATAGTTAGTAGTACAGGACATGGTTAGTAGTACAGGACATAGTTAGTAGTACAGGACATAGTTAGTAGTACAGGACATAGTTAGTAGTACAGGACAGGGTTAGTAGTACAGGACATAGTTAGTAGTACAGGACACGGTTAGTAGTACAGGACATAGTTAGTAGTACAGGACATAGTTTAGTAGTACAGGACATAGTTAGTAGTACAGGACATGGTTAGTAGTACAGGACATGGTTAGTAGTACAGGACATGGTTAGTAGTACAGGACACTGTTAGTAGTACAGGACATTGTTAGTAGTACAGGACATGGTTAGTAGTACAGGACACAGCAGTTGTATAGGACATGGCAGTAGTATAGGACATGGCAGTAGTACAGGACACTGTTAGTTGTACAGGACACGGTTAGTTGTACAGGACACTGTTAGTTGTACAGGACACTGTTAGTTGTACAGTATGACTGTCGATTTTGGCATGCTTTAAATATTATCACTTATGAAAGTGCAGCTTACAATCGGTTGGTACAGAACGACTGGACCATGGCTGTCAGATTAACACAGTTGTTAGCACGCTCGCTTCTCACCAATGCAAACCAGGTTCGATCCTTGGACCGGGAAGTATGTGAGATGGTACGGTAATCGCAGATCGGACAGGTTGGTTTTCTCCGGGTACTCCGGTTTCCTCCCACACTATTTGACCACATTTTCATCCGCGCCAACGAGAATGATTAATATAAGTTGTTAAAACTTGCTTTACAATCGTTAAATAAAGTTTAAACTTTTACTGGATCATGGTAGATCCACTCGAGCATGCTAGACGTACATCAACTTGACTGGGGTAATGCATGACCAATTTTCTTAGTTTGTTTATGTCCACAAATTTATTTTAGCTTGATTGAGAAACAAGTTCTTACAACTTAGCGTAATTGCTCTTGAGACCTCATTCGTGATGGAATCCATCGCTATGAGGGAGAGAAGAGACAATGTGGACTTTAAGCGCCACGCCTAAAGGCACAATCGTAACAGCTACAGCTGGGCGTGTGAACTCCTGGTCTTTTGCACCTTATGCGAATGCGCTACCACCGCGCTACCACCGCGCTATCACAACTTCTTGGTTTGTTTTGATGTAACTGGATTAGTTGTGTATTGCCTTCCTCTCCCCACCCCATACATACCATCTGTTTTGTTTTACCAATTTATGTTGAAACACAATGCCCGACACATACCGGTAATTACTTGTTTTGTGATGTTTTTCAGTTGAGAAATCTATCCGCTGTCACATCTGCAACTCGATGTTCAGCACGAAGGGCAGTCTCAAGGTACACATGCGGCTGCACACAGGAGCCAAGCCATTCAAGTGTCCCCACTGCCCGCACAGGTTCCGTACATCCGGTCACCGCAAAAGCCACATCCTGTCTCATTACAAGGACAGTAACTCTATGAGAAAGAAAAGAAACCCTCGGACCATTCACATTGAGGAAGTGCCACAGACTAATGAACCAATGGATTATATCAATCAAATTGATCCTAACCAGTCCTTGCAACAGGTCATTACCCAAGGTCAAACTCAAGGACAAATCCAAATGGGTCAAGTTATCAATGTTGACCAATCGGTGCTTGGTGCTAATATGGTTCCCCTCTCATTGACAGTAGATGGGTTTGGTAACCTGACTGACAATTCAATGGTACAGTTACAAGGTTTAGAGGGGATCCAGCTACAGTTACCAGGTGGAAATATGGCTCAAGGAATACAGATCTCTGGTTTAGATCAAAGTTCAATAGGTCAAACAGTGCATATAGATGCCAATATTCTACAGCAATTGCAGTCTGGCAATTTCAATATCACTCTAAATCAAGGTCAGGCCGACCCCACCATAGTGCCGAACCTGGCAGGCATCCAGCTCCAGTCTATGGCTATCCCAGATGGCGCGAATCACAACATGGTTGTGCAAACGTTGGGCGCCATTGGCATGGATCAGACGGTGCTACAGCAAGGCAGTCAAGCCACACAGATTGGTATCAACCCAGAACTGGCAGCTGGAACATTTGTTGTGGCTACAAATAATGGAATTATCCAAGAGCAGGTGAAGTTGATATATACATGAATTTTTGTTCCTGTAGATTATGGCAGACCTGTGTCCAGGGTTCATTCTAGAGGGCAACCAGGGTTCATTCTAGAGGGCAACTGGGGCGAAATAGTCCCCCTAGGGACCCTGACTGGCCCACTTCTCTCTCTCAAAAAAAGATTTATTTTTATTTTACAATTTTCATACAAAATATTGTCCACTGGTCCAATATAGAGCACTTCTATTCACAATTGTGAAATTGTGACTTTTAACCCTATTTTGTTGAAATTTATTAAATAGCACAATTTATTTGTGCAATCGCGAGCTGTCTCACTTCTCCCAAATGTTATGACCTTGAATGAGCCCTGTGTGGCTCCAGGGAATTTGGGTGTTTTTAGATTTATAACCACTACTTTATCATAAGACAACTAATAATGTGAACACTTGGTTTTTGTTACATCTCTGTTACTCCTGCAGGTGTGGAAGGGAAGTCTTGATTATACAGATTTTATCATTTTATTTTAATGTAAATGAGATTAATGAAACTCAAATTATTAATCCTGTTTTGGGCTGTGTAACCTGAACTGTGTTTGTGTAAAGTAATACCGAACTGCACATTGTGAACTGTGTTTGTGTAAAGTAATACCGAACTGCACATTATGAACTGTGTTTGTGTAGAGTAATACCGAACTGCACATTGTGAACTGTGTTTGTGTAGAGTAATACCGAACTGCACATTGTGAACTGTGTTTGTGTAAAGTAATACCGAACTGCACATTGTGAACTGTGTTTGTGTAAAGTAATACCGAACTGCACATTGTGAACTGTGTTTGTATAGAGTAATACCGAACTGCACATTGTGAACTGTGTTTGTGTAAAGTAATACCGAACTGCACATTGTGAACTGTGTTTGTGTAAAGTAATACCGAACTGCATAGTGTGAACTATGTGTAAAGTAATACCGAACTGCACATTGTGAACTGTGTTTGTGTAAAGTAATACCGAACTGCACATTGTGAACTGTGTTTGTGTAAAGTAATACCAAACTGCACATTGTGAACTGTGTTTGTGTAGAGTAATACCAAACTGCACATTGTGAACTGTGTTTGTGTAAAGTAATACCGAACTGCACACTGTGAACTGTGTTTGTGTAGAGTAATACCGAACTGCACATTGTGAACTGTGTTTGTGTAAAGTAATACCGAACTGCACATTGTGAACTGTGTTTGTATAGAGTAATACCGAACTGCACATTGTGAACTGTGTTTGTGTAAAGTAATACCGAACTGCACATTGTGAACTGTGTTTGTGTAAAGTAATACCGAACTGCATAGTGTGAACTATGTGTAAAGTAATACCGAACTGCACATTGTGAACTGTGTTTGTGTAAAGTAATACCGAACTGCACATTGTGAACTGTGTTTGTGTAAAGTAATACCGAACTGCACATTGTGAACTGTGTTTGTGTAAAGTAATACCGAACTGCACATTGTGAACTGTGTTTGTGTAAAGTAATACCGAACTGCACATTGTGAACTGTGTTTGTGTAAAGTAATACCGAACTGCACATTGTGAACTGTGTTTGTGTAAAGTAATACCGAACTGCACATTGTGAACTGTGTTTGTGTAAAGTAATACCGAACTGCACATTGTGAACTGTGTTTGTGTAGAGTAATACTGAACTGCACATTGTGAACTGTGTTTGTGTAAAGTAATACCGAACTGCACATTGTGAACTGTGTTTGTGTAAAGTAATACCGAACTGCACATTGTGAACTGTGTTTGTGTAAAGTAATACTGAACTGCACATTGTGAACTGTGTTTGTGTAGAGTAATACCGAACTGCACATTGTGAACTGTGTTTGTGTAAAGTAATACCGAACTGCATAGTGTGAACTGTGTTTGTGTAAAGTAATACCGAACTGCACATTGTGAACTGTGTTTGTGTAAAGTAATACTGAACTGCACACTGTGAACTGTGTTTGTGTAAAGTAATAGTGAACTGCACACTGTGAACTGTGTTTGTGTAAAGTAATACCGAACTGCACATTGTGAACTGTGTTTGTGTAAAGTAATACCGAACTGCACATTGTGAACTGTGTTTGTGTAAAGTAATACCGAACTGCACATTGTGAACTGTGTTTGTGTAAAGTAATACCGAACTTCACATTGTGAACTGTGTTTGTATAGAGTAATACCGAACTGCACATTGTGAACTGTGTTTGTGTAAAGTAATACCGAACTGCACATTGTGAACTGTGTTTGTGTAAAGTAATACCGAACTGCATAGTGTGAACTTTGTGTAAAGTAATACCGAACTGCACATTGTGAACTGTGTTTGTGTAAAGTAATACCGAACTGCACATTGTGAACTGTGTTTGTGTAAAGTAATACTGAACTGCACATTGTGAACTGTGTTTGTGTAAAGTAATACCGAACTGCACATTGTGAACTGTGTTTGTGTAAAGTAATACCGAACTGCACATTGTGAACTGTGTTTGTGTAAAGTAATACCGAACTGCACATTGTGAACTGTGTTTGTGTAAAGTAATACCGAACTGCACATTGTGAACTGTGTTTGTGTAAAGTAATACCGAACTGCACATTGTGAACTGTGTTTGTGTAAAGTAATACTGAACTGCACATTGTGAACTGTGTTTGTGTAAAGTAATACCGAACTGCACATTGTGAACTGTGTTTGTGTAAAGTAATACCGAACTGCACATTGTGAACTGTGTTTGTGTAAAGTAATACCGAACTGCACATTGTGAACTGTGTTTGTGTAAAGTAATACCGAACTGCACATTGTGAACTGTGTTTGTGTAAAGTAATACCGAACTGCACATTGTGAACTGTGTTTGTGTAAAGTAATACCAAACTGCACATTGTGAACTGTATTTGTGTAGAGTAATACCGAACTGCACATTGTGAACTGTGTTTGTGTAGAGTAATACCGAACTGCACATTGTGAACTGTGTTTGTGTAAAGTAATACCGAACTGCACATTGTGAACTGTGTTTGTGTAAAGTAATACTGAACTGCACATTGTGAACTGTGTTTGTGTAGAGTAATACCGAACTGCACATTGTGAACTGTGTTTGTGTAAAGTAATACCGAACTGCATAGTGTGAACTGTGTTTGTGTAAAGTAATACCGAACTGCACATTGTGAACTGTGTTTGTGTAAAGTAATACTGAACTGTACACTGTGAACTGTGTTTGTGTAAAGTAATAGTGAACTGCACATTGTGAACTGTGTTTGTGTAAAGTAATACCGAACTGCACATTGTGAACTGTGTTTGTGTAAAGTAATACCGAACTGCACATTGTGAACTGTGTTTGTGTAAAGTAATACTGAACTGCACATTGTGAACTGTGTTTGTGTAGAGTAATACCGAACTGCACATTGTGAACTGTGTTTGTGTAAAGTAATACCGAACTGCATAGTGTGAACTGTGTTTGTGTAAAGTAATACCGAACTGCACATTGTGAACTGTGTTTGTGTAAAGTAATACTGAACTGCACACTGTGAACTGTGTTTGTGTAAAGTAATAGTGAACTGCACACTGTGAACTGTGTTTGTGTAAAGTAATACCGAACTGCACATTGTGAACTGTGTTTGTGTAAAGTAATAGTGAACTGCACACTGTGAACTGTGTTTTGTGTAAAGTAATAGTGAACTGTACACTGTGAACTGTGTTTGTGTAAAGTAATAGTGAACTGCACATTGTGAACTGTGTTTGTGTAAAGTAATAGTGAACTGTGAACTGTGTTTGTGTAAAGTAATAGTGAACTGCACATTGTGAACTGTGTTTGTGTAAAGTAATACCGAACTGCATAGTGTGAACTGTGTTTGTGTAAAGTAATAGTGAACTGCACATTGTGAACTGTGTTTGTGTAAAGTAATAGTGAACTGCACATTGTGAACTGTGTTTGTGTAAAGTAATACCGAACTGCATAGTGTGAACTGTGTTTGTGTAAAGTAATACCGAACTGCACATAGTGAATTGTGTTTGTGTAATGTAATACCGAACTGTATATATAGAGTACCTTCTTATTTCAATGACAAGTTCAAGATATATTTACCCATCTGAAATAGTTTATACAAATTTATTTTAGCTCGATTGCGAAACAAGTTATTACAACTTATATTAATCACTCTCGAGACCTCATTCCTGATGGAATCCATCGCCACGAGGGAGAGAGAGAAGAGGCAATGTGAAATTTAAATGCCTTGTCTAAAGGCACAATCATAACGGCTCAAGTGGGACTCGAACTCTGGACCTTTCACACATGAAGTGAGCGCGCATCCACTGCGCTATCATGACTGCCACCAGATAAGAATTAATATCAAAACATCATGCCTGAAATACTGCTCGGAGGTGCATCCCGGCGTCGTCCTCCACCAATATCAGCTTGAGAGTCACCATATGACCTAATCTGCTGGTGTGACTTTAAACCACAAAATCAGAACACTCTCCGCCATATAAAAGTGGAAATTCTGAATGCCACCAATAAATGTGAATGATCTCCCTTTAGAAGGCACTCCCACCTTAAACAGTTACACATTTCTGTAAGCTGAGCTACGTTTTCACGAAAATACATAAATCCCCCTCTTGAGAACTCGGAATTTTCATTCTTACTATATTTCTCCATTTTGAATGAGAGGTGTGTTTTACGTTTATTTATCGTCGCTACCGGTTGCCCATATGAGCGACGCCTCCTAAAGAGATTAGTCATTTTTCGATTTTTGGAGGATAGTGCAATGATACAGACAGAGACCCATTCCAGAGTCTCCTCTGGTTCTTTTATGTGCATGGTGTACAGCACCGACACAAGACCTCAGTTTAAAGTCCCATCTGAAATACTTCATTTTATTAGGGTCAGACTGGGGGGTCGAACCACTGGACTACAGATCCGTCTGTTGATGAGAGGTGTCCACCTTGTATTGGATTTTATATGAACTCATTTATTGTTAATCAAAACATCAGGCTTGCCAAAACATTTTCAACATGTTAACACTGGAGCACTGACCCGTCTAACGTAGAACAATTAATTGGGTGGGGTGGAGATTTGGTGATCTGAAAACAAGAGATTTCAAGCGAAAATGCAGAGATTTTGCAGACGTGGTGATACACATGTCCAGAATAAGACTGCTGAAACTAGTACATTGTAAAATATTGGCAACAATGCAAATTTATTAATATATTATATTTTGTGCACAGTCCATGGTTCAGCCGCAGGTTGTCCTAGATACTCAGGTGCAGGCAGAGTCACAGTCTACTGAAAATACCATACATATAATAAATGCTGTTGACGAGTCGGCCGTTGATCAAACCGAAGATGAAGAAAAAGGTCAGTGAAGATTTTCGATTGTTTCTAGTTTAGCCAATGGTCCTAATGTCATGCCCATCTGCGGTCAGCTTGACACAGTTGTTGGCTGTCAACTGTCACAAAGCAGTTTGGTTAAAAGAAATGAATTAGCTGGATACCTAAATTGCTTTGCCTTAGCCGCATAGGCCCATTTTAGCTGCATACGCCCAGGCGGAATAAAGTGAACTGTTATTCCTGCGTTCAACTGTCAATGTGACCTTCTGACAGGTGATGCAATAACATTTTGTTAGTTTAGTTATTGAAATAGGTGATGCAATACATTTTGTTATTTTAGTTATAGACATAGATAATGCAATACATTTTGTTATTTTAGTTATAGACATAGATAATGCAATACATTTTGTTATTTTAGTTATAGACATAGGTGATGCAATACATTTTGTTATTTTAGTTATAGACATAGATGATGCAATACATTTTGTTATTTTAGTTATAGACATAGGTGATGCAATACATTTTGTTATTTTAGATATAGTAATAGGTGATGCAATACATGTTGTTATTTTAGTTATATACATAGGTGATGCAATACATTTTGTTATTTTAGTTATATACATAGGTGATGCAATACATTTTGTTATTTTAGTTATATACATAGGTGATGCAATACATTTTATCATTTTAGATATAGTAATAGGTGATGCAATGAATGAGATGTCTGAAGTTATCGATCAGGAGCCTAATGAACTGACGGCAATAGATCCAAACATGACTACAGACCTGTCTAATACTATCATGGAAGAAGAAGATAATCAGGTAACATTTATACATACATCCTATACAGTCCATGGGTCCGTCCCTATGCAACCAGATACAACAAAGTGTTGCTATTGTGAAGAGTAACTGCTAAAGAGTATATGCTTTATAATCTAGTTTTCTTGCAGTGTATATATCGTGACTACAATAAACAATGTAGCCACGCACAGTCATGTATGTGATACAGCTGTGTGTAGCATGGCAACATCTCGCAGTGTATATATCGTGGCTACAATAAACAATGTGGCCACGCACAGTCATGTATGTGATACAGCTGTGTGTAGCATGGCAACATCTCGCAGTGTATATATCGAGGCTACAATAAACAATATAGCCACGCACAGTCAGGTATGTGATACAGCTGTGTGTAGCATGGCAACATCTCGCAGTGTATATATCGCGGCTACAATAAACAATGTGGACATCACAGTCATGTATGTGATACAGCTGTGTGTAGCATGGCAACATCTCGCCTTCTCGCAGTGTATATATCATGGCTACAATAAACAATGTGGACATCACTGTCGTGTATGTGATACAGCTGTGTGTAGCATGGCAACATCTCGCAGTGTATATATCATGGCTACAATAAACAATGTGGACATCACTGTAATGTATGTGATACAGCTGTGTGTAGCATGGCAACATCTCAACCTTCTCACAGTGTATATATCGCGGCTACACTAAACAATATAGCCATGCACAGTCATGTATGTGATACAGCTGTGTGTAGCATGGCATTGATTCATCCATATAAATTAATTCAATCTTTTAATTCAATCAATTCATGATGCATCATTCTAGTGTTTACAGGGTTTCCTCTGGGTCAATTTTAGTTTGCGCCAGCAAATTCGCCAATCAGAAAAAGTTTGCGCCAATGGCTCCATTGGAGCCAGCAGTCGATAGTGCCATATTCAATCAGACATCTGGTATGTGCTGATGTTAAACAAGTTGTCATATTGTGTGCATGTACAGCTGTTAATTACTTTTACTTCTGCTGTAGTTGTCTACATGCACTTATGAATAAATAAATACTGTGTAACTTATTACCTACCAATCATAAAAAATCAAGTTTGGGAAATTGGTAAGTGCACTAAGACGGCTATCCATGCATTTTCTTGCACCCACTATGTTCTAAATTCGCGTTTTGATACAGTTTTACGTTTGTAGGGACTATTAGTCATATCACTAAACTGAAGGTGTTTCAGTACTTTCATGGTTGGAAATTGTCTGGGCCGAATCATATTCTGGGGTTTCAGGATTAGCAGAATTATTCTGCTTGGAAACTAAACCTATTTCAGTAGTTGGCATTTCCCGGCATATGACGTACTTACTTATCTGTATCATCTGAACGCTTTTCGTTGTACATAATTGTAACAAGTAAAAGCGTCTCGTCAATGAACAAGTACTCGGTGATCTTGTACATTTTATCCCTGCAGAAAGGTCCATATAATCAGCTGTCAAAATATTGTTGCATCACAGAAAACGCATTCAATGATTCTCATTGCGTCTCTGGCCATTTCATTGCATCAAAACCGCAAGAAACGCACAGTGAGAAAACACTGCATTATCACATTCTGGTATACAGAAATATCTGTGCTAATCAGTTGTAAAGACCGCCATTTAATCCAATTATCCGTAATTAAAATGTCACCAACTTCTCAACACCCCATGCAATCAAGTGCCAACAGCTGATTTCCAATAAACAAACCCTTGTCATCATCGCACGCGTGACCGCACACGCGACCTTCACTTTCATGGATTTTCGGCCGATTATGTTTCTTGAACAAAGTTATTTTGCCGATATTTATGGCATGCGCCAAGGATTTTCGCCAACTGAAGATTTTTGGAGCCAGATTTAATTTTTATGCGCATTTGGCGACAAATGCGACCGACAGCGGAAACCCTGGTGTTTATTCATTTACTAAGATGCTCACTTGCCCGTCTGCCTGATGACCGCCCGCTCTCACCTGATGCCCACCCGCCCGCTCTCACCTGATGCCCGCCTGCCTGCTCTCATTCTGTTTCATTCATTGTTTATGTTGTTATTCAGGATGTATCAGATGTTGAGGATGATGATGATGATGATGATGATGATGAGGATCTGGATGAGACGGGCGAGATGATCCAAGAATCAGTGGGCGATGATGTCAACGAGGATCACATTCATGACCCCAAACTGGCAGATCACTTCATGCCCATCCAGGGTGACTTTGTGGGTTCAGATAATTCAGTGACGGATGGCAATAGGCAGCATCGGTGTCATGTAAGATCTGATTCTGTACATGTGTGCATCAAACTACCTGTCTATATAAGCTGCTTTTAAACCCTACATTTGTGCATCAAACTACCTGTCTATAAACCTGCTTTTAAGCCCTACATTTGTACATCAAACTACCTGTCTATAAACCTGCTTTTAAGCCCTACATTTGTGCATCAAACTACCTGTCTATAAACCTGCTTTTAAACCCTACATGTGTGCATCAAACTACCTGTCTATAAACTTGCTTTTAAACCCTACATTTGTACATCAAACTACCTGTCTATAAGCCTGCTTTTAAACCCTACATTTGTGCATCAAACTACCTGTCTATATAAGCTGCTTTTAAACCCTACATTTGTGCATCAAACTACCTGTCTATAAACCTGCTTTTAAACCCTACATGTGTGCATCAAACTACCTGTCTATAAGCCTGCTTTTAAACCCTACATTTGTACATCAAACAACCTGTCTATAAACCTGCTTTTAATCCCTACATTTGTACATCAAACAACCTGTCTATAAACCTGCTTTTAATCCCTACATTTGTGCATCAAACTACCTGTCTATAAACCTGCTTTTAATCCCTACATTTGTACATCAAACAACTGTCTATAAACCTGCTTTTAATCCCTACATTTGTGCATCAAACTACCTGTCTATAAACCTGCTTTTAAACCCTACATTTGTACATCAAACAACCTGTCTATAAACCTGCTTTTAATCCCTACATTTCATGATTTGTACATCAAACTACCTGTCTATAAGCCTGCTTTTAAACCCTACATTTGTACATCAAACTACCTTTCTATAAACCTGCTTTTAAACCCTACATTTCATGATTTGTACATCAAACTACCTGTCTATAAGCCTGCTTTTAAACCCTACATTTGTGCATCAAACTACCTGTCTATAAGCCTGCTTTTAAACCCTACATTTGTGCATCAAACTACCTGTCTATAAACCTGCTTTTAAACCCTACATTTGTACATCAAACTACCTGTCTATATAAGGTGCTTTTAAACCCTTCATTTCATGATTTGTACATCAAACTACCTGTCTATAAACCTGCTTTTAATCCCTACATGTGTACATCAAACTACCTGTCTATAAACCTGCTTTTAATCCCTACATTTGTACATCAAACTACCTGTCTATAAACTTGCTTTTAAACCCTACATTTGTACATCAAACTACCTGTCTATAAGCCTGCTTTTAAACCCTACATTTGTGCATCAAACTACCTGTCTATATAAGCTGCTTTTAAACCCTACATTTGTGCATCAAACTACCTGTCTATAAACCTGCTTTTAAACCCTACATGTGTGCATCAAACTACCTGTCTATAAGCCTGCTTTTAAACCCTACATTTGTACATCAAACAACCTGTCTATAAACCTGCTTTTAATCCCTACATTTGTACATCAAACAACCTGTCTATAAACCTGCTTTTAATCCCTACATTTGTGCATCAAACTACCTGTCTATAAACCTGCTTTTAATCCCTACATTTGTACATCAAACAACTGTCTATAAACCTGCTTTTAATCCCTACATTTGTGCATCAAACTACCTGTCTATAAACCTGCTTTTAAACCCTACATTTGTACATCAAACTACCTGTCTATATAAGCTGCTGTTAAACCCTTCATTTCATGATTTGTACATCAAACTACCTGTCTATAAGCCTGCTTTTAAACCCTACATTTGTACATCAAACTACCTTTCTATAAACCTGCTTTTAAACCCTACATTTCATGATTTGTACATCAAACTACCTGTCTATAAGCCTGCTTTTAAACCCTACATTTGTGCATCAAACTACCTGTCTATAAGCCTGCTTTTAAACCCTACATTTGTGCATCAAACTACCTGTCTATAAACCTGCTTTTAAACCCTACATTTGTACATCAAACTACCTGTCTATATAAGGTGCTTTTAAACCCTTCATTTCATGATTTGTACATCAAACTACCTGTCTATAAACCTGCTTTTAATCCCTACATGTGTACATCAAACTACCTGTCTAAAAACCTGCTTTTAATCCCTACATTTGTACATCAAACTACCTGTCTATAAACCTGCTTTTAATCCCTACATTTGTACATCAAACAACCTGCTTTTAAACCCTACATTTGTACATCAAACTACCTGTCTATAAGCCTGCTTTTAAACCCTACATTTGTGCATCAAACTACCTGTCTATAAACCTGCTTTTAAACCCTACATGTGTGCATCAAACTACCTGTCTATAAACCTGCTTTTAAACCCTACATTTGTGCACCAAACTACCTGTCTATAAACCTGCTTTTAAACCCTACATTTGTACATCAAACTACCTGTCTATAAACCTGCTTTTAAGCCCTACATGTGTACATCAAACTACCTGTCTATAAACCTGCTTTTAAGACCTACATGTGTACATCAAACTACCTGTCTATAAACCTGCTTTTAATCCCTACATGTGTACATCAAACTACCTGTCTATAAACCTGCTTTTAATCCCTACATGTGTGCATCAAACTACCTGTCTATAAACCTGCTTTTAAACCCTACATTTGTGCACCAAACTACCTGTCTATAAACCTGCTTTTAATCTCTACATTTGTACATCAAACTACCTGTCTATAAATCTGCTTTTAAACCCTACATTTGTGCATCAAACTACCTGTCTATAAACCTGCTTTTAATCCCTACATGTGTGCATCAAACTACCTGTCTATAAACCTGCTTTTAAACCCTACATTTGTGCACCAAACTACCTGTCTATAAACCTGCTTTTAATCTCTACATTTGTACATCAAACTACCTGTCTATAAATCTGCTTTTAAACCCTACATTTGTGCACCAAACTACCTGTCTATAAACCTGCTTTTAAACCCTACATTTGTGCACCAAACTACCTGTCTATAAACCTGCTTTTAAACCCTACATGTGTGCATCAAACTACCTGTCTATAAACCTGCTTTTAAACCCTACATTTGTGCACCAAACTACCTGTCTATAAACCTGCTTTTAATCTCTACATTTGTACATCAAACTACCTGTCTATAAATCTGCTTTTAAACCCTACATTTGTGCACCAAACTACCTGTCTATAAACCTGCTTTTAAACCCTACATTTGTGCACCAAACTACCTGTCTATAAACCTGCTTTTAAACCCTACATTTGTGCACCAAACTACCTGTCTATAAACCTGCTTTTAATCTCTACATTTGTACATCAAACTACCTGTCTATAAATCTGCTTTTAAACCCTACATTTGTGCACCAAACTACCTGTCTATAAACCTGCTTTTAAACCCTACATTGGTGCACCAAACTACCTGTCTATAAACCTGCTTTTAAACCCTACATTTGTGCACCAAACTACCTGTCTATAAACCTGCTTTTAAACCCTACATTTGTGCACCAAACTACCTGTCTATAAATCTGCTTTTAAACCCTACATTTGTGCACCAAACTACCTGTCTATAAACCTGCTTTTAAACCCTACATTGGTGCACCAAACTACCTGTCTATAAACCTGCTTTTAAACCCTACATTGGTGCACCAAACTACCTGTCTATAAACCTGCTTTTAAACCCTACATTGGTGCACCAAACTACCTGTCTATAAACCTGCTTTTAAACCCTACATTTGTGCACCAAACTACCTGTCTATAAACCTGCTTTTAAACCCTACATTGGTGCACCAAACTACCTGTCTATAAACCTGCTTTTAAACCCTACATTGGTGCACCAAACTACCTGTCTATAAACCTGCTTTTAAACCCTACATTGGTGCACCAAACTACCTGTCTATAAACCTGCTTTTAATCCCTACATTGGTGCACCAAACTACCTGTCTATAAACCTGCTTTTAATCCCTACATTGGTGCACCAAACTACCTGTCTATAAACCTGCTTTTAATCCCTACATTTGTCCGCTTGTCTGTGACAGTTTGTTGTTTTGTCGTCGTTCGTCCTTGCGTCCGTCCAGAGCCAGTTATCAGTACCCAATGTGTAGAATTTTATGAAAATTAAAATAAATAAATATCACCATAGTGTGGTGGCGCCCGTACACTTAGCATCCAATTGACCCAGTAACACCAGAGTTACTGCCCATTACTTGCCCTTTACCCAAAGTTGTCCGTCCGACCGGGGATATCAATTAAATGAATTTGCTCGTTCCTCATGATTTAACCTTCTGAAATTAGCAAGTTAGATAACTCTTCACTATCGTTATTGTTTAACTTTAAAAATCTGGTTTAAGTTTTGCGTGCACATTTCTACGAGATCTGACTATCCAGTACATGTACATGATTAAAACTGTTTAATCTCATTTTAGTTTTAGCTAATGGCTTCTTGTGGCACATCTTTGTCATATAATAAATACTATTTGAAACATACATTTATCTATACAGTCAAACCTGTGTTAGTGGTCACCTCCATTAAACAGCCAACCTGCATTAAGCAGCTAGTTTCCAGATTCCCAGTATGCTGTTCTATTGTACATTTGCCCTCTATCAAGCAGCCACCTGTGCTAAGCAGCTAGTTGCTGTGATTCCCTTGACTGCCTGCTTAAGACAGGTTTGACTGTATATGAAATCGCTGCTAATTGATAGTGTCAGTTATTTCCAATATTAATTACATTGTGAGTGTGACATATACCTCTGCTGATGATTGCCCTTTCTACAGATGTTGATCGTTATGAAGCGATTTCCCACATAGAAGTGTCTTCTGACACCAATACCACAATGTTGTCAACCTATATTCATTTTAAAGGCCAAAATCTCAGAAAGTCTATTTATTACAAGTATATAGGAATTGATTATAACCATCTGTCACTAAATGATAAAGGTGTGGCTAGTTCAGTAGTTAATTGCATGGCACACTTTAGAGCAGGATTCATTCTATGTCAGAATTTTTGGGAGAAGTGAGAAAGCGCGTGATCGCTTCCTTAAATGGTGTTCTTTAATATACTTCTGCAAAATAGGGTTAAAATGCACAGTACAACCATTAAATACAACAATTGAATAGAAGGAGTGCTTTATAATGGGCCAATGTATCTTACTAGACAAAATTTTGTTTGAAAATCGTAAAAAACCAAAAAAACCAATGGGTGATGATACGTGTCATTGATTGTGAGCCGCCGACTGTTGTAACCAATGGGTAATGATACATTTATTTCTATCCATGTCAGTCCATGGTTTGTGGAAGGTCGGTGGTTATACATGGGTGCCTATCCGAAGTTCAAACCCCACTGTGGGTGTGGAATTCCTCCATGTCAGGTAGTAATCCAGCTGGCATGCTAACGGTTGTGGTACCACCCGGGGGCCCTGAAATACTGCTCAGAGGGACACCGAGGGTCTCCTACCAATAATAGCTGGAGAGTCGACTGTATAGTATATACTGTATAGCGCAATATGACTGCGGTGCCAAATGTCAGTTTTGTATTGGCAATGTCTTAAATTGGCTCATTTCTGTATTCCCGCTTTGTTTATATTAACGATAATTTAATAAGTTCTTAACATGCAATATAATGGCAAGGTTTAGATTTGGCGGAATCGTTACAGATCGCCAAAAAAAAACTCTGCCAATAATCTACTTATAGGAAGTCGTGATAGCGCAGTGGATGGGCATTCGCTTCAGGTGCAAAATGTCCAGAGTTCGAGCCCCGCTGGAGCCGTTACGATTGTGCCCTTAGGCAAGGCATTTAAATTCCACATTGCCTTCTTTTTCCCTCATGGCGATGGATTCCATCAGGAATGAGGTCTCGAGATTGATTAATATAAGTTGTAAGAACTTGTTTTGCAATCGAGCTAAAATAAATTTGTATAAACTAAATCTACTTATACAGTAAAGAAAAAGCATAAATAAGTACATGTAATTGTATGTTACAGATATGTCAGAAGACGTTCAAGAGGAACAGCCATCTAAAAGAGCATGTAGAGACCCATGTGAAGAATGTGGATTCCAATAAGAATAAGGATGGTTGTCATATTTGCCCATACTGTAACAAACGATTCCAGAAGCCCAGCCAGATGGACCGGCATGTCCGTATACATACAGGTTAGTATGCCATGGTGGGGCTTCCATGCCAGATTGGCCAGCATGTCCGTATACATACAGGTTAGTATGCCATGGTGGGGCTTCCATGCCAGATTGGCCAGCATGTCCGTATACATACAGGTTAGTATGCCATGGTGGGGCTTCCATGCCAGATTGGCCAGCATGTCCGTATACATACAGGTTAGTATGCCATGGTGGGGCTTCCATGCCAGATGGACCGGCATGTCCGTATACATACAGGTTAGTATGCGATGGTGGGGCTTCTGTGCCAGACGGACCAGCATGTCCGTATACATACAGGTTAGTATGCCATGGTGGGGCTTCCATGCCAGATTGACCAGCATGTCCGTATACATACAGGTTAGTATGCCATGGTGGGGCTTCCATGCCAGATGGACCGGCATGTCCGTATACATACAGGTTAGTATGCCATGGTGGGGCTTCCGTGCCAGATGGACCGGCATGTCCGTATACATACAGGTTAGTATGCCATGGTGGGGCTTCTGTGCCAGATGGACCGGCATGTCCGTATACATACAGGTTAGTATGTTTTACGTAAAATGTTTTCAACCCACAACAGTGAATGACCTAAATTTTTGTGTTTGAAGACAAACCTTGTCATTAATAATTTGAATACTAGGCATAATTATCAAAGCTGGCTATGACTCAAGAGCGGACAAGAAGGGGGAGGAGTATAAGAGGGGGTTTTCCCCCTCTTAAAATACCCTCTTCTAAGGGGAAACATTTTGAAAATGAGGAAACCAAATGGTGAATTCTGCGGCTTCAGGAGGACCATTGTTGTGTATTTTAGATCAATTATTGATATTATCTACACTCACTTAATGGAAGAAATGAGAAATATGTGGTCCCAAGACTCGTGCAGTACTGTATTAGTATTCAAGCTTTACATATCAGGGTCAAGCATCCCATTGCATCATAATAGCCTGTGACATCCACCTCGACAAGAAAAGTTTGTAAAATCAACGAATTGGACACGATATATATCAATTGACCTTGGGTATTTTGGCATGGAGCAGCCGATGCAGCATACTTCCTAGATCACACATTGTGGTCCGAAAATATGTGGAGCTGTTGAAAGGTTATTGCGAAAATTGTGTTGCGGGCACATTACCATTTATCGTGTTCTGGCTATCGACTTTGGGATACCGGTAATAAAAAAAGTTTAAACTGCGCGGATGAAAGCGTATATGTGGTCATTCGAGTGGGAGGAAACCGGAGTACCCGGAGAAAACCCACCTGTCTGATCTGGCGACCACCGTACCATCTAACATACTTCCCTGTCCGGTAAAAAATAGTAAACACCCCCAAAAAAATTTAATTAAAATAATTAATTAAACAAACAAAATTAATTTGTTTAAAAGTAGCAACCTGCGCTACAATGGCAGTTAGATATATGGAGTGACTATGTGACCGTAGTTGATTGCTTGATTCTAAATCCACAAACAAACAAAACAATAATAAACTTTGTAATTTCAGGTGAGCGACCATTTGGCTGCGGTATATGTGGCAAGGCTTTCAACCAGAAAAATGCTCTCCAGATCCACCTAAAGAAACACACCGGAGACCGGCCCCACAAATGTCAGTACTGTAACACAGCATTCACTCAGAAAGGAAATCTCAAAACACACATTAAACGCGCTCACCATGCGGATATGGTCAGTTCTATGAACTTGCGGAAATCCGTGCAGAAACTGCAGAATGAGTGTCCTGATGAATCGATCGGTGATTCGGTGAAAGATCAGGTTATAAGTGAAGATATAAACTTGGGACAGGTGGCTGATTTGTTTACTAATTGAAGAGTTAATTAGGTAGTACGGATACAAGTTTGATTGCTGATCATGAAACGGTTATAATATCACCTTCGTTAATTGTATGCACATGCAATAGTTGTGTCATGGCCGAGTGGTTGCGATCACTGACTTCAAAATCACTTCCCCCAAAATCACTTCCCCCTCACCACTGTAGGTTCAAATCCCACTATCTATCTATCATGTGAGGAAGATGGGAAGGTCAGTGGTTCTACATGGGTACCTGTTCATGCCTGAAATACTGATGCATCAGATGGAATGGTACTAGATGCATCAGATGGAATGGTGCTAGATGCATCAGATGGAATGGTACGAGATGCATCAGATGGAATGGTGCTAGATGCATCAGATGGAATGGTGCTAGATGCATCAGATGGAATGGTACTAGATGCATCAGATGGAATGGTGCTAGATGCATCAGATGGAATGGTACTAGATGCATTAGATGGAATGGTACTAGATGCATTAGATGGAATGGTACTAGATGCATCAGATGGAATGGTGCTAGATGCATCAGATGGAATGGTACGAGATGCATCAGATGGAATGGTACTAGATGCATCAGATGGAATGGTACTAGATGCATCAGATGGAATGGTACTAGATGCATCAGATGGAATGGTACGAGATGCATCAGATGGAATGGTACTAGATGCATCAGATGGAATGGTACTAGATGCATCAGATGGAATGGTACTAGATGCATCAGATGGAATGGTACGAGATGCATCAGATGGAATGGTACTAGATGCATCAGATGGAATGGTACTAGATGCATCAGATGGAATGGTACTAGATGCATCAGATGGAATGGTACGAGATGCATCAGATGGAATGGTACTAGATGCATCAGATGGAATGGTACTAGATGCATCAGATGGAATGGTACTAGATGCATCAGATGGAATGGTACGAGATGCATCAGATGGAATGGTACTAGATGCATCAGATGGAATGGTACTAGATGCATCAGATGGAATGGTACGAGATGCATTATCAGATGGAATGGTGCTAGATGCATCAGATGGAATGGTACTAGATGCATCAGATGGAATGGTGCTAGATGCATCAGATGGAATGGTACGAGATGCATTATCAGAATGAATGGTACTAGATGCATCAGATGGAATGGTACTAGATGCATCAGATGGAATGGTACGAGATGCATCAGATGGAATGGTACTAGATGCATTATCAGATGGAATGGTGCTAGATGCATCAGATGGAATGGTACTAGATGCATCAGATGGAATGGTACTAGATGCATCAGATGGAATGGTACTAGATGCATCAGATGGAATGGTACTAGATGCATCAGATGGAATGGTACTAGATGCATCAGATGGAATGGTACGAGATGCATCAGATGGAATGGTACTAGATGCATCAGATGGAATGGTGCTAGATGCATCAGATGGAATGGTACGAGATGCATTATCAGAATGAATGGTACTAGATGCATCAGATGGAATGGTGCTAGATGCATCAGATGGAATGGTACTAGATGCATTATCAGAATGAATGGTACTAGATGCATCAGATGGAATGGTGCTAGATGCATCAGATGGAATGGTACTAGATGCATCAGATGGAATGGTACTAGATACATCAGATGGAATGGTACTAGATGCATCAGATGGAATGGTACTAGATGCATCAGATGGAATGGTACTAGATGCATCAGATGGAATGGTACTAGATGCATCAGATGGAATGGTACTAGATGCATCAGATGGAATGGTACTAGATGCATCAGATGGAATGGTATTAGATGCATCAGATGGAATGGTACTAGATGCATCAGATGGAATGGTGCTAGATGCATCAGATGGAATGGTACTAGATGCATCAGATGTAATGGTACTAGATGCATCAGATGGAATGGTACTAGATGCATCAGATGGAATGGTACTAGATGCATCAGATGGAATGGTACTAGATGCATCAGATGGAATGGTACGAGATGCATTATCAGATGGAATGGTGCTAGATGCATCAGATGGAATGGTACTAGATGCATCAGATGGAATGGTGCTAGATGCATCAGATGGAATGGTACTAGATGCATCAGATGGAATGGTACTAGATGCATCAGATGGAATGGTACTAGATGCATCAGATGGAATGGTATTAGATGCATCAGATGGAATGGTACTAGATGCATCAGATGGAATGGTGCTAGATGCATCAGATGGAATGGTACTAGATGCATCAGATGTAATGGTACTAGATGCATCAGATGGAATGGTACTAGATGCATCAGATGGAATGGTACTAGATGCATCAGATGGAATGGTACTAGATGCATCAGATGGAATGGTACGAGATGCATTATCAGATGGAATGGTGCTAGATGCATCAGATGGAATGGTACTAGATGCATCAGATGGAATGGTGCTAGATGCATCAGATGGAATGGTACGAGATGCATTATCAGATGGAATGGTACTAGATGCATCAGATGGAATGGTACTAGATGCATCAGATGGAATGGTACTAGATGCATCAGATGGAATGGTACTAGATGCATCAGATGGAATGGTATTAGATGCATCAGATGGAATGGTACTAGATGCATCAGATGGAATGGTGCTAGATGCATCAGATGGAATGGTACTAGATGCATCAGATGTAATGGTACTAGATGCATCAGATGGAATGGTACTAGATGCATCAGATGGAATGGTACTAGATGCATCAGATGGAATGGTACTAGATGCATCAGATGGAATGGTACCAGATGCATTAGATGGAATGGTACTAGATGCATCAGATGGAATGGTACTAGATGCATCAGATGGAATGGTACTAGATGCATCAGATGGAATGGTACGAGATGCATCAGATGGAATGGTACTAGATGGAATGGTACTAGATGCATCAGATGGAATGGTACTAGATGCATCAGATGGAATGGTACTAGATGCATCAGATGGAATGGTACGAGATGCATTATCAGATGGAATGGTGCTAGATGCATCAGATGGAATGGTACTAGATGCATCAGATGGAATGGTGCTAGATGCATCAGATGGAATGGTACGAGATGCATTATCAGATGGAATGGTACTAGATGCATCAGATGGAATGGTACTAGATGCATCAGATGGAATGGTACTAGATGCATCAGATGGAATGGTACTAGATGCATCAGATGGAATGGTATTAGATGCATCAGATGGAATGGTACTAGATGCATCAGATGGAATGGTGCTAGATGCATCAGATGGAATGGTACTAGATGCATCAGATGTAATGGTACTAGATGCATCAGATGGAATGGTACTAGATGCATCAGATGGAATGGTACTAGATGCATCAGATGGAATGGTACTAGATGCATCAGATGGAATGGTACTAGATGCATCAGATGGAATGGTGCTAGATGCATCAGATGGAATGGTACCAGATGCATTAGATGGAATGGTACTAGATGCATCAGATGGAATGGTACTAGATGCATCAGATGGAATGGTACTAGATGCATCAGATGGAATGGTACGAGATGCATCAGATGGAATGGTACTAGATGGAATGGTACTAGATGCATCAGATGGAATGGTACTAGATGCATCAGATGGAATGGTACGAGATGCATCAGATGGAATGGTACTAGATGCATCAGATGGAATGGTACTAGATGCATCAGATGGAATGGTACTAGATGCATCAGATGGAATGGTACGAGATGCATCAGATGGAATGGTACTAGATGCATCAGATGGAATGGTACGAGATGCATCAGATGGAATGGTACGAGATGCATCAGATGGAATGGTACTAAATGCATCAGATGGAATGGTATGAGATATTATCAGATGGAATGGTACTAGATGCATTATCAGATGGAATGGTACTAGATGCATTATCAGATGGAATGGTACTAGATGCATTATCAGATGGAATGGTACTAGATGCATTATCAGATGGAATGGTACTAGATGCATTATCAGATGGAATGGTACTAGATGCATCAGATGGAATGGTACTATATGCATTATCAGATGGAATGGTACTAGATGCATTATCAGATGGAATGGTACTAGATGCATTATCAGATGGAATGGTACTAGATGCATTATCAGATGGAATGGTACTAGATGCATTATCAGATGGAATGGTACTAGATGCATTATCAGATGGAATGGTACTAGATGCATTATCAGATGGAATGGTACTAGATGCATCAGATGGAATGGTACTATATGCATCAGATGGAATGGTACTAGATGCATCAGATGGAATGGTACTAGATGCATCAGATGGAATGGTACGAGATGCATCAGATGGAATGGTACTAGATGCATCAGATGGAATGGTACGAGATGCATCAGATGGAATGGTACTAGATGCATCAGATGGAATGGTACGAGATGCATCAGATGGAATGGTACTAGATGCATCAGATGGAATGGTACGAGATGCATTAGGAATGGTACTAGATGCATTATCAGATGGAATGGTACTAGATGCATTATCAGATGGAATGGTACTAGATGCATTATCAGATGGAATGGTACTAGATGCATTATCAGATGGAATGGTACTAGATGCATTATCAGATGGAATGGTACTAGATGCATCAGATGGAATGGTACTAGATGCATTATCAGATGGAATGGTACTAGATGCATTATCAGATGGAATGGTACTAGATGCATCAGATGGAATGGTACTAGATGCATCAGATGGAATGGTACTAGATGCATCAGATGGAATGGTACGAGATGCATCAGATGGAATGGTACTAGATGCATCAGATGGAATGGTACTAGATGCATCAGATGAAATGGTACTAGATGCATCAGATGGAATGGTACGAGATGCATTATCAGATGGAATGGTACGAGATGCATCAGATGGAATGGTACGAGATGCATTATCAGATGGAATGGTACTAGATGCATCAGATGGAATGGTACGAAATGCATAAGATGGAATGGTGCTAGATGCATCAGATGGAATGGTACCAGATGCATCAGATGGAATGGTACTAGATGCATTATCAGATGGAATGGTATGAGATGCATCAGATGGAATGGTGCTAGATGCATCAGATGGAATGGTGCTAGATGCATCAGATGGAATGGTACTAGATGCATCAGATGGAATGGTACTAGATGCATCAGATGGAATGGTACTAGATGCATCAGATGGAATGGTACTAGATGCATCAGATGGAATGGTACGAGATAGTGGTGTATTATAAGACTAATACACACTTCTTGGCATTTTGAAGTCAATCACCTTTTCAAACTTTTGTATACTTTTACAACTAGAATATTATAATGTATGTTATGATCTGTAAATACCGTACGAGAGTATAGGGGGATACATTAGATTGTAACGTAAAGGTTACATCATTAATTAACTAACCCTTTCAACACCACAAACCTATAAATAGGCTTACAAAAATGTAGATCCAGATGAGCCGTCTCATCAGGATCTGCACTTTTTGCCAGTAATATTACTATTCTTATCTCGGATAGAAAATTATGGAGGCAGCCATCTTGGATTAACCGAGTCACATGACTTTTAAACAAATAAAATTATACTCGTATTTTCAAATTAAAAGCTGCTTACATTATTTTGGCTAACAGGAAGTAAATTTTTATTTAGCTATGACATCATAACTATCCACAAATATTCAAAAATGGTGGCCATTTTGAACAATATTTCAAGTTTAAAAATTCCCATAACTGCTTTATTTGAGTGCGGCTCATAATTTCTTCCGTATTATTCTCGCGTTTCCAATTAGATGGTGTTAACAGTCCACCAAAGGAGTCACTGGTGGATTGATACTTTATCAATGCTGTTTTTGAAGGCATTAAATCAGATCTCAAATTTGTTTTCAATTTCTATTTCTACTCAATATTTGTTTTCTATTTCTACTCAATATTTGTTTTCAATTTCTATTTCTACTCAATATTTGTTTTCAATTTCTATTTCTACTCAATAGTTGTTTTCAATTTCTATTTCTACTCAATATTTGTTTTCAATTTCTACTCAATATTTTGTTTTCAATTTCTATTTCTACTCAATATTTGTTTTCAATTTCTATTTCTACTCAATATTTGTTTTCTATTTCTACTCAATATTTGTTTTCAATTTCTATTTCTACTCAATATTTGTTTTCTATTTCTACTCAATATTTGTTTTCAATTTCTATTTCTACTCAACAGTTGTTTTCAATTTCTATTTCTACTCAATAATTGTTTTCAATTTCTATTTCTACTCAATATTTGTTTTCAATTTCTATTTCTACTCAAATTTGTTTTAAATTTCTAAACATGTTACAGGTAATTTAATGGCCTTAAAAAATCACTTGTCTTTCAATGATGTAGGTTGGAATCTCACAAGGGGTATCATATTCTTTCATATGTTGAAGGTATCCAGCCGACAGAATGTCGGTAATATACCATTTTGCTTTTTTATTTTTTTAAGATTGATTTTGCATGTTACACATCAAATGTGTGCTCCCCCTCACTAAATCATGTGCCCCCTGAAAATTATGCCATAGGTACACCACTGTTGTTTACGTCTAGATTTGACAGCAAGTTGGTTGAGTTTTGTGGCATAGGAATACAGTTCTGTGTAGTGCATCTCGTTTACCTCGAAGTAATCGTGTGAAATTAAAAACGTTCACAGTGGCTGGAATAAACTATATTGTTGACCGTATATGGTTCTGTGGCCTCGATGCAATTGAGAAATATTTGTGTATGATCGTATTTGGCGACAGATGGGGGTATGGTGTGTATCTCGTTATGGGGTATGGTGCGTATCTCGGTATGGTGTGTATCTCGTTATGGGGTATGGTGCGTATCTCGGTATGGTGTGTATCTCGTTATGGGGTATGGTGCGTATCTTATTATGGGGTATGATGCGTGTATCTCGTTATGGGGTATGGTGCGTGTCTCGTTATGGGGTATGGTGCGTATCTCGTTATGGGGTATGGTGCGTATCTCGTTATGGGGTATGGTGCGTATCTCGTTATGGGGTATGGTGTGTATCTCGTTATGGGGTATGGTGTGTGTATCTCGTTATGGGGTATGGTGCGTATCTCGTTATGGGGTATGGTGCGTATCTCGTTATGGGGTATGGTGTGTATCTCGTTATGGGGTATGGTGTGTATCTCGTTATGGGGTATGGTGTGTGTGTGTATCTCGTTATGGGGCGTATCTCGTTATGGGGTATGGTGTGTGTATCTCGTTATGGGGTATGGTGCGTATCTCGTTATGGGGTATGGTGCGTATCTCGTTATGGGGTATGGTGCATATCTCGTTATGGGGTATGGTGCGTATCTCGTTATGGGGTATAGTGCGTATCTCGTTATGGGGTATGGTGCGTATCTCGTTATGGGGTATGGTGCATATCTCGTTATGGGGTATGGTGTGTATCTCGTTATGAGGTATGGTGCGTATATCTCGTTATGAGGTGTATGGTGTGTGTATCTCATTATGGGGTATGGTGCGTATATCTCGTTATGAGGTATGGTGCGTATATCTCGTTATGAGGTATGGTGCGTATATCTCGTTATGGGGTATGGTGCGTATATCTCGTTATGGGGTATGGTGCGTATATCTCGTTATGGGGTATGGTGCGTATCTCGTTATGGGGTATAGTGCGTATCTCGTTATGGGGTATGGTGCATATCTCGTTATGGGGTATGGTGCGTATCTTGTTATGGGGTATGGTGTGTATCTCGTTATGAGGTGTATGGTGTGTGTATCTCATTATGGGGTATGGTGCGTATATCTCGTTATGGGGTATGGTGCGTATATCTCGTTATGAGGTATGGTGCGTATATCTCGTTATGAGGTATGGTGCGTATATCTCGTTATGGGGTATGGTGCGTATATCTCGTTATGGGGTATGGTGCGTATATCTCGTTATGAGGTATGGTGCGTATATCTCGTTATTGGGTATGGTGTGTATCTCGTTATGGGGTATGGTGTGTGTATCTCGTTATGGGGTATGGTGCGTGTATCTCGTTATGGGGTATGGCGTGTATCTTGTTATGGGGTATGGTGTGTATCTCGTTATGGGGTATGGTGCATATATCTCATTATGAGGGGTATGGTGCATGTTATGGGGTATGGTGCATATCTCGTTATGGGGTACCTTGTTATGGAGTATGATGTGTGTATCTCGTTATGAGGTATGTGTATCTCGTTATGGGATATGATGTGTCCTAGGAGTGTACACGGTAAACACACCATGTGACCGAGATCTACAATCACTGAACTGTGTTGGCGAGCTGTAAAATCCAACTTACTCCCAATATATTGCTTGTATTCTCAACAATTACGCGTATTTTGTGCCAAATGGCAGGATTTTGATACAGTGTTACATGATTGGTTTGTTGTTACTGAATGCCTCGAGAAACATGAATTTGTTGTTTATTATTGTTATATACTTGCCATGACTTAATTTATTATGTTAAAATGGATAAACTTGTTTCAAATTGATTTGTTTATAAAGTCTTATCCCCCCCACACCAACCAATTGTGTTTTGTGCACGACTACAGTTGATCTTAAAGTTTTATTCCTATGGCAACACTGGCACTCTACAATGGTAGTAGACCTTGAACTGGGAATGTACATGTATAACCAGAAGAGATGTAAATAGTTCTGCTTTAGTTCACCTACCATGCTTGACAACTATACAAGAACCAGGTCAAACCTACCATGCTTGACAACTATACAAGAACCAGGTCAAACCTACCATGCTTGACAACTATACAAGAACCAGGTCAAACCTACCAGGCTTGACAACTGTACAAGAACCAGGTCAAACCTACCATGCTTGACAACTATACAAGAACCAGGTCAAACTTACCATGCTTGACAACTATACAAGAACCAGGTCAAACCTAACCATGCTTGACAACTATACAAGAACCAGGTCAAACCTACCATGCTTGACAACTATACAAGAACCAGGTCAAACCTACCATGCTTGACAACTATACAAGAACCAGGTCAAACTTACCATGCTTGACAACTATACAAGAACCAGGTCAAACTTACCATGCTTGACAACTATACAAGAACCAGGTCAAACCTACCATGCTTGACAACTATACAAGAACCAGGTCAAACTTACCATGCTTGACAACTATACAAGAACCAGGTCAAACCTACCATGCTTGACAACTATACAAGAACCAGGTCAAACCTACCATGCTTGACAACTATACAAGAACCAGGTCAAACTTACCATGCTTGACAACTATACAAGAACCAGGTCAAACCTAACCATGCTTGACAACTATACAAGAACCAGGTCAAACCTACCATGCTTGACAACTATACAAGAACCAGGTCAAACCTACCATGCTTGACAACTATGCAAGAACCAGGTCAAACCTACCATGCTTGACAACTATACAAGAACCAGGTCAAACTTACCATGCTTGACAACTATACAAGAACCAGGTCAAACCTACCATGCTTGACAACTATACAAGAACCAGGTCAAACCTGTACAATTGCATTCTGGGCCTGCCATGTAAGTTGATTAAATTAATTAGTAACCGATTAATAATATCAATCCGGGGAATTGTATGCATAGACAGGGTTCATTCTAGGTCAGCATTTTGGGGAGAAGTGAGAAAAGCGCGCGATCGCATCCTTAAATGGTGTTATTTAATAAATTTCAATAAAATATGGTTAAAATGCACAGTATGACCATTAAATACATTAGCCCATTATAAAACTCGTATTCAAATGTTAATGGACACAATTTTGTGTATTTTTTTTTTACTTGTATACCACTGTAACCTATCGCCACTGATGGTCGGTCGCTGGTTCGAGCCCCGCTCAGACTGTGTCTCTATATGAAAAAGTTGGCAGTCTCTTACGGAGGTTGGTGCACCAAGTACTGGTTAACTGCTGGAGCCTGCCTGTCCAGGAAAGGTGTTAGGTAAACTTAACGCGATATATAAAATGGTGCTGATGAAGGCGTAAAACCCGAACAAGCGTAATGAAAACAATTGCATGAATAAAACTATTTTAGAAATTGTGACATTTCATTTTGAAATGGGATGCAGATGTAACTTGTAGAAAGCTGTGCACGTTTTTCTGGTAGCATTTGGTACATAATTATTTTCATCTGTCGTAGCTTTTAATTAAACATAACGAGTAACACTTGTTGCCGGTGGAATTGTCGATTTCCACTCGTTTATAGTACGATATAAATGTCTTATTTTTTACAACGATTGAGAACGAGTTTAAACAACTCGTTGGCACAGATAAAATCATACATGTGATGCTTCATGTTGGATGTACCCTGGTGAAAACCCACCTGTCTGATTCGGTGATCACTGTACCATCTCTCATAACTCCTAGTTTGAGTGTCGAACCCAGGCTGCATTGTATCGGTATATGGGTAGAACAACTCGGAAATGTTTTTTCACATTTTATTGTAGTATAATAAAAAACATATTCAACCATGGAAATTCACAGAACATCAAAAAGGCAAAAAGTGATGTATATATCTTTACAATATGATAAAAGGATGAAAATAAGCTAAATATAAAGCCGAGAGGTAATTATCACACCAAAGTTAAATAAGATATTAAGGATTAAAATGCAAGTCAAACAATTGCAGAAAGAAACGTTTGTAAGCAATACAACATCATATCTTTCAAAACACGTAATGAATACGACTAAAACAGATTTGGAAATATTTCTCAACACAGAAAAGAACCAAAAAAGACCCTTGTCAATTAATACTAAAAGCTGGTGCATGATGGACATACTGGCAGCCATTTGTTGTGTTTTGGTGATTCAGCGACTAAATTTATAACAAATTTTATATAGGGCCAGGGAAACGTCATTTGTGTAAAATTATTTCGAAATCTGATCAGCGAAAATTTGTGAAGGATTTGGTACAGCTCATAGTTCTGGATGAAGAGTTTGGTACAGTTCACAGAGTTCTGGGTGAAGAGTTTGGTACAGCTCAGAGTTCTGGATGAAGAGTTTGGTACAGTTCACAGAGTTCTGGGTGAAGAGTTTGGTACAGTTCACAGAGTTCTGGGTGAAAAGTTTGGTACAGCTCAGAGTTCTGGGTGAAGAGTTTGGTACAGTTCACAGAGTTCTGGGTGAAAAGTTTGGTACAGCTCAGAGTTCTGGATGAAGAGTTTGGTACAGTTCACAGAGTTCTGGGTGAAGAGTTTGGTACAGCTCAGAGTTCTGGGTGAAGAGTTCGGTACAGTTCACAGAGTTCTGGGTGAAGAGTTTGGTACAGCTCAGAGTTCTGGATGAAGAGTTTGGTACAGTTCACAGAGTTCTGGGTGAAGAGTTTGGTACAGCTCAGAGTTCTGGATGAAGAGTTTGGTACAGTTCACAGAGTTCTGGGTGAAGAGTTCGGTACAGCTCCCAGAGTTCTGGGTGAAGAGTTTGGTACCCCTCAGAGTTCTGGATGAAGAGTTTGGTACAGTTCACAGAGTTCTGGGTGAAGAGTTCGGTACAGCTCCCTGGGTGAAGAGTTTGGTACCCCTCAGAGTTCTGGGTGAAGAGTTCGGTACAGCTCCCAGAGTTCTGGGTGAAGAATTTGGTACAGCTCACAGAATTCTGGGTGAAGAGTTTGGTACAGCTCACAGAGTTCTGGGTGAAGAGTTCGGTACAGCTCCCAGAGTTCTGGGTGAAGAGTTCGGTACAGCTCAGAGTTCTGGGTGAAGAGTTCGGTACAGCTCCCAGAGTTCTGGGTGAAGAGTTCGGTACAGCTCATGACAGCCAACTTGAATCTTAGCATGGCGTGCTGATAACTTGTAGTCTGCTACTCGGTACCACATTTCAGCTAATTTTGGCCCAACTGTTTGGGAGGATAAGCCGAAAAATAGATTTTCAATATACTTGATTTTGGATTTTGCGGAAAAAAATTATTTACTGGTGCAAGGTGTCCTGATGTTCCATACCAAGTTTCATTTCTATCATCAGAACTGGATCCAAAAATGTTGAACTTATGAACCCCCCCACCATTGACGAGCCACTCGAAAAAATGATCACCGATACTAATTTGCATACAATGAGCTATTTTTATAACTTATTTTAAATTATGATCGTGTGACTTAGAATGTGAGTGGCCGAGCGACTTGTCCAAATTCTGGATAACATTTATCTAAAAAAGACAAAAACGTAAAGAAAGGTTTTATTTTTTTGTCGAGTACATTTTAAATGTCTTTGATTTCATTTCTTTAATGATATACATGTACTTAATGATATACATGTACTTAATGATGTACTTGTATGATATACAATGATATACATGTACTTAATGATATACATGTACTTTATGATATACATGTACTATGGTAAAAATGGTCCAATAAGGAGTACAATTAACATTATTTGGAACACATACACGTATGACTTTTGAAACAATACAACACTGAAACTGCAATTTTCTAGCACATAATTAGGCAGATTTCTTCATATAAACTGTTGAAGAACATATTTAACCATTTGCATGCTAGCGGCAGATAAAAATCACATTTGCAAACAGCATAGATTCTGTGTTGTCTGATCAAGCTCTGCTGTTTGCTATTCGAATAGTGAAGCTAAACACTTGGTTGAATAGCAAACATCAATCATGATCAGACATGGCGTTTTGCCGCGGCTGATCTGGATCTATGGTGTTTGTAAATGTGATTTTATTTACTCAGCAGGCAAAGGGTTAACTCCCAGATTTGAAGACAACTCCCAAAAATAACGGAATTCAGTCTCCAAAATTAAGAGAAAATAGATTGGTGAAGAAAAAAATTAACTTCTCAGAATTGGTCGGATTTGTGGAACCCCGAGTTCGCACCCAGCTGTGATCGTTGCGCAACGATCATGCCCTTGGACATGGCATTTAAATTCCACATTGCCTCCTCTCCCTCATGGCGATGGATTCCATCAGGAATAAGACTCGAGAGTGATTTAACTAATGTTGTAAGAACTTGTTTCGCAATCGAGCTAAAATAAATTTCCATAAACTAGTAGTACGATTGGACCGTAACAACAACGATGCAAAGCTGAAGAAAACCCAAACTGAACAAAACAATTATGATATGTACTTGGCTTATAGAAAACAATAAATTGTGAAATAAAATCTCCCTCACTACATATAACTGACCTTGACCTGTGAGCGTGTTGAATTTGTTTGATTGTGTTTATCCAATAACATAAAATTAGCTCTTTGCACGCTAGCGGTTAATATGGCATGCAATTTCATTACAATTTTTTATTTCCAGAATACAAATAAGAAAAACACATTAATGACTTGTCGTCTGCAACAATTACATATATTTGAACTATTTATAGCCTTTATTTTACCCAGCATGCAAAGAATTACACTGAACTTGTCATGATCTATACCTGGTGTAAGGTCAAATATAATATACAAATGACCATACAATTATAATGATTTAAATAAAAGGTAAAGAAGTAACAACTTTTGGAATTAAAATTATCGGAAATAGAAAATAAGACGAATATTTGGTATGCCTTAAAATCCAAATGGAAGAACATGAAAGAAGTTTGGTTGGTTTAACGTTTAAACTTTATTTATTTTACAATGATTGCGAAGGAAGTTTTAAAAACTTATATTAATCACTCTCGTTGGCGCGGATGAAAGCGTAAATGTGGTCATTGGTTTGTTGAAGTAGCCTCTACAGCGTGACGATGCAGTACAGGTCAACTGTTGCAAACAGGATGAGTAATCCAGGGATCGAACGTTCGATGCCCTGTCTGACCCTAATAAAATTAAACAGTTGGGACTTTAAACCGAGGTTTCGTGTTGGTGCATTACACCGTGCACGTAAAAGAACCAGAGGAGACTGTGGAATGGGTCTCTGTCTGCATCATTGCACATCAGGAGGTGTCACTCATATCTCCTGAGATGGCCCACCACTACTAGAGTGTTAACCCTTTCAACACCACAGACCTCTATTTATAGGCTTACAAAATGTGTAGATCCAGATGAGCCGGCTTGTGACGAGCCGTCTCATCAGGATCTGCACTTTTTGCAAGTAGTATTACTAATTTTAGACAAAATTACCCATCTTGATAAATGAACTGGTCCGAATGTAATTTTCTTATTCATTTATTGGTCTAAGAATATCATGGACCAGTCCATGTCAGTTACTTGGTGTTGAAAGAGTTAAGCAGTTTAGTATGTGTACGGTAAAATTCCAGGCATTTCCTCTGACCCATCACTGCCTCGTTTGTTATTGGGTAATGACGTCGCACCAGTTTAGGTGATATGGCGACACCCCAGCTATTGTTGGAGGAAGACCTCAGATTCCAGGCATAGATGGACACCGGGTAGAACCACCAACCTTCCGCAAGCCAGCTAGATAGCTTAGTCACATGAAAGAATACGACACCCCCAGCGGGATTCCAACCTACAGTTATGTTATATTAACCACTCGACCACGGAGGCGGACTCCAACCTACAGTTATGTTATATTAACCACTCGACCACGGAGGCGGACTCCAACCTACAGTTATGTTATATTAACCACTCGACCACGGAGGCGGACTCCAACCTACAGGGGTGAGAGGCAAGAAACATCAATAAACTACTTATTTCGTAAAAGACTACCGAGTAATTTTTGCGTCATTTATTTCGATATTTCGAGAACTCTATCGTCGTGTCTATAGAATTATTAATCATCTCTGCTCAGGTGAACTAAAAAAAAACGCACAAAATATATTACAGCTGATCTATTGCTATAAAGTATGGTTTCCGATATTCTGTTCTGCTGTAAATATTTCATGCCACAATGTATTAGCTATTATTACCCGCAGAAAAATCCGTCACTTTGATGGAATGCCCGTAATTGTGACGGATTACAGCCATTTTGTTTGTCATTCTGCAAAAACAATGTTTCCATCATACGTAAGTACGAGTAATCGCTTAATTTTGTCCCTATTATAAAACATGAAATAAACAAATCCATCATTGCATCAGTCATCAATCATGAACTTAAAAAACAGTCTTCCTAGCAATTTCTCTACCAGAACTCGGTCTCTATCTTAGACTTTTTTATGTCATATTGTTATAAATCTATAAACTCCTTTCACTTGACTGATAATTATATAACCGAGGACTTCCTTTCAGTACATACAACAGTTACTGTCATGAACATGATAGCCTAACTTCTGATGAGATTAAAAGAAATTTTTATACTGTAAATATTTTTTTATTGGCTTGGTGATGAATAGGAAATGTCTGGTGAAGATATGTAAATCAGATGTGAAACCTACACCTACAGACAGTTCTCACTGTCCCCTTATGCTTTATTGTACACAGTAGTGTGGGTGCATGATTCCACACTACTGTGTACCATAAAACATAATTCCACACTACTGGTGTACCATAAAACAATTCCACACTACTGGTGTACCATAAAACATAATTCCACACTACTGGTGTACCATAAAACAATTCCACACTACTGGTGTACCATAAAACATAATTCCACACTACTGGTGTACCATAAAACAATTCCACACTACTGGTGTACCATAAAACATAATTCCACACTACTGGTGTACCATAAAACAATTCCACACTACTGGTGTACCATAAAACATAATTCCACACTACTGGTGTACCATAAAACAATTCCACACTACTGGTGTACCATAAAACATAATTCCACACTACTGGTGTACCATAAAACAATTCCACACTACTGGTGTACCATAAAACATAATTCCACACTACTGGTGTACCATAAAACAATTCCACACTACTGGTGTACCATAAAACATAATTCCACACTACTGGTGTACCATAAAACAATTCCACACTACTGGTGTACCATAAAACATAATTCCACACTACTGGTGTACCATAAAACAATTCCACACTACTGGTGTACCATAAAACATAATTCCACACTACTGGTGTACCATAGAACAAGATTCCACACTACTGGTATACCATAAAACATAATTCCACACTACTGGTGTACCATAGAACAAGATTCCACACTACTGGTGTACCATAAAACATAATTCCACACTACTGGTGTACCATAAAACAAGATTCCACACTACTGGTGTACCATAAAACATGATTCCACACTACTGGTGTACCATAAAACAAGATTCCACACTACTGGTGTACCATAGAACATGATTCCACACTACTGGTGTACCATAAACATGATTCCACACTACTGGTGTACCATAAAACATGATTCCACACTACTGGTGTACCATAAAACATGATTCCACACTACTGGTGTACCATAAAACATGATTCCACACTACTGGTGTACCATAAAACATGATTCCACACTACTGGTGTACCATAAAACATGATTCCACACTACTGGTATACCATAAAACATGATTCCACACTACTGGTGTACCATAAAAACATGATTCCACACTACTGGTATACCATAAAACATGATTCCACACTACTGGTGTACCATAAAACATGATTCCACACTACTGGTGTACCATAAAACATGATTCCACACTACTGGTGTACCATAAAACATGATTCCACACTACTGGTGTACCATAAAACATGATTCCACACTACTGGTGTACCATAAAACATGATTCCACACTACTGGTGTACCATAAAACAAGATTCCACACTACTGGTGTACCATAAAACATGATTCCACACTACTGGTGTACCATAAAACATGATTCCACACTACTGGTGTACCATAAAACATGCTACTGGTGTACCATAAAACATGATTCCACACTACTGGTGTACCATAAAACATGATTCCACACTACTGGTGTACCATAAAACATGATTCCACACTACTGGTGTACCATAAAACATGATTCCACACTACTGGTGTACCATAAAACATGATTCCAACAACCACAATAAAAAAAGCAATCTACGGACAGGTGAGAAAATCAATAATAGAAAAAATGCTCATATAAAGGGAAGTAATGACCCTCAACTCTATTGAAGCAATTTGATGAAAATAATGCTTTTTTTATTCATTTTTAGAGCAAAAATACATGTAGATATGATACAAACAAAATTGTAAGCCCTCAATTAGGTAATATCATTTGTAATGTACAACTTTTACCAGGTTTTATTATGTAAGTTTTATAGATCCCTCTAAATAAATAAACAAAACAATCAATATCTGCCGTTAACGCCTCATTGAACATACAAGTGCCATTTCCATCTGATTCTAAAAATAGCGTTGTTCTGGGAAAACCGCTTAAAGTGTTGTCACTACGCACAACATGTGTGCACAAAATGTCAGATTCAGTTGTATTGGCGAAAAATTGGTATTTTTTCCGCTCCAAATGGACAGTTTGGATGAGAGAATATATGTTTTTAATATTTCATTAGAAACAGTAGTTTTTGTAGATATTTACTTTATTTCTTCTTTTACGTCCATCTTATACCCCCAAATGGAGCCGTATACTTTTCGCACTGTCCGTGTGTCCGTGTGTCCGCCTGTAACTTCTTCGGCTAAGGCTATAAGCCTCGGGGACATTCATCACCTACTGTGACATTTCTTGCTTTATGAAGATGGACATTATTCATGACAATATAAGACAATAATTATATGTAATATTGAACATGTTTTACGCAATTCCAATCGTGCGAAAACTAAAAACATGAAATTTTGACATTAAGATTGGAAATCGTACAGAGCCCATTTGCTTAAAACATATATTAATACTAGAATAAAGTACTAGAACCTAGTTGTTTGAATTGTTCATAACTATATAGGCCGCTTGCAAACCTACTTTTAACCAACAACTGGTGATTTCAGTTAATCAGATTACAATTATTTCCAGCTGAACGAGCTGTTAATTAAGTTCAATCAACGGGAGCCAGATGGTTTTCAAAATTCTCTAATTCCATAAAGCAAAATCCCCCAAATGGAACATGCCAACGATATATGTCCATAGCTACACTTTACACTAGCTAGGAATGGCAACGAATGTTCAAATATTCGTTGGAACGTCCGAATGTTCGAATGTTAAAATCGTATTCGAATATCAAAAAAAATAATTTGAAATTCTGCAACCAACATCCGTTCAATGTCTATAAGCAGCAGTCCAACAGTTACTGTTTTCGCTTAGTAGAATTATGTAAACAGAACGTCTACTGGAAGCCTTTTAAAAAGGCAGGGTTTCAATCAAAAATGGCATTGCATCACAGCTCATATGAAAAGATAGTAGAAACAGTGTAAATTTTGAAAGTCCAAAAGAAATTAGCAAGTTTTGGAAGATTATCCGAATATTTGAATGCCAAAATCCCGATTCGTTGCCATCCCTACTGATCCTTCACACCAAGTTTCATTAACTCAAAAATAGTTAAATGAGATGTTTTAACCCTTTGCACGCTAGCGGCAGATAAAATCACATTTGCAAACAGCATAGAGCCAGATCAGACGGAACAGAAAGTACTGTCTGATCAGGCTCTATGCTGTTTGCTATTTGGATAGTGGAGCTAAAACACATGGCTGAATAACAAATAACATAGATCCTGATCAGACGCGGTGTAATGCTGATCTTGATCTATGTTGTTTGCAAATGTGATTTTATTATTCAGCAGGCAATGTAATATACATACAGAATCATTTTAAGGTATAAATAAACATGTTCAACAGGATACAATAAATAGTATGGAAAATGCAAATAGGTAGGTCCCTAACAACCTTAACACAGAAAACCTAGCGATAACTAGAGAGATGCAAGATGCAAACCCCCTTACTAGTATCTGACAAGGTCTGTGAACCAAACCCCCTTACTAGTATCTGACAAGGTATGTGAACCAAACCCCCTTACTAGTATCTGACAAGGTCTGTGAACCAAACCCCCTTACTAGTATCTGACAAGGTCTGTGAACCAAACCTCCTTACTAGTATCTGACAAGGTCTGTGAACCAAACCCCCTTACTAGTATCTGACAAGGTCTGTGAACCAAACCCCCTTACTAGTATCTGACAAGGTCTGTGAACCTTACCCCAATACACAAGTCCAAATACCCGGTATTCAATACTCGAGTCCAAATACCCGGCATTCAATACTCGAGTCCAAATACTCGGCATTCAATACTCAAGTCTAAATACCCGGCATTCAATACTCAAGTCTAAATACTCGGCATTCAATACTCGAGTCTAAATACCCGGCATTCAATACTTGAGTCTAAATACTCGGCATTCAATACTCGAGTCTAAATACCCGGCATTCAATACTAAAGTCTAAATACCCGGTATTCAATACCCCAAGTCCAAATACCCGGTATTCAATACACGAGTGTAGTTATAATATTTTATGACACGAGATATAGAGCTCTGTAATCACTGCTAAATGCTTTATTGTAACCCGCATGTTAATACAATCTAATGGAAATTCTAATTATTAATGGATTTAACCCTGGAGTCCAAATACCCGGTATTCAATACTCGAGTCCAAATACCCGGTATTCAATACTCAAGTCCAAATACCCGGTATTCAATACACGAGACCAAATACCCGGTATTCAATACTCCAAGTCCAAATACCCGGTATTCAATACTCGAGTCCAAATACCCGGTATTCAATACTCGAGTCCAAATACGCGGTATTCAATACACGAGTCCAAATACCCGGTATTCAATACTCGAGTCCAAATACCCGGTATTCAATACACGAGACCAAATACCCGGTATTCAATACTCAAGTCCAAATACCCGGTATTCAATACACGAGACCAAATACCCGGTATTCAATACTCAAGTCCAAATACCCGGTATTCAATACACGAGACCAAATACCCGGTATTCAATACTCCAAGTCCAAATACCCGGTATTCAATACTCGAGTCCAAATACCCGGTATTCAATACTCGAGTCCAAATATGCGGTATTCAATACACGAGTCCAAATACCCGGTATTCAATACTCGAGTCCAAATACCCGGTATTCAATACACGAGACCAAAACCCCAAATACCCGGTATTCAATACTCCAAGTCCAAATACCCGGTATTCAATACTCGAGTCTAAATACCGGTATTCAATATTCGAGACCAAATACCCGGTATTCAATACATGAGACCAAATACCCGGTATTCAATACTTGAGTCTAAATACCCGGTATTCAATACTCCAAGTCCAAATACCCGGTATTCAATACACGAGTGTAGTTATAATATTTTATGACACGAGATATAGAGCTCTGTAATCACTGCTAAATGCTTTATTGTAACCCGCATGTTAATACAATCTAATGGAAATTCTAATTATTAATGGATTTAACCCTAATCCTACAAATACCAACAAAATGTGATAGTCACACAACACCAATTTCTTTCCCATTGTAAATGGACTAACCCAAATTGAAATATGGATCGTTCCATTATGACAACATACACTGAATTACATTTATAACAAATTCCAAACTATAATTAGTATAAAGGAAACGTTGTTTTTAACAAGAAAAGACCATGCAATAGATAGAGCATCATCTGTAAACAGGTTAATTACGGTAATAAACAATCATCTGTAAACATGTTAATTACGGTAATAAACACTCATCTGTAAACAGGTTAATTACGGTAATAAACAATCCTCTGTAAACATGTTAATTACGGTAATAAACAATCATCTGTAAACATGTTAATTACGGTAATAAACACTCATCTGTAAACAGGTTAATTACGGTAATAAACAATCCTCTGTAAACATGTTAATTACGGTAATAAACAATCCTCTGTAAACAGGTTAATTACGGTAATAAACAACAACATGTACATGTATATACAAAGCTGAAAGAGCATATAAATACTAAAACAGTAATAATAAATAAGTATTGTATGGTGACACATTCTTGTGTGTTCATTATAAATTTGTGGTGGAAGTCGTGATAGCGCAGTGGATGTGCGTTTGCTTCAGGTGCGAAAGGTCCGGAGTTTGAGCCCCGCTGGAGCCATTTAATACAATTGTGCCCTTAGGCAAGAGATTTAAATTCCACGTTGCCTCTTCTTTCTCCCTCGTGACGATGGATTCCATCAGGAATGAGGTCTCGAGAGTGATTAATATAAGTTATAAGAACTTGTTTCGCAATCAAGCTAAAATAAATTTGTATAAACTATAAATGTGTGGGCAAATATGAATTTTTCAGTATTTAATTAGCATGCCAAGCACAATATAAAGCTGGGAAGCCATTGCATGATGCATGATGCACGACGCCCCCCCCCCTCCCACACCATCATAATTAGATACTATTTGTTCCAAGTGAACATGGTTAAAGTACACAGACAGACAGACAGACAGACAGACAGACAGACAGACAGACAGACAGACAGACAGACAGACAGACAGACAGACAGACAGACAGACAGACAGACAGACAGACAGACAGACAGACAGACAGACAGACAGACAGACAGACAGACAGACAGACAGACAGACAGACAGACAGACAGACAATACAATCATATAACGACAAGTCAATAAAATGCATTAGTGATATAGCATAGGCATTTAAATAGTGATTGTCATAGCATAATATAAAATGGTTTGCTATGGTACACATATACATACATATAGGCTTCTAATCTATGTAATAACTCAAATAACATGTTGGCAGCCGCTGGCACAATAAACTTTCAACATTGTTAACTTATCTTAACTTTACTCGTAAATTAATTTGCCGTTTAATTACTTAAATTAGCAAATGAAAGATTAATAAGAAAAGTTATAATATGCATTTTTTTGATACCTCACTCATCAAAAACAAGTAAACAGAGAAAATGGATTCAACTTTATCTCGACTATCAATAATAGAATTACAGAGAACATTGGTAAACTTTATCCCGACTATCAATAATAGAATTACAGAGAACATTGGTAAACTTTATCCCGACTATCAATAATAGAATTACAGAGAACATTGGTAAACTTTATCCCGACTATCAATAATAGAATTACAGAGAACTTTGGTAAACTTTATCTCAACTATCAATAATAGAATTACATAGACCATTTGTTTCAACTCTAAATGCATGCTGGATAAAATTAAATAATTCAAATAATTGTAGCAGACGACAATTAATCATGAATGTGTTTTTCTTATTTGTAACCGAAACTCTGGAAATATGTCATGCAATTTTCACGACATATTTGACTATTATTTTCACTGCTAACATGCAAACACTTTCAACACTAAAGACCTCTAAATAGGCTTACAAAAAGTGTAGATCCAGATGAGCCGACTCATGACAAGCAAAATTATCCATTTTGATAAATGACCTGGTCCAAATGTAATTTTCTTATTTATTTATTTATTTATTGGTCTAAAAATATCATGCACCAGTCCAGGTCAGTTACTTGGTGTTGAATGGGTTAAATATCATGCACCAGTCCAGGTCAGTTACTTGGTGTTGAATGGGTTAAATATCATGTACCAGTCCATGTCAGTTACTTGGTGTTGAATGGGTTAAATATCGTGCACCAGTCCATGTCAGTTACTTGGTGTTGAATGGGTTAAATATCGTGCACCAGTCCATGTCAGTTACTTGGTTTTGAATGGACCAGTCCATGTCAGTTACTTGGTGTTGAATGGGTTAAATATCGTGCACCAGTCCATGTCAGTTACTTGGTTTTGAATGGACCAGTCCATGTCAGTTACTTGGTGTTGAATGGGTTAAATATCGTGCACCAGTCCATGTCAGTTACTTGGTTTTGAATGGACCAGTCCATGTCAGTTACTTGGTGTTGAATGGGTTAAATATCGTGCACCAGTCCATGTCAGTTACTTGGTTTTGAATGGACCAGTCCATGTCAGTTACTTGGTGTTGAATGGGTTAAATATCGTGCACCAGTCCAGGTCAGTTACTTGGTGTTGAATGGGTTAAATATCGTGCACCAGTCCAGGTCAGTTACTTGGTGTTGAATGGGTTAAGGGTATGATTGTATCATTTGTGATGTGCTTTCAATGTTCATTCTGGGAAATTGAATTTGATCATATATTGAAAGAAAGAATTTCTTTAATAGGAGATAATTCTGAACAAGATGCTATTTTGAAAAGTTCAAAGAGCCATAACTCTGGTCAAAAATCACAAGAGTGGAACATGTACTACATACGAAATATTAAAGTTTACTCGTATCCGTCACTGATATGTCCCTACATGTAATAGTTATGATGTAAAGCACCGCAGTTATCCAGATTTATTTTTACGTAATACATTTACATATATCCCCAAACACAAACATTAATAATTATTCATAACAGAAAGTATACAAGCTATCTAGTCTTGCAAAAATAGTAATCAAAAAATTACTTTATAACAATAACAATTCACAACCAAAAACAGGATACACACATACTTGGAATTCTTGTTACATCTATAGTACATACATGCCTGATAAAACTCTACTTTTAATTAATTAGCAATCTAATTTTTGAGGCCGTTTCATCATGTACTTGGCTCTCCCATGGCAAGTTCAAAAGTCAAATGGGGTCTGTGTAGCTGGAATGGCTGTGACTGGTTTTAGTTGCTATGATTGACACCTCAACTACAACAAGTCACCGCTCCCTCTACAATGCATGCACAGTCTAATTTACTGGACTACCATGATAGAACCAGTCAATGACTGACCCCATGCATGTTGCCTCCATATTCATTAAGTTTTGCTGAGTATTTCCCAGTTTCTTTCATCGAAGACTTATTTTCTAATTAAATTCCCTTAATTTAACTGTTGGTTGCGCAAGTCCGACCTACCAGGTTAACATCTTCTCATTTAGTTCTATTCTCTTTGGCTTTATTCGCAAGTTCTTTTGCCATTTCATAATACTTCGAAAACTTAGCTGTATGATCTAATGGCAAGTATACATATGGACTCATATTGAATGCCTCCTTAATACCGTACCGTTTTACGCTCGACAGATGACATCGACTCAGATGATACCTGTAAGATCCTTTTGACGCAAACTTCCGACTACACGCAGCACACCGGTATTCGACTGGCTCTCCGTCGCTGTTTCCTGGTGAATTCAATACTTCATAATCGGATAAACTATCTTCATCTTGGCGAGATTTAGAGTCTTCGTCGTCGCTATCACCATGTTGTGATTTAACAGTTAAATTGAGAGGCACACTTAGGTCGAGACTTGATTGATGCAATGCCAAATGAGGGGGAAGATATTTAAAGCTATGGGATGCCGCAGCTGTTCCCATGAGTCTTGGAATGTCAGATTTTGTGATTAGTCTCTGTAAACTATCTAGAGGATGTTCACTCGTTAAGTTCTGACCATACACAAAGCTACTGAGATTGTCTAGAGCAGAGGATTTCGCCTTGTCTGGTTTATTCTCTTCGTCGTTTTCTTCCATATTTAAGTACTTTGTTTCTAGGTTCTCATTCTTATCAAATTGACTAGAGCTGTTGGAAACAACTGACCTTGGACTGTTTCTCCCATCATCCTTTTCACCACCATCGTCAGATTTCGGCGATCCAGACTTTTCAGATCTATCTTTATTCTTATCCAATTTGGACCGGATTTCATTCTTCACAAGATCATGGCTGCTTGCTTTACTTGTAGACCCTTCAAACTCACTCTGTCCTTGCTTAAACCCATTACCCAAATTGAAGTTGAGCGCTGCGTAGAAGTTCTTGTACCGACTCAGATAATCAGTATTGTCAAAATTCATTGCACTATTGAATGGCTTTGGATGAACAGTAGCATCAGCACTACTGTGAGGATTGATTATAATATTACCCTTTTTGTAGTCAAATTTGTTACTAAAGCTTTTCTTAATGAACGACTCCATTGCCGACAAAGCTGAGCTTCCCGACTCTTCTTCTTTTATTTGATCAGGATCTATTATATCAAGTTTCTTGCCAAGATATTTTCTTGATGTATTTCCGTCTGACTTTCGGTGTTCAACTCTTTCAATACTATCTATCTCAGCTTTGATAATGTCTCTCTTGTCAACTTTTGAACTTTTACTATCTACTAGTGTTTGGATTTCTTTTAGGATATTTTTACTTTTGTCTCTAATTTCACCTAACTCAAGTTCATCACTATCACTTTCTTGCTTTATGGATTTTTCTGCTTCATTTGTGTCCATTGGTTCTATACTTTCAGATTTGTCAAGAACATCTGCATTGTCTACTGACGTTTTATTGTCCTTGTTTTTATCCAATAATTTAGAATCTACACCCAGTTTTGTTGGTTCTAGTTCTGTTTCACTGTCACTTCCAGATTTTGATGAACTGTCCAGATTTCTCTTTTTCATTTGTGTCAAGTCGTCTTCATTTATTTGATAAGCATTTCGCTTTTCTAGACCCTCTTTTCTAGCATTCTCCTTTTCCATTTTTGCAATATCTTCACGTAATTTCTGACCTAGACAAGCTCTTACATGCTCAACAAATGACTTGGTTTCAATCTTATGATTACAATTTTCACAACTGATTCTACTATCATCATTATCTTCCACCGACAAATCTGGACTAACTGAATCTCCAATTAAATGTCTCTTGTAGTCATATATAGCTGCTATGTTTGGATTTCCATATGGATTTAATGATTCCTCAAAACTGTACCTCTTCCTCTTTTTGAATTGAAGATCAGTGAATGACTGAGGCGGGCGAGGAGACTGTTTTTTGTGATGCCCAGACATGATCATATGATTAGCTAAGCCTTCCATGTCTGTAAACGATTCCTGACATACTTTACATTTGAACACACATTCTTTATCCTGCTCTTTGTCACAGTACGCTGAACACTTGTGCGCCCTGCGGGCATGCTCTGAACTAACTATTTTGGTATAATGCTGAGTCTTCATCATATGAACAGTCAACATTGGTAGTGTTTTGAACGACTCTCCACACTGGATGCATCTAAGAATTCTACGAGTTTGCTCCGATTCCTGATTTAGCCACATGTCCTGACCCCGCACAAGTTTAGGGTACTCTAACAGACTCACAGATTTGTTTCTGGCCGGTAAATGACCAGTTTCCTGCAAGTGTAAACTAAGAGAGTACAAACCATCAAACCACTTGCCGCAAGTACATAGGTGATTTGTGTAATTTTCTCCTTGCTTGTCATCACCAGCTATACTAGGTTCATTTTCAATGTCTGGCTTATCAGGTAATTCACTTTTTATGGATTTCTCAGCTGCAAGTGTTGGCATTGTATTTTCTCTCCTAATTGGTTTAATGCTGTCATCACTTCTAATTTTGTGAGGCGATGGGGTGGAATTTCGATGTCTTGAGGTATGAATTTTTTCAGGCGTCAATTTTGGATGACCATTCAACATTGGTAGAGCGTACTGAGGTAGTGTCATAGAAGCTGAATGTAGCAAAGCCTGATGAAGTGCTGGAATTTCAGGTCCATATAACATGTAGTTCAATGGTTTTCTTAAACCACGAAGGTGAAAATCCCCACCAAACTTCTGTTGCAAACTTTGTAGACTAGTTGATGAAAGACCATTTTCAGGTTTACGAGAACCCGCTTTATAGTTGACACTTCTTTTAGGACTCGCATTGGGATCAGTTGAACATTTGTTGGATTTTTTGGAAAGGTCTAATGGTTGGTCGTCATCAGCCGATTGAAATACTGGCTGATTGAGGGGGTATGATCTAGAATGGTAAGAACTTGATGAAAATGCCGATTTAGAAAAATGTGATGGTTTTAAACTAGATGTTCGTAAATGTGCAATTGAATGTGAGAGCAACTGTTTGGGATGAGAAGCAGTCTTTGGAAGCAAGCTCATATTTGTGCTTGGTATAATCACTGAAGCTAACTTGGATGTAAATCCTTCTTTATAAGATAAGTCATCTTTGAACCGTTTTGGTGGTGATGGTGATGACAAACTGTCTGATTTCAAGGGAGAGAAATCCTGTCTCATTAGTTTCTGAAGGGGCGGGGTTCCGGGCCTCTTGTTTGACTTTTCAGTACTCTCTGATATCCACTTATAGTCGTCTATATCTATCTTAGGTCTCACTTTAGGTACCCTTATCTCTACAGCTTCCTTCAGTTCTTTCTTTATTTCCCATTCAACATCTACATCACTCATGCCATTTTCTTTCTTCACAAACACATTAATGTTGCCAGCTATTTCAGATTCCCTATCTCGATCTGAAACATCAGTTTCATGTTTTTCGACTTTTAGAGAGTTTATACATTCTGTGAACATATTTATTTCAGGAGCACCATTTTCACTTCCATTCATAAAACCGTTTTCATTTGCTGGATTATCCATTTCATCTCCACTATCATCAGAATTCTGTTTATCCTTGACCTCACTGATAAGTTCAATAGGTTGAGATTTGGTATCAAGGTCAGCCACCTTGTTGTCAAAGCAACTTGGTTCTGTACACTTATCTATCTGCATGCCTGTTGTGTTTTTATCATTATCATCATCATCTTCATCATCACCTGAAGCTGAAAATAGAAGAAATGATTGTAGTACAGAGTAATCAAGACGTCGAACATGACACAGTAAAATAGATATTTATACTACGTTGCTACTATTTTATGACAAACTAGTTTATTTCATTTTTGCAAATATAATATTTCTTCCGAATATTCGAATAATGGAATAGTATTCGAATATTCGGACGTTTGAGCGAATATTCGTTGCCATACTACGCTGCTAGTAACTCTGAAGCATTTCAACGTATGTCGTTCTGACAGTAAGCAAGACATTGATCAATATGCATGTATAGCATACAATGATAATTGTATTATGTTATTATGCAAATCATTCACATCACTGCTTCCTTCTGCAAATAGCAGCAGCAGATGAACATGACTGGGCATGCAATGTGATTGGGCAATGAGTGTGTTTGTTCAAGCAGTGTGATTGGTCAAGTTGTGTGTTTAGACAAGCAGTGTGTTTGGGCTAACACTGTGATTTGGCTAACACTGTGATTGGTCAAGCTGTGTGCTTAGGCAAGTAGTGTGTTTGGGCTAGCACTGTGATTTGGCTAGCACTGTGATTTGGCTAGCACTGTGATTTGGCTAGCACTGTGATTTGGCAAGCACTGTAATTTGGCTAGCACTGTGATTTGGTAAGCACTGTAATTTGGCAAGCAGTGTGATTGGGCAAGCAGTGTGATTGGGCAAGCAGTGTGATTGGGCAAGCAGTATGATTGGGCAAGCAATGTGTTTGGGCAAGCAATGTGTTTGGGCAAGCAGTGTGATTGGGCAAGCAGTGTGATTTGGCAAGCAGTGTGATTGGGCAAGCAGTATGATTGGGCAAGCAATGTGATTTGGCAAGCAGTATGATTGGGCAAGCAATGTGTTTGGGCAAGCAATGTGTTAGGGCAAGCAGTGTGATTTGGCAAGCAGTATGATTGGGCAAGCAGTGTGTTTGGGCAAGCAGTATGATTGGGCAAGCAATGTCATTTGGCAAGCAGTATGATTGGGCAAGCAGTGTGTTTGGGCAAGCACTGTGATTTGGCAAGCAGTGTGATTGGGCAAGCAGTATGATTGGGCAAGCAATGTTATTGGGCAAGCAGTATGTTTGGGCAAGCAGTGTGATTGGGCAAGCAATGTGTTTGGGCAAGCAGTATGATTGGGCAAGCAGTGTGATTGGGCAAGCAATGTGTTTGGGCAAGCAGTATGATTGGGCAAGCAATGTGATTGGGCAAGCAGTATGATAGGGCAAGCAGTATGATTGGGCAAGCAGTGTGATTGGGCAAGCAGTGTGATTGGGCAAGCACTGTGTTTGGGCAAGCAGTATGATTGGGCAAGCAATGTGATTGGGCAAGCAATGTGTTTGGGCAAGCAGTATGATTGGGCAAGCAGTGTGATTGGGCAAGCAATGTGTTTGGGCAAGCAGTATGATTGGGCAAGCAATGTGATTGGGCAAGCAGTATGATAGGGCAAGCAGTATGATTGGGCAAGCAGTGTGATTGGGCAAGCAGTGTGATTGGGCAAGCACTGTGTTTGGGCAAGCAGTATGATTGGGCAAGCAATGTGATTGGGCAAGCAGTATGATTGGGCAAGCAGTATGATTGGGCAAGCAATGTGATTGGACAGGAATCTGCTCATTTTGCCTCAACGTGATAAGTTAATATAAGTTTGCTCATTTTGCCTCAACGTGATAAGTTAATATAAGTTTGCTCATTTTGCCTCAACGTGATAAGTTAATATAAGTTTGCTCATTTTGCCTACAACGTGCTAACAGTTAATATAAGTTTGCTCATTTTGCCTACAACGTGCTAACAGTTAATATAAGTCTGCTCATTTTGCCTACAACGTGCTAACAGTTAATATAAGTTTGCTCATTTTGCCTACAGCGTGCTAATGGTTAATATAAGTTTGCTCATTTTGCCTACAGCGTGCTAATGGTTAATATAAGTTTGCTCATTTTGCCTACAGCGTGCTAAGTTTATAAGTTGCTCATTTTGCCTACAGCGTGCTAATGGTTAATATAAGTCTGCTCATTTTGCCTACAACGTGCTAACAGTTAATATAAGTTTGCTCATTTTGCCTACAACGTGCTAACAGTTAATATAAGTTTGCTCATTTTGCCTACAGTGTGCTAATGGTTAATATAAGTTTGCTCATTTTGCCTACAACGTGCTAATGGTTAATATAAGTTTGCTCATTTTGCCTACAACGTGCTAACAGTTAATATAAGTTTGCTCATTTTGCCTACAGCGTGCTAATGGTTAATATAAGTCTGCTCATTTTGCCTACAACGTGCTAACAGTTAATATAAGTTTGCTCATTTTGCCTACAACGTGCTAACAGTTAATATAAGTTTGCTCATTTTGCCTACAGCGTGCTAATGGTTAATATAAGTTTGCTCATTTTGCCTACAACGTGCTAACAGTTAATATAAGTTTGCTCATTTTGCCTACAGTGTGCTAATGGTTAATATAAGTCTGCTCATTTTGCCTACAACGTGCTAACAGTTAATATAAGTTTGCTCATTTTGCCTACAACGTGCTAACAGTTAATATAAGTTTGCTCATTTTGCCTACAGCGTGCTAATGGTTAATATAAGTTTGCTCATTTTGCCTACAACGTGCTAACAGTTAATATAAGTTTGCTCATTTTGCCTACAGCGTGCTAATGGTTAATATAAGTTTGACTAGTTGTACCTCATACATGAAGAAGAATGCTTTATTGAGACTAAAACAGTACAGTTTCTCATCTGTGTCAACCCTTAACCTTACAATTACGACTAAAGTCGCTTTAGCAAACAGCATAGAGCCTGATCAGACGACTCTATGCTGTTTGCTATTCGGATAGTGGAGTTAAAGCACTTGTCTGTTGCGCCGCAACTGATCTGGATAAATGTTGTTTGCACATTCCATCCAATTTATTCAGCAGGTTAAGGGTTAACATGTAGATCACTGTCTTTGATCAAACTAATCACCCAACTACCACCCTGCCCAGTTTTCATGCCCCCTCACCCTTCCCTCCTGCCTTTACTGATGCTGCAAAACAAAATCACTGTTCAATAATAACCGCTTTTCACAGTACATTTCAACAGTTAACGTGGTTATTTCCATAACATTTCTCAGAACTCAGCATCTTGCAGATATTCTGTCAATCTGTCAATCTCTCAACCTATATCTTATATTTAATCATTCATTCGAGCTGCTAAATGACAGAAAGAAGGCCCCATACAACAGTTGCCATTTTAATTGCATCCTGAATCCCATCCTACCCCTTGATGAATGCGTTTTATAACAATGATGATTTATGGTAAATTTCATTAAAATATTCACAAAGTCATCACCATTTATCAATCACTTGAAATCTACCCGAATAAAACACTAAAACACTGAACACTATACCCAATAACTTGTCAAGACATTACATAGGGTATGACTTTGTGTTGAGTTTATCTGGTATGTTTTCTATTTTGAGCCGCACCATTAACAGCTAAGATCAGACTGACTTTCCAGCTTTAATTTATACAAACTATTTTACATCGATTGCGCAACAAGTTCTTATATATACAACATTAGTCAAATCGCTCTCAAGACCTCATTCCTGATGGTATCCATCGACATGAGGGAGGGAGAAGAGACATGTGGAACTTATGTGCCCTTGCATGCCTAAGGACACAATTGCAATGCATACAGCTAATCTTCTTAAATTATCAATGAAAGCAACACTACATCAGTGAAAACGCAAATGTCTGCAGAATATAATTTCCTATTATATATGGTATAATGTTTTTACAAATATTTGCCTCAAAACTGAGTATTTCAACAAATAAACAAACGTCGTATACGCGGTTTGTTGACATAATAAAATAATGTAAATATGGTTGACATGCATGCGTAATACAATGCGTGTATCCTGAATAACACGATTTACGTTACAGTAATATCTCACATTTGTGCCTATGCATATTTATTTGTAGATTAATCTTTGTTAAATTATCTCTAATCGAAAGTATCGCGAGTTTAGTATTGACTCCAATGACAAACCAACGTCATTTCAGGAGCGTGGATGACCGCTATATGAAATCCTACTTTCACTTTTGAAGTTTGTAGACCACAGAAACACTGTTTATTGATTCATTGTTACTGTTCGAATGTATTGAGCAGAATATGTGTAGGCACGTGCCTACAGGAAGCTATACCACTGCCAGCAGGATTCGAACCTACAGCAGTGAGGTGCAAGAAATTTAAAGTCGACAACCGTAACTACTCGGTTACAGAGGCCCCTGAAGAACATAACCTAAGCTAATCACCCAATCATCCAAATATTCCATTATATTTGGTCAACATAATTATATTACACAGAACACTGATTATCGTTAAATCACCCATGGTCACTGAATGTGGTATTACATAACGCACAAACTCCTGTTAACTAATTATTCAATCCAGTAATTCAAGCATCATTTGACAGTCGTCCATTCAAAACCCATCAATTTTTATGCAATATAATATTACAAGCCTGCAAGATTAATGTCACTATCATATATCCGTAATACACTGCCGGCCCACAATGGATTTCACCATTCGATGTTCATGAATAAACAATTTATACATCTCTGAGTATGAATGCATGTCAAAAACTTAGACACACTAATTTGTTTCAATTCTCCAGACTTTTTTTCCTAAAAATATTTTTCTAGTACTTGTCAATCTAATCGTCAACGTGGAACAAAAGAATTACAGTATTAAATAAGGTTATATCTAACGATTTTCTCTCAGGCGCAATCAGTACTTGAATGCCGTAATAACTCAAAATCTTGACACTTATTTGACGATTGATAAAGAAGGATAACTGTGCAAGACTCCGGAGAATTGTGCCCATGATTATGAGGCTGCTTTCAATAGATTATACCACTTCACCCTATATTCATTGTCAGACAGAATATAAAATAGAATTTACACAAAACCACAATGGACTCTCCATATTTCTTTGCTAACTTTGGGTTGGGTTGTTGTAGATATGGTTTCTTTGGGTTGGATTGTAGTAGATATGGTTTCTTTGGCTTGGGTTGTAGTAGATATGGTTTCTTTGGCTTGGGTTGTACTAGATATGGTTTCTTTGGGTTGGGTTGTAGTAGATATGGTTTCTTTGGGTTGGGTTGTAGTAGATATGGTTTCTTTGGGTTGGGTTGTAGTAGATATGGTTTCTTTGGGTTGGGTTGTAGTAGATATGGTTTCTTTGTTAACTTTGGGTTGGGTTGTAGTAGATATGGTTTCTTTGCTACTTTGGGTTGGGTTGTAGTAGATATGGTTTCTTTGGCTTGGGTTGTAGTAGATATGGTTTCTTTGCTAACTTTGGGTTGGGTTGTAGTAGATATGGTTTCTTTGGCTTGGGTTGTAGTAGATATGGTTTCTTTGCTAACTTTGGCCTGGGTTGTAGTAGATATGGTTTCTTTGGGTTGGGTTGTAGTAGATATGGTTTCTTTGCTAACTTTGGCTTGGGTTGTAGTAGATATGGTTTCTTTGCTAACTTTGGGTTGGGTTGTAGTAGATATTTGGGTTGGGTTGTAGTAGATATGGTTTCTTTGGCTTGGGTTGTAGTAGATATGGTTTCTTTGGGTTGGGTTGTAGTAGATATGGTTTCTTTGCTGACTTTGGGTTGGGTTGTTGTAGATATGGTTTCTTTGGGTTGGGTTGTAGTAGATATGGTTTCTTTGGCTTGGGTTGTAGTAGATATGGTTTCTTTGGGTTGGGTTGTAGTAGATATGGTTTCTTTGGCTTGGGTTGTAGTAGATATGGTTTCTTTGGGTTGGGTTGTTGTAGATATGGTTTCCTTGGCTTGGGTTGTAGTAGATATGGTTTCTTTGGGTTTGGTTGTAGTAGATATGGTTTCTTTGGCCTGGGTTGTAGTAGATATGGTTTCTTTGGGTTGGGTTGCAGTAGATATGGTTTCTTTGCTAACTTTGGGTTGGGTTGTAGTATATATGGTTTCTTTGGGTTGGGTTGTAGTAGATATGGTTTCTTTGGGTTGGGTTGTAGTAGATATGGTTTCTTTGCTACTTTGGGTTGGGTTGTAGTAGATATGGTTTCTTTGGCTTGGGTTGTAGTAGATATGGTTTCTTTGGCTTGGGTTGTAGTAGATATGGTTTCTTTGGCTTGGGTTGTAGTAGATATGGTTTCTTTGCTGACTTTGGGTTGGGTTGTTGTAGATATGGTTTCTTTGGGTTGGGTTGTAGTAGATATGGTTTCTTTGGGTTGGGTTGTAGTAGATATGGTTTCTTTGCTGACTTTGGGTTGGGTTGTTGTATATATGGTTTCTTTGGGTTGGGTTGTAGTAGATATGGTTTCTTTGGCTTGGGTTGTAGTAGATATGGTTTCTTTGGGTTGGGTTGTAGTAGATATGGTTTCTTTGCTGACTTCGGGTTGGGTTGTAGTAGATATGGTTTCTTTGGGTTGGGTTGTAGTAGATATTGTTTCTTTGCTAACTTTGGGTTGGGTTGTAGTAGATATGGTTTCTTTGCTAACTTTGGGTTGGGTTGTAGTAAATATGGTTTCTTTGCTGACTTTAGGTTGGGTTGTAGTAGATATGGTTTCTTTGCTAACTTTGGGTTGGGTTGTAGTAGATATGGTTTCTTTGCTAACTTTGGGTTGGGTTGTAGTAGATATGGTTTCTTTGGCTTGGGTTGTAGTAGATATGGTTTCTTTGGCTTGGGTTATAGTAGATATGGTTTCTTTGGCTTGGGTTGTAGTAGATATGGTTTCTTTGGGTTGGGTTGTAGTAGATATGGTTTCTTTGGGTTGGGTTGTAGTAGATATGGTTTCTTTGGCTTGGGTTGTAGTAGATACGGTTTCTTTGGGTTGGGTTGTAGTAGATATGGTTTCTTTGCTAACTTTGGGTTGGGTCATAGTAGATATGGTTTCTTTGCTACTTTGGGTTGGGTTGTAGTAGATATGGTTTCTTTGCTAACTTTGGGTTGGGTTGTAGTAGATATGGTTTCTTTGGCTTGGGTTGTAGTAGATATGGTTTCTTTGGCCTGGGTTGTAGTAGATATGGTTTCTTTGGCCTGGGTTGTAGTAGATATGGTTTCTTTGGGTTGGGTTGTAGTAGACATGGTTTCTTTGGCCTGGGTTGTAGTAGATATGGTTTCTTTGGCTTGGGTTGTAGTAGATATGGTTTCTTTGGCTTGGGTTGTAGTAGATATGGTTTCTATGGCCTGGGTTGTAGTAGATATGGTTTCTTTGGCTTGGGTTGTAGTAGATATGGTTTCTTTGCTAACTTTGGCTTGGGTTGTAGTAGATATGGTTTCTTCGGGTTGGGTTGTAGTAGATATGGTTTCTTTGGGTTGGATTGTAGTAGATATGGTTTCTTTGGGTTGGGTTGTAGTAGATATGGTTTCTTTGGCTTGGGTTGTAGTAGATATGGTTTCTTCGGGTTGGGTTGTAGTAGATATGGTTTCGTTGGGTTGGGTTGAAGTAGATATGGTTTATTACTCATGTATTTGTATTGTTTTGGCATGATCTTTAATTATTTTACGACAATGATGAAACAAGCTCTAACAACTCGTATTAATCAATCTCGATGGCGCGTGAAATGATGGTGTGGGAGGAAACCGGAAAAACCCCACCTGTCCGATTTGATGACTCGCAGTGCCACAGTATAAATATTACCCATCACAATAAATCACCCATCAGAGTAACATGTCCCTTAACCCTTTCAACACTACAGACCTCTAAATAGGCTTACAAAAAGTGTAGAGCCGGCTCATCAGGATCTGCACTTTTTGCCAGTAATATTACTATATTTAGACAAAATTATCCATTTTAATAAATGAACTGATCCAAATGTAATTTTCTTATTATCTTATTGGTCTAAAAATATCACAGTCCATGTCAGTTACTTGGTGTTGAATGGGTTAAATATCATGCACCAGTCCATGTCAGTTACTTGGTGTTGAATGGGTTAATATCATGCACCAGTCCATGTCAGTTACTTGGTGTTGAATGGGTTAATATCATGCACCAGTCCATGTCAGTTACTTGGTGTTGAATGGGTTAACTCTGTATTAATACACCTTGTTTAACGTCTCGATCAATATCCTTCCCAGAAGCCACCCTATAACTAATGTTTGAACATAAAACGAAATCCATTACCACATGTAACATGAATATGTATATAAACACACAAGATTTAAGTCACCATCGATTTCTATCATAAATATTTTTCAAATTTATCACCTGTAATAGTATATAGTGACATCACGTGAACATAACACCCGACACTGGCAAGATTAGTAATTAATTTACATCTTTTTAAAGGTGATTAATCTACAGAACACAGGATAAATCTTTGATGGTTGAAAGAGACAATGTACACAAAAACACCATCGACAGTGACAGGTGATTTGTCATGTCATATTTATATGGATCAATATCATATTAAGTAGATTATAAAATCAAACATAATCTCAAGAGTCTATTACCTTCCATTACCTGTAATTTCAATTTATTCCTTTGTTCAATGCTCATATTTTCTGCGTTATCACTTACGTTTTTATGCTTTTCAATAAAAATATAGAAAGTTATCGGTGAAATTATATTAGAGGATATTTGTTTCTGTGTACATGAATAATCAAATTACATTTATATATAGTGGAAGTCGTGATAGCGCAGTGGTAGCATGTTCGCTTCAGGTGCGAAAAGGCCTGGAGTTTGAGACCCGCTGGAGCCATTACTATTGTTTCCATTTAAATTCCACGTTGCCTCTTCTCTCTCCCTCGTGGCGATGAATTCCATCAGGAATGAGGTCTCGAGAGTGATTAATAAAAGTTGTAAGAACTTGTTTCGCAATCAAGATACAATAAATTTGTATATATTATATACATTACATTTCACGGAACAGTGAAAACAGCGAGAGTAATAGCCAAATTTTCTTTTTATTTTAGGCTGAAAATTGTTTTTATGATAGAAAATGATGCAACTATTCACTAAATGGTGCTAAAATGTTGCTGTTAAAACAATGTCAAAATGATGTAAACGTGAACAATTTTGAACTCAAGCTGTTGGCGACATCTTCATAAACACGACGTTCCGGCACAACTTAAGAGCATGGCAGCATCTTTTTCCAACATAAACAAACAGTAAAAGAAAACTTTCATTTAAGTGAATGCTGCAATAATGCTTTCCATGTTCCTTTGTATAAGATTGTACACTGAAACAAACAAACATCCTCTATATATTCACTGTTTATACATATATAAACGACTGTCATTTCATGTGTGTGTGTTTGTTTATTATAGTGTCATCCCTATTTAAAGGGCCAGCCATTTCTGACTTATGAGACACATCTTTTTATGAATATCAGTACTTCCCGAATCCTATACTTGTGTGCCAGGCGCCAGGCTGGTAGGCAATCGGTAACCATTATTTAACTAGCTGGCGGCTCACCAACCGGCCATATCAGAATGAACCCCTGACGAGGTTCGAACCTTCGACATCCCGCTCCCTGTTTTACAGACGGATCTGTAGCCCAGTGGTTAACACGTTTTATTTATTTGACGATTGCGAAGCAAGTACTAACAACTTATATTAATCACTCTCGTTGGTGCGGATGAAAGCGTATATGTGGTCATTCGTGTGGGAGGAAACCGGAATACCCGGAGAAAACCCACCTGTCCAATCTGGCGACCACCGTACAATATCACATACTTCCCGGTCCAAGGATCGAACCTGGGTTGCATTGGTGAGAAGCGAGCGCGCTAACCATTGCGCTAATCGGTTAACACGTTGGATTGGTAATTCAGGGATCGCAGGTTCCATCCTCCGTCTGCCCCTAATAAAATTGACAGACTTTAAACCAAGGTCTCATGTCGGTGCTTTACACTGTGCACGTAAAAGAACCAGAGGAGCCTCTGGAATGGGTCTCTGTTTGTATCACTGCACTATCCTTCAACAATCTAAAATGACTAATCTCTTCAGGAGGAGTTGCTCATATGGGCAACCGGTAGCGACAATAAATAAACGTAAAACACACACATGTGGTCTGGAGAGTAGGGCAACAATACAGACAGAGATCCATACCAGAGTCTCCTCTGGTTCTTTTACCTGCATGGTGCAAATCACATTTAAATACATTTTAAGGATTCAGGCATTCAAACCATCAACTATTCAACAGGACTACAGTGAAAGCCAACAGGCCATGGCTACAACAGCTGACCCTACTCATACAAGTTTAATTCATCCAGTAATTACACAATTACTTCATTAGCCAACCCCAGATACATGTTCTCAGTATACAGGCCATATATCAATTAAGTTTACTGATTAAAACTGCTACATCCAATAGATAACCTACCTTGAGATATTTTTAGTGTCAATATATTTTGGCCATTTCCCCCCAAATTTGGGTGGTTTGCTTTAATTAACCATTTGCATGCTGAGTAAATATTAATCACATTTGCAAACAACATAGATCCAGATTAAAGTTTAAACTTTATTTATTTTACAACGATTGCGAAGCAAGTTTTAACAACTTATATTAATCACTCTCGTTGGCACGGATGAAAGCGTATATGTGGTCATTCGTGTGGGAGGAAACCAGAGTATCCGGAGAAAACCCACCTGTCCGATCTGGCGACCACCGTACCATCTCACATACTTCCCTGTCCGAGGATCGAACCCGGGTTGCATTGGTGAGAAGCGAGCACGCTAACCACTGCGCTAATCGGACAGCATAATGCCGCGTCTGATCAGGATCTGTGTTGTTTGCTATTCAGCCAAATGTTTTAGCTCCACTATCCAAATAGCAAACGGCATAGAGCCAGATCAGAAGGCACGTTTTTAAAAGTGATTTTTATCTGCCACTAGCATGCAGATGCAGATGCTCAATATGGTCAGCGTAATTGTAGCCATCATCAATACACAGAATCATAACGCAAGATTAGATTCATAGATTCAAACCGGGATCAGTATCTTGACGAATGTTTACAAGAGGTTACATTTGACGGTTAGTTTATACAAATTTATTTTAGCTTGATTGCGAAACAAGTTATTTCAACTTATATAAATCACTCTCGAGACCTCATTCCTGATGGAATCCATCGCCACGAGGGAGAGAGAAGAGGCAACGTGGAATTTAAATGCCTTGCCTAAGGGCACAATCGTAATGGCTCCAGTGGGGCTCCAACTCCGGACCTTTCGCACCTGAAGCGAACGCGCATCCACTGCGCTATCACGACTTCCACATTTGAAGGTTAGAGCAATCATAAATTTCAGTCCTACTGGAGACCATAATGTTTTCAGATGGTTCGTTAATGTCACTATATAATAATTTTATACTGTTTTAAGTTTTAGATTTATCTCATTATTGTCAAATTTTCTGTGTTCAAATCACGAAATGGACTAAATCAGATTAGTTGGGGTTTTTGATATAATGCATTTTTCAATCTGGCCTAAAATTGTAATTAAGAGGGTGATTTGAGAAAAATAGTCAACCTGAACTCCATCAATTCTCCTTATTTTGAACACTTGCTTTTCCCTTACATACCTCACACTTTTCCCTTACATACCTCACACTTTTCCCTTACATACCTCACACTTTTCCCTTACATACCTCACACTTTTCCCTTACATACCTCACACTTTTCCCTTACATACCTCACACTTTTCCCTTACATACCTCACACTTTTCCCTTACATACCTCACACTTTTCCCTTACATACCTCACACTTTTCCCTTACATACCTCACACTTTTCCCTTACATACCTCACACTTTCCCTTACATACCTCACACTTTTCCCTTACATACCTCACACTTTTCCCTTACATACCTCACACCTTTCCCTTACATACCTCACACCTTTCCCTTGTATACCTCACACTTTTCCCTTACATACCTCACACTTTTCCCTTACATACCTCACACTTTTCCCTTACATACCTCACATTTTCCCTTACATACCTCACACTTTTCCTTACATACCTCACACTTTTCCCTTACATACCTCACACTTTTCCCTTACATACCTCACACTTTTTACCTCACACTTCCTTACATACCTCACCTTTTCCTTACTCCTCACACTTTTCCCTTACATGCCTCACACTTTTCCCTTACATACCTCACACTTTTCCCTTACATACACTTTTTCCTTACATACCTCACACTTTTCCCTTACATACACTTTCCCTTACATACCTCACACACATACCTCACACTTTCCCTTACATTTTCCCTTACATACCTCACACTTTTCCCTTACATACCTCACACTTCTCCCTTACATACCTCACACTTTTCCCTTACATACCTCACACTTCTCCCTTACATACCTCACACTTTTTACATACCCACTTACATACCTCACACTTTCCCTTACATAACATACCTCACACTTTTCCCTTACATACCTCACACTTTTCCCTTACATACCTCACACGTTTCCCTTACATACCTCACACTACATACCTCACACTTTTCCCTTACATACCTCACACTTGTTTCCCTTACATACCTCACACTTTCCCTTACATACCTCACACTTTTCCCTTACATACCTCACACTTTTCCCTTACATACCTCACACTTTTACATACCTCCCTCCTTACATACCTCACACTTTCCCTTACATACCTCACACTTCTCCCTTACATACCTCACACTTCTCCCTTACATACCTCACACTTTCCACATACCTCACACTTTTCCCTTACATACCTCACACTTCTCCCTTACATACCTCACACTTTCTCCCTTACATACCTCACACTTCTCCCTTACATACCTCACACTTCTCCCTTACATACCTCACACTTCACCCTTACATACCTCACACTTCTCCCTTACATACCTCACACTTCTCCCTTGCATGCATCACACTTCTCCCTTGCATTCCTCACACTTCTCCCTTGCATGCATCACACTTCTCCCTTACATACCTCACACTTCTCCCTTACATACCTCACACTTCTCCCTTGCATGCATCACACTTCTCCCTTGCATTCCTCACACTTCTCCCTCACTCCTCTCTCCATATATTGAAGGACCATCTTAACACACCAACAATACAAATCACCCTACATAGATATTGGGAATGCATACATACTTCAAGATAATACAACACTGTCTCCACTCTCTAAAACTTGCAATATTTTATGAAGTAATGCGACATTTTCAAGAGACTGCCACTGCTATTTATGGTTATTTGGTTCAAATTCAACATATGTTGGCATCATTTTACAAGATTTTCTGAAATTACGACATGGAATGTATTGTCATTGATGCTATACCTTGTAGTTATAGATATGACACAAAACTCCCAAGAACCTTGATTAAATCAAATGTTCCAAGCCATTAATGAAGCGTTATATCAGAATTTGATCACGAGTCAAACTAAGGAGAGATAATTCACACCAATTATATTGCAAAACGCCGATAGATCATAAAATAACTGACGTTTCGGGATTAAAATTTTCTAAAATATAATAGAAGAGATACAATGTCATATAATTTGGAATAAATTTTAAATCAAATAATTCAATTATGGGAGACACGTTCTAAATTTGAGAGAAAATCTGTGTGACATGTTATAATTACAACTTCATGCACTATCGGGATTCTGATTGGCCGATTCAGCCAATGTGATCTATTTTTTTATTACTTTAAATACCACTATAACCTATCATCACTGATGGTCACGTGTTCGAACCCTGCTCACACCATGTGTCTCTTTATATGAAAAAGTTGGCAGTTTCTTACGGAGGTTGGTGCAATAAGTACTGGTTAACCGCTGGAGCGTTCCGTCTGATCAGGCTCTATGCTGTTTGCTATTCAGATAGTGGAGCTAAAACACTTGTCTGAATAGCAAAAAACATAGATCCTGATCAGATGCGGCGTTTATACCAGGGCTGATCTGGATCTATGTTGTTTGCACATTCCGCCCCATTTTATTTGGCAGGTTACGGGTTAAACCGATGGTTGAAATAGAATCAACTCTCCACATATACCGTATACTCATTGTTTAACCCTTTGCCTGCTGAGTAAATAAAATCACATTTGCAAACAAAATAGACCCATATTAGCCGCGGCGTAACATTTGCAAACAGCATAGAGCCTGATCAGACAACACATTCTATGTCGTCTGATCTGGCGCTATGCTGTTTGCTATTCAGCCAAGTGTTTTAGCTCCACTATCCAAATAGCAAACAGCATAGAGACTGATCAGACAGCACATTCTATGTCGTCTGATCTGGCTCTATGCTGTTTGCTATTCAGCCAAGTGTTTTAGCTCCACTATCCAAATAGCAAACAGCATAGTGACTGATCAGACAGCACATTCTAAGAGAAGGAAGGCCCTGTAAATTGATACCCAATAACATTTGGTTTTTACAATATTTCCGGAAATATTACTTTTCGTTTTTTAAGAATAATTTAGTGAAACATAAATTAAGCTGGATATTACATACATGGTAGCTAGTATTCAAACACGCTCCGGATATTACATACATGGTAGCTAGTATTCAAACACGCTCTGGATATTACATACATGGTAGCTAGTATTCAAACACGCTCCGGATATTACATACATGGTAGCTAGTATTCAAACAAGCTCTGGATATTACATACGTGGTATTTAGTATTCAAACACGCTCCGGATATTACATACGTGGTATTTAGTATTCAAACACGCTCCGGATATTACATACGTGGTATTTAGTATTCAAACACGCTCCGGATATTACATACGTGGTAGCTAGTATTCAAACAAGCTCTGGATATTACATACATGGTAGCTAGTATTCAAACAAGCTCTGGATATTACATACATGGTAGCTAGTATTCAAAACCTCTGTAATATGATTAAACAGACATATTACCCGAGCCGGATGATTAGTCGAATGATCGAACGTCATTAAACAAATGAATTCATTAAAACCACTATATTGTCCGAATAAACAATTATCGCACTATTAACAAGATCTACAAGAGGTAATTAATTACTTCACTGTATGGAAATTGGTTACCTGATAGGTAATACACCGTCCTTATCAATCAAAAATCATCGCTTTGATTGAATATCAAATGTTATAAGGATTAATTGGTATATAATTACAAATAAACCTTGAAATACGGTTCATCTATTCTTGTTAAATACTTATTTACATACAATCAATTTATACTGTTGTTCTGTGTCAATACTTGTATTGTTGTAGGATTGTTTCCTTGTAATTTCTGCTATTTGAGTTTATAATGGTCTCTCTGTCTGTTTATAAGGGCTATAAGAGAACTCACCCATGTTAACCCGTACGTAACCTGCAAATCACAACTAGTGGAAGTCGTGATAGCTCAGTGGTAGCGCATTCTCTTCATGTGCGAAAGGCCCGGAGTTCGAGCCCCGATGGAGCCGTTACGATTGTGTCCTTAGGCAAGGCATTTAAATTCCACATGCCTCTTCTCTCTTCCTCGTGGCGATGGATTCCATCAGGAATGAGGTCTCGAGAGTGATTAGTATAAATTATAAGAACTTGTTTCGCAATCAAGCTAAAATAAATTTGTATAAACTAAATCACAACTAAAGTTGTTTTAACCTGCCAATCACAACTAAAGTTGCTTTAACCTGCCAATCACAACTAAAGTTAGTTGTTTTAACCTGCCAATCACAACTAAAGTTGCATGGCGACATGGCTGGAGTTGCATGGCAACATGACTGGAGTTGCATGGCGACATGACTGTGGAGTTGCATGGCGACATGACTGGAGTTGCATGACGACATGACTGTGGAGTTGCATGACGACATGACTGGAGTTGCATGACGACATGACTGTGGAGTTGCCTGACGACATGACTGGAGTTGCATGACGACATGACTGGAGTTGCATGGCGACATGACTGTGGAGTTGCATGACGACATGACTGGAGTTGCATGACGACATGACTGGAGTTGCATGACAACATGACTGGAGTTGCATGACGACATGACTGTGGAGTTGCATGACGACATGACTGGATTTGCATGACGACATGACTGGAGTTGCATGACAACATGACTGTGGAGTTGCATGACGACATGACTGTGGAGTTGCATGATGACATGACTGGAGTTGCATGACGACATGACATTGGTTGTTTGATAAACCCAACATGTAACAGTTGGTTGTTTGATAAACCCAACATGTAACAGTTGGTTGTTTGATAAACCCAACATGTAACAGTTGGTTGTTTGATAAACCCAACATGTAACAGTTGGTTGTTTGATAAACCCAACATGTAACAGTTGGTTGTTTGATAAATATTCTCACCAGCACACATATTTAAAACAAATAAAAACTGAACAGTTTGCAATGTTGATTTTTTTTTCGGGGTAATAAATTTGAATCTGACATTTTAATTTGGATTATATGTTGCAAGAACTGTTAGTTATCGCAAGAACTGTTAGTTATCGCAAGAACTGTTAGTTATCGCAAGAACTGTTAGTTATCGCAAGAACTGTTAGTTATCGCAAGAACTGTTAGTTATCGCAAGCGCTGTTAGTTATCGCAAGAACTGTTAGTTATCGCAAGAACTGTTAGTTATCGCAAGAACTGTTAGTTATCGCAAGAACTGTTAGTTATCGCAAGAACTGTTAGTTATCGCAAGAACTGTTAGTTATCGCAAGAACTGTTAGTTATCGCAAGAACTGTTAGTTATCGCAAGAACTGTTAGTTATCGCAAGAACTGTTAGTTATCGCAAGAACTGTTAGTTATCGCAAGAACTGTTAGTTATCGCAAGAACTGTTAGTTATCGCAAGAACTGTTAGTTATCGCAAGAACTGTTAGTTATCGCAAGAACTGTTAGTTATCGCAAGAACTGTTAGTTATCGCAAGCGCTGTTAGTTATCGCAAGAACTGTTAGTTATCGCAAGAACTGTTAGTTATCGCAAGAACTGTTAGTTATCGCAAGCGCATTTCAAACAATAATTCTATTAAAATGTATGCATAAAAAACACAAGATGTCTTAGTGCTCAGTTTCTTTCTACAAAATTTAATTTATTCGACAAAGTGCATTTCAGAGAACAATTACGGTAAATAATATACCGTAAAGGACACTGAATATTTAGTTTTTTTTATATACAAAATAGGTTAGATTGTCTATCTGTTTACTAGAGCAAGCAAGGTGCATTTCAGAGAATAATTACATTAATGTTGTTGCTGTTTTGGGTTTATGGCACATCAGCATTATATATAGTACATGTTACATGGTGCCAAACATGGACTGAACAGCTGACACGATCCCCTGTCTGACACTAATAATATATACAATCGTTCAGATGGGACTATAAACCGGGGTAAGGTTATGTAAATCGGTGCTATTCTCCAGGCATGCAAACAACCAGAGATACTTCTGGAATTGGCGCATCTACATTTACTGTCTCTGGCATCGACATTCCTCCACGTAGGCACTGTAGGCCCGCACCCTGCACATCATGTTCAAAAATGGTATTTTCAAAAAGTCCAATCTAAAACCTAAGGCTGGGTGTATCTATCTATGTATCATACTGAAATGTATGTTCCATTGACGTCAAACCCCTCGCGGGGACCTAGATATGTTTTCCTGGGCAGGCTTAGCCGACCCAAGCGATTAACCAGTACTATGCAACGTGTGTGAGGTGCCTCTCTCAATGACACTACATACGTGGCCTGGAAGAGTATCGAACCTGGCCGGGACCATTCGATTCCAAATCTGATGATCTACTACTGGACCACGGATGCCACATCTATTGTATGTTAGAAATGTGACAGTACTGTTATTGTGATATGCAATTATAAATTGTGTTATCCTCTGTGACAGTACTGTTAGTGTGATATGTAATTATAAATTGTGTTATCCTCTGTGACAGTAATGTTATTGTGATATGTAATTATAAATTGTGTTATCCTCATTGTGAAGAAGATGCAATAAAATATTAATAAATTAAACAAGGTGACTTATAGGCCAGTTGGGCGGGGTGTTTTCTAAGCATTATGTAAATATTCTGTTTCTATGATATGCATAAGTTATAACACAGGTCACCATAATAATATATTGTATCACATAACGTTGCCTGTTTTCAGTTATATACATTCATCTCATAATTTCGTATATGTACACACATGTAATAACACCGAATTCTAATTGGTTGAGAGAATAATCCATATAATTTGTATTTTAAACATATATAAATATAACGCTGATTTGCGCAATGATGTCGCGACAGTTTTTACGTCAAGACACTGGCCGCCAAACTGAAAGTAGCAACGTTATTTATTAAAATGAGTGTGCTATGGTAATGTGATAATTGCTTAACCCTTTCAACCCTTTCAACACTACAGGCCTGTAAATAGATTTACAAAAAGTGCAGATACTGATGAGACGGCTCGCTACGAGCTGTCTCATCAGTATCTGCACTTTTTGCCAGTAATAATAATGACTATTTTTAGATAAAATTACCCATTTTGATAAATGAACTGGTCCAAAGGTAATTTTCTTATTAATTTATTGGTCTAAAAATATAAATGCACCAGTCCATGTCAGTTACTTGGGGTTGAATGGGTTAATAGCAAAATTGAAAAACTCAGTTCATAAAATATGGTAAATATCAGCACTCGTGTAACATCCTATATTCCTTATCTATTTACGTCAGCATCATAACAAAGTAAATCATTATTTATAATTTTATTCCGCAAAACGATAATCACCATCAATTAGATTATTTTGCAGCATAATTTATAAATATCTTTTTAGTTTGTATACAATAACTAGCAGATTATTTACCGGCTTTACAAATAAGTATAATTTAAATGTTTAGTTTTGCATTTTTATATCATTTCATACCAAACCTAAATCTCAAGTCTGATTACCAATATCAAAACTGAAAGCATTATTAATCAGTAAAAAATTGTTGGCATATATTAATAACATCTCCTGTCAAACTAACTTAAACAGACTTTCAAAACATTCTTATAGCATATAAAGACGCAAAACATTCTTATAGCATATAAAGACGCAAAAAAAACTGAACAATATAAATACTGGTACTTACATTTGAAACATTAAAGATTTCTTAACATCCTTTTCGGTGAATAGAATATCGTTTTTCAGTTAATGAGAATTTAACACGTTCACAACTTTATCCGATTTAAACAAAATCACTGCATCCTGATGAAGCGTTTATGGGTATGGAAGGTATAGGCGTTTAGAAGCTGTGACACCTATCAAAGGAAGAATGACTATGAAGATCTCACAATCACCGCTAACGCTAACGACTGTCAATATTATCACCAATACTGATACTGTACTTTACATCAATACCGTATTTACTGCTGTACAGAGCGATACCGTACTGATCATTGTAAAGGAGCTATACCGTACTTAATGCTGGATGGAGATGTACCGTACTTAATGCTGTATGGAGCTATACCGTACTTAATGCTGTATGGAGATGTACCATACTTAATGCTGTATGGAGATGTACCGTACTTAATGCTGTATGGAGATGTACCGTACTTAATGCTGTATGGAGATGTACCATACTTAATGCTGGATGGAGCTATACCGTACTTAATGCTGCATGGAGATGTACCGTACTTACTGCTGTATGGAGGTATACCGTACTTACTGTAGTATGGAGATGTACCATACTTACTGCTGTATGGAGATGTACCGTACTTAATGCTGCATGGAGATGTACCGTACTTACTGCTGTATGGAGGTATACCGTACTTACTGTAGTATGGAGATGTACCGTACTTACTGCTGTATGGAGATGTACCATACTTAATGCTGCATGGAGATGTACTGTACTTACTGCTGTATGGAGGTATACCGTACTTACTGTAGTATGGAGATGTACCGTACTTACTGCTGTATGGAGATGTACCGTACTTACTGCTGTATGGAGATGTACCGTACTTACTGCTGTATGGAGATGTACCGTACTTACTGCTGTATGGAGATGTACCGTACTTACTGCTGTATGGAGATGTACCGTACTTACTGCTGTATGGAGATGTACCGTACTTACTGCTGTATGGAGATATACCGTACTTACTGCTGTATGGAGCTATACCGTACTTACTGCAGTATGGAGATTTACCGTACTTACTGCTGTATGGAGCTATACCGTACTTAATGCTATATGGAGCTATACCGTACTTAATGCTGTATGGAGCTATACCGTACTTACTGCTATATGGAGCTATACCGTACTTAATGCTATATGGAGCTGTACCGTACTTACTGCAGTATGGAGATGTACCGTACTTAATGCTGCATGGAGATGTACCGTACTTAATGCTGTATGGAGCTATACCGTACTTAATGCTTTATGGAGCTATACCGTACTTACTGCTGAATGGAGCTATGTAGCTACATACCGTACTTACTGCAGTATGGAGCTATACCGTACTTAATGCTGTATGGAGCTATACCGTACTTACTGCTGGATGGAGCTATACCGTACTTACTGCTGGATGGAGCTATACCGTACTTACTGCTGGATGGAGCTATGTAGCTACGTACCGTACTTACTGCTGGATGGAGCTATGTAGCTACGTACCGTACTTACTGCTGGATGGAGCTATGTAGCTACGTACCGTACTTACTGCTGGATGGAGCTATGTAGCTACATACCGTACTTACTGCTGTACAGAGCTATATAACTACATACTGTATTTACTGCTGATAAAAACAAACTGCATGAGTATTACACCTGGGACTCCTCAAATCTCTTTTATCACTATAAGGTGCCATAAAGTCTCTAGGACTCACAATGATGGCCGTCGTTTCAGCCAGTTGTGAACAAATAATAATAGTGGATCAAGAAAATCCATTCTAAAAAATCCCAACGATCAAAAATCCAATGATCAAAATAATAAATAAAGTTATTGATCGTGGAATGGTTGCATAAATCATGTCTGATAGATTACTAATCTACATTCTTTGTGTAATTAGTACACAAGTTATCTATTACACATGAAAAGCTGTGACACAGTCTTCAATTAAATCTTGTTGGCAATTACAATCTGTCTCTACTGGCAGGCATTTCAAGTTAGCATAAAATCAATAACCATAGCTCTTGTGTGACAATGTACCAAGGGGCCATTCCAACATTCGCTAAATACATTCGCTAAACACATTCGCTAAATACAGTCGGACAATGCAGTCGGACAATACAGTCGGATAATACAGTCAGATAATGAAGTCAGATAATACAGTCGGATAATAGCCAATTAGATGAAAATGTGATCGCTTGTAGCTAAAAGTATGTAGAAGTTTAAATTAGGCCACTAAGTTGGTTTGTTGTGGGAGAGGAAAATCTGGTTGCTATGACAGCGAGTCATTCAAAACAGGGTGTGGTTTATCCTGCTGAATAAATTTGATAGAATGTGCAAACAACATAGATTCTGATCAGACATGGCATTACACCGCAGCTGATCTGGATCTATATTGTGTGCTAATCAGCCAGGTGTTTTAGCTCTACTATCCATGACAACAGTAGGCAAAATTACATTATCTCCATCTATCACAATTAAATGCTGGAACTACATTTCACCCGTTTCTTGAGCTGTTTAATTCAAGTGTCAATTGTAATAAATATCCAGATCATTTTAACTCTTTGGATGCTGGGTAAAATAAAGGCTATAAATAGTCCAAATAATTGTAGCGGATGACAATTATTTTAATGCTTTCTCTAATTTGTAGCTGAAAATTCTGTAAATAATTTTTCTGTCATGGATTTTCGTTGAAATTGCTGTACATATTTGACGGGTATTTTCATAGCTAGCGTGTACAGTTAATATTCTTACACAATTCATTTATAGCATTTAGCAACATTCATTTTTGATATATCGGTTATCCGGTAATCACTAGAACACTATAATGCATATAACAAAATAAATATGTTACAAACTATAGCATTCATTCAAATATCAATTGAACTGATTTGTTGAAACAATGGGAATTCTCCCTATAACACCCTATGCAACCCGTCTAAAGATATAAAGATATTTGTTTGTTTCAGTGAATGATAGAATTATATTTCACCGAATGAACAGTGAAAGCACTTATCACAAGTGGCAACGAACAAAACAAATTGTGCTTTTATGATTGGCTGAAAAGTGTTTCTATGATAAAAACGATGCTACTGTGAGCTAAATGATGCTAGAACGTCATCTTGTGTGCTAAATGATGCTAGAACATTGTCCTGTGCGCTAAATGATGCTAGAACGTCATATCATGTGCTAAATGATGCTAGAACGTCATCTTGTGTGCTAAATGATACTAGAACATTGTCCCGTGCGCTAAATGATGCTAGAACGTTGTCTCATTCACTAAATGATGCTAGAACGTCATCTCGTGCGCTAAATGATGCTAGAACGTCATCTTGTGTGCTAAATGATACTAGAACGTTGTCCCGTGCGCTAAATGATGCTAGAACGTTGTCTCATTCACTAAATGATGCTAGAACGTCATCTCGTGCGCTAAATGATGCTAGAACATCATCTTGTGCGCTAAATGATGCTAGAACGTCATCTTTTGATGCCCATGAAAGACGTAGCTCTGAAAACGTTCGCTTTGAGAGCATTTCAACATGCAGCAGCTACGTACAACACATGCAAAGCAGTGAGTTCTAAGACTGCTTTCAACAAGTGGAACAACACATTTGATTTCACTGATAAATTTCTATATTTCATTTTAAAGCATAAATTTTAAATAAATTCCTTTGAATAGTTGATAACATGAAAATCATTTGAAAGAATTGAACTTGCCAGTTGCAGTTGAACAATCAAATTTCATCTTTCACTTGGTCAACTTTTCACAGGTACGACATTTTTGTTTTGCTATACCTCACGTGACTACCCCACTCAAAATTTGCCATACCCGAGCGGGCGACATTTTCAATGTCTCATGGCATTGTCTCACCTCTGAATAGTCTCCTTCAGAACATCAGAACAAAATCACGCTACTCAGACTTTACCTTTTAATTTCAATGTGATTTTATTTGTTATGCCACCATCTTGTTTTCATGTAGTCTCGAAGAGCAAACTTTCCTCGGGTTGACAATATTCACTGTCACACTCGCCGAGATGAAATATTTATATAATATCGCATGGCATATAGGGTGAATTTTTAATATTGTACAGAGCTTCTGGACTATCAACTCTATCACTTAGCTCTTCAACCTGACAAACAAAACAACACAAGATCAATATAAATTAAATTTTCTCCGGGTACTCCAGTTTCCTCCCACATGAATGACCACATTTACGCTTTCATCCGCGCTAACGAGAGTGATTGATATAAGTTGTTAAAACTTACTTCGCAATCGTTGTAAAATAAATAAAGTTTAAACTAATATTAAATTTTTTGAGTAGGAGTCAAAGACTTCATTGAAGAAGTAACAACCGAGTATTATACATATTGAAGACAAATTATGAGCACGAGATATTACCCTAGGAGTAATGTATGTTCTCATTGGTTGAGAGGACAATATGCCATCTATCATGTACAAGATTGATCAACAAGCAATGATCATCAATTGTGTACTAATTGTGGAGATAGTTGGCTGGTAAGGCATAGACCATTATTCATGGATTACAACAATGTCATATGCATCTGTAAATAATACTCCTCAATAATATTCATAATACTCACATGGACACTCAAATAATACTCACATGGACACTCAAATAATACTCACATGGACACTCAAATAATACTCACATGGACACTCAAATAATACTCACATGGACACTCAAATAATACTCACATGGACACTCAAATAATACTCACCTGGACACTCCAACAATACTCACATGGACACTCAAATAATACTCACATGGACACTCCAACAATACTCACATGGACACTCAAATAATACTCACATGACACTCAAATAATACTCACACGGACACTCAAATAATACTCACATGGCCACTCAAATAATACTCACATGGACACTCAAATAATACTCACACAGACACTCAAATAATACTCATATGGACACTCCAACAATACTCACCTGACACTCCAACAATACTCACATGACACTCAAACAATACTCACATGACACTCCAACAATACTCACCTGACACTCCAACAATACTCACATGACACTCAAACAATACTCACATGGACACTCAAATAATACTCACACGGACACTCAAATAATACTCACATGGACACTCCAACAATACTCACATGACACTCAAATAATACTCACATGGACACTCAAATGATAGCACAGCAGGGAAACACAAGATCTGCCAATAGTCATAAACACAACCAATGACAGCAGAGCAGGGAAATATAAGATCTGTCAATAGTCCTAAACACAACCAATGACAGCACAGGAGGCAAACATGAGATCTGCCAATAGTCCTAAACACAACCAATGACAGCACAGGAGGGAAACATGAGATATGCCAATAGTCATAAACACAACCAATGGCAGCACAGGATGGAAATATAAGATCTGCCAATAGTCCAGTTTAATGCTTAATCCAAGTGTCTATAGATCTATGAAACAACATTTCCTGGCCTTAAAACAAAGATCAAAATCTTGATGTATAGGGCTGAACCCAACACTGACACTGCACTGACTTATTACCCTGTTTATTGGATATTTTTCTCATTTCAATCTCTCTGAAAGTGACATAAATCAAGCCTGTAATGGACCAAAGCCATAGAAATCCAGGTACCAACACATTCACATATGTTAAATGGGCCTGACAATTTGCCACATACTTTGATGGCATCAAGCAATTATGAGATCTGATGAAAATTTTATAAGACAACTGGGAACACAGAATGATCCATACAAACATCCAAGGACATGGATTGTACACATGGAGCTGCTGTAAAATATAATCAAGCATAATTCTAGTGGGGGGGGGGGGTGCCACGAGGCATGGGTGGGGTTGGTGAAGGGTGAGCTATGTACACTCAGGATAAACGTCAAGTATAGTAATGCAGGACAGGGACAATTTAAATAAGCAATGCAGGACAGGGTTTGTGTAAATAAGCAATGCAGGACAGGGGTCATGTAAATAAACAATGCAGGACAGGGGTCATGTAAATAAACAATGCTGTACAGGGGTCATGTAAATAAACAATGCAGGACAGGGGTCATGTAAATAAACAATGCAGGACAGGGGTCATGTAAATAAACAATG
>CM026395.1:69946159-69965617 GCA_014843695.1 Archivesica marissinica | reverse complement strand
CGTATATGATGAATGGCATCCATAAACATTTGTTCTCCACGATCACAGCATGCGTGAAGTCTGCCGACGCACAGGTTAACAAAATGACTCGGAATCTGGCCGACATTCGCCTCCACAACCTCGATGTCCGGAGAGAATTCGAAGAAAATTTGCCATATGCTAAGAAAGAGTTGTCTCGCTTGAACCAATACAGTACGCCATTAGGGAGAATGTTCTGTGTTAAACGCGTTGTGTCGTCACTCACCAAACCACTGTTTAAATCACAAGCATATGCAGGCAAGTAGAATAGTTGTTAGAATATCTGTCAAGGGGCACTTTGCCTGGTATTGCCTAGCAGCCGGGCTCTTCCACAATTTGAGTTTCAGTTTTAGACGATGTATTAAATAGTAAATACCTACCACATCAATTTTTGAAAGTTGTCAGGATTTATATTAATTTTGTATGATAAACTATTTTTTCACTATGTCTTGTATAGCACAAAATGTTGTATAATAGAATGGAGGGAATGTAGAGACCCAATTAGTGTCTCTGTGTGACGGATCCATGCCCTTTATACAGAGCTTATGTATAGGTAAACAGAACCTTGGGACACAGCCATGTCAAATATGAAGAACTCGTCCATAGAGACAGAGCCATATCCTATATACAGAGCTCATCCATAGTTAAAACAGAACCATGCAACAGAGCCATATCCTATATACAGAGCTCATCCATAGTTAAAACAGAACCATGCGACAGAGCCATATCCTATATACAGAGCTCATCCATAGTTAAAACAGAACCATGCGACAGAGCCATATCCTATATACAAAGCTCATCCATAGTTAAAACAGAACCATGCGACAGAGCCATATCCTATATACAGAGCTCATCCATAGTTAAACAGAACCATGCAACAGAGCCATATCCTATATACAGAGCTCATCCATAGTTAAAACAGAACCATGCGACAGAGCCATATCCTATATACAGAGCTCATCCATAGTTAAAACAGAACCATGCGACAGAGCCATATCCTATATACAGAGCTCATCCATAGTTAAAACAGAACCATGCGACAGAGCCATATCCTATATACAGAGCTCATCCATAGTTAAAACAGAACCATGCGACAGAGCCATATCCTATATACAGAGCTCATCCATAGTTAAAACAGAACCATGCGACAGAGCCATATCCTATATACAGAGCTCATCCATAGTTAAAACAGAACCATGCGACAGAGCCATATCCTATATACAGAGCTCATCCATAGTTAAAACAGAACCATGCGACAGAGCCATATCCTATATACAGAGCTTATCCATAGTTAAAACAGAACCATGCGACAGAGCCATATCCTATATACAGAGCTTAGTTATTGGTAAGAATGACTGTATAACAAAGCCATATCCTATATACAGAGCATATCGATAGGTCAAAAATAATAAAAACCAATTTAAAAATCCTACCCCCTTTATAGAGTATTCAGGGGGCAGTAACAGTATTCGTTGTGGTAGATCTTATTTCGTATTAATCTCATTTACAGGGTTAGTGATGACGTCGGACGACCTTTTACCATTGCTCATATACCTCATTATAAAGTCACAGATCCCAAACTGGTACGGTCCTCATCATTGTTTATCTCTGTTTAAGTGTAATTTACATACAGTTCTGTTATTACAGTAGAAGAATTCCACAAAACTCTTATCTTTCATTCGTCATCCTTTATATACACATTTTGTTTTTGTGAGTCCGCCTCCGTGGTCGAGTGGTTAATGTCGCTGACTTGTATACCACTGTAACCTATCATCACTGATGGTCACGGGTTCGAGCCCCGCTCAGGCCGTGTCTCATTTATACGAAAAAGTTGGCAGTTTCTTACGGAGGTTGGTGCACCCAAGTACTGGTTAACCGCTGGAGCCTGCCCAGGAAAGGTGTTGTTAGGTAAACTGCCCGCCGGCGATATAGCCCAAAATGGTGCTGATGCAGGCGTAAAACCCGAAATATAAATAAAAATAGTTTTTGTGGTTTAAAATCGCACCAACAGCTTAGGGCATAAGTTCACTCTCCATCTTGGTAGAGCAAGACCCTGGGTGCACTCCGAGCAGCATTTCAGGAACAGACTGGCACCCTGGTAGAACCACCAACCTTCCGCAAGCCAGCTATATATCTTCTTTACATGAAATGATTTAATACCTCCAGTGGGATTCGAACCTACAGTGGTTAGGGGCAAGTGATGTGAAGTCAACGACTGTCACCTCTCGGCCATGGAGGCCCCGTCACACATGTCTCTATATGACTTCTGTTAACCTGTACAATACTCGGGAATAAAAATATTTTTAAAGTAACGTGCTTCTGTCAGGCGGGTTCCATTGACAGAATTAACTTGGGAAATACAATAACTGAATAGAGGTAATTACATAGAGAGAGAGTTCTACATAGATACAATAACTGAATAGAGGTAATTACATAGAGAGTTCTACATATATACAATAACTGAATAGAGGTAATTACATAGAGAGAGAGTTCTACATATATACAATAACTGAATAGAGGTAATTACATAGAGAGAGAGTTCTACATAGATACAATAACTGAATAGAGGTAATTACATAGAGAGAGAGTTCTACATATATACAATAACTGAATAAAGGTAATTACATAGAGAGAGAGTTACACATAGATACAATAACTGAATAGAGGTAATTACATAGAGAGAGAGTTCCACATAGATACAATAACTGAATAGAGGTAATTACATAGAGAGAGAGTTCTACATATATACAATAACTGAATAGAGGTAATTACATAGAGAGAGAGTTCTACATATATACAATAACTGAATGAACTGTTGTACATGTACTTTGATAAAGTCTGGATCCTTTGTTAAACCAATATGGATAATATGATAAATAATTGTATTGCTTTACTCTACAGGCTTTTTGTTTGTATGTGATGTTTCAGGACTGCGAACCTAATGTACATGAAATATTTCCAGCTGGCAAAAGTTTCGGAATCTAATGAATTCAGGTAACATTATAAATAGTTTTGCAATTTCTATCAGCGACTTCATAGCACAGTGGTAGCTCGATTGCTGCAGGTGTGAAAGGCCGAGAATTCACGCCCAGCTGTGAACGTTACGATTGTAGCATGGTGTTTAAATTCCACATTGCCTCTTCTCTTCCTCATTGTGATGGATTCCATCAGGAGTCAGGACTGAGGTCCCGAGAGTTATTAATCTAATGTTGTAAAACTTGTTTCGCAATCGAGCTAGATAAATTTGCATAAACTAGTTGCTAGATCAATCTGTGAATTTACTTATTCGCTGACGTAATGCCTGATGTATTATGAGCGACGTTTGTCTGAGTGATTAACGTGATTGACTGACCGTCACATGCCCTGGAGTCTCGTCCACTGGAGTCCTGTCATCTTCCCTCGCCTCTGTGGGTTTAAGTCCTGGAGATCCATCACATGCCATTCACCATTGTGGATATGCATCCTCCTTTGTACCACTGTGAGTTTAAGTCCTGGAGTCCCGTCATGTGACCTGCATCGCTGTGGGTTTTAAGTCCTGGAGACCCGTCATGTGACCTGCATCGCTGTGGGTTTTAAGTCCTGGAGACCCGTCATGTGACCTGCATCGCTGTGGATTTTAAGTCCTGGAGACCCGTCATGTGACCTGCATCGCTGTGGGTTTTAAGTCCTGGAGACCAGTCATGTGACCGAATCGCTGTCGTTTTAAGTCCTGGAGACCCGTCATGTGACCTGCATCGCTGTGGGTTTTAAGTCCCGGAGACCCGTCATGTACCTGCATCGCTGTGGGTTTAAGTCCTGGAGACAAGTCATGTGATCTGCATCGCTGTGGGTTTTAAGTCCTGGAGACCCGTCATGTGACCTGCATCTCTGTGGGTTTTAAGTCCTGGAGACCCGTCATGTGACCTGCATCGCTGTGGGTTTTAAGTCCTGGAGACCCGTCATGTGACCTGCATCGCTGTGGGTTTTAAGTTCTGGAGACCCGTCATGTGACCTGCATCGCTGTGGGTTTTAAGTCCTGGAGACCCGTCATGTGACCTGCATCGCTGTGGGTTTTAAGTCCTGAAGTCCCGTCATGTGACCTGTACCACTATGGGATTAAAGCTTGGAATCCGGTCGCGTATCGTACCCTACACCGCTTTTAGGTTACGTGATGGAGTTCTGGTCACATACCCTACACCGCTTTTAGGTTACGTGGTGGAGTTCTGGTCACATACCCTACACCGCTTTTAGGTTACGTGATGGAGTTCTGGTCACATACCCTACACCGCTTTTAAGTTACGTGATGGAGTTCTGGTCACATACCCTACACCGCTGTTGGTTTGAGTTCTGTAGTCTGAAGCATGGGAGCTATTCTGATTATTCTTTCTTAGAGATAAAATGTCTTTGACTTACAAACTTGTTTAACCAGTTTATGAACATGTGTTTTCAGTTTCTATCTGGCTACCACTGAAGCTGCACTTGATTATATACGTTCCGGTAACCTGAAGGTAATGAACAGTGTAAACTGACATACATGATTCTTCTTAGAGTTTGTTATTCCCACCATTTCGGCAAGGGATATTGTTTTGGCGGCGTCCGTCCACAGCCAGTTCTCAGTAACCAATGAGTGGAAGTTTAATGAAACTTACAATAAATATGTATCGTGTGGTAGTGCACGTTCACGGGGTTGACCCAGTAAGACCAGAGTTATTGCCCTGTAATTGACTAAATATCCACAAGTTTGTCCGTGCAGAGCCAGTTCGGCCGGGGTATATCAATTCATTGAATTTGCTTGTTTTTTTGCTGTTTTTGTCTTGTTTTTTGGCTTACGGTTTTCACTGACAATCTCAGTCATATAGCGGCTTTCCAGGTTTTATTGGTGAAGGTGGACCCTTAGTGCAGTAGTTCATGAACTCTCCAATCGATATCAATGACTAAACTATATAAGGTCATAAACAATAATAGGCTCTCAATCGTTATCAATATTCATGCTGCATATTGCAGATGAAATATTAAAACATGAATGGCTACTCAGCATTTTCTCAACAGTAAATGTTGCCATTAGTTTAAACATATTTTATTCGGATCAAATACATAATTATATACATATATAAACACAATTTTTTATACATTCGAACCGATATGGGTCGAGAAACAAGCTTAAAGCTTATATGAATCCCTTCAAAGGTTGCCATTGGAAACGCATGTTATGTTCATAGGATATACAAACCAGATGTAACTGTACTTGCAGCAGACGAGATCAGGTGGTAAAGAGTCTGGGTTTACCAGGCAGACATCTGGTAGTACAACCTCTAGCAAGGATAAATTCTTCCAGGTAAGCAATACATCTCTCACACAGCCACACCCAATACATCTCTCACACAGCCACACCCAATACATCTCTCACACAGCCACACCCACTACATCTCTCACACAGCCACACCCACTACATCTCTCACACAGCCACACCCAATACATCTCTCACACAGCCACACCCAATACATCTCTCACACAGCCACACCCAATACATCTCTCACACAGCCACACCCAATACATCTCTCACACAGCCACACCCAATACATCCCATTCAATGTATTCCAACCCAATACATCCCATTCAATGTATTCCAACCCAATACATCCCATTCAATGTATTCCAACCCAATACATCCCATTCAATGTATTCCAACCCAATACATCCCATTCAATGTATTCCAACCCAATACATCCCATTCAATGTATTCCAACCCAATACATCCCATTCAATGTATACAGACCCAATACATCCCATTCAATGTATTCCAACCCAATACATCTCATTCAATGTATTCCAACCCAATACATCCCATTCAATGTAGTCTAACCCAATACATCCCATTCAATGTATTCCAACCCAATACATCCCATTCAATGTATTCCAACCCAATACATCCCATTCAATGTATTCCAACCCAATACATCCCATTCAATGTATTCCAACCCAATACATCCCATTCAATGTATTCCAACCCAATACATCCCATTCAATGTATTCCAACCCAATACATCCCACTCAATGTATACAGACCCAATACATCCCATTCAATGTATTCCAACCCAATACATCTCATTCAATGTATTCCAACCCAATACATCCCATTCAATGTATTCCAACCCAATACATCCCATTCAATGTATTCCAACCCAATACATCCCATTCAATGTATTCCAACCCAATACATCCCATTCAATGTATTCCAACCCAATACATCCCATTCAATGTATTCCAACCCAATACATCCCATTCAATGTATTCCAACCCAATACATCCCATTCAATGTATTCCAACCCAATACATCCCATTCAATGTATTCCAATACATCCCATTCAATGTATTCCAATACATCCCATTCAATGTATTCCAATACATCCCATTCAATGTAGTCCAACCCAATACATCACATTCAATGTAGACCAACCCAATACATCCCATTCAATGTAGTCCAACCCAATACATCCCATTCAATGTATTCCAACCCAATACATCCCATTCAATGTATTCCAACCCGATACATCCCATTCTATGTATCCCAACCCAATACATCCCATTCAATGTATTCCAACCCAATACATCCCATTCAATGTATTCCAACCCAATACATCCCATTCAATGTATTCCAACCCAATACATCCCATTCAATGTATTCCAATACATCCCATTCAATGTATTCCAACCCAATACATCCCATTCAATGTATTCCAATACATCCCATTCAATGTATTCCAACCCAATACATCCCATTCAATGTATTCCAACCCAATACATCTCATTCAATGTATTCCAACCCAATACATCCCATTCAATGTATTCCAACCCAATACATCCCATTCAATGTATTCCAACCCAATACATCCCATTCAATGTATTCCAACCCAATACATCCCATTCAATGTATTCCAACCCAATACATCCCATTCAATGTATTCCAACCCAATACATCCCATTCAATGTATTCCAACCCAATACATCCCATTCAATGTAGTCTAACCCAATACATCCCATTCAATGTATTCCAATACATCCCATTCAATGTATTCCAACCCAATACATCCCATTCAATGTATTCCAACCCAATACATCCCATTCAATGTATTCCAACCCAATACATCCCATTCAATGTATTCCAACCCAATACATCCCATTCAATGTATCCCAACCCAATACATCCCATTCAATGTATTCCAATACATCCCATTCAATGTATTCCAACCCAATACATCCCATTCAATGTATTCCAACCCAATACATCCCATTCAATGTATTCAGACCCAATACATCCCATTCAATGTATTCCAACCCAATACATCCCATTCAATGTATTCCAATACATCCCATTCAATGTATTCCAACCCAATACATCCCATTCAATGTATTCCAACCCAATACATCCCATTCAATGTATTCCAACCCAATACATCCCATTCAATGTATTCCAATACATCCCATTCAATGTATCCCAACCCAATACATCCCACTCAATGTATTCCAACCCAATACATCCCATTCAATGTATTCCAACCCAATACATCCCATTCAATGTAGTCCAACCCAATACATCACATTCAATGTAGACCAACCCAATACATCCCATTCAATGTAGTCCAACCCAATACATCCCATTCAATGTATTCCAACCCAATACATCCCATTCAATGTATCCCAACCCAATACATCACATTCAATGTATTCCAACCCAATACATCCCATTCAATGTATTCCAACCCGATACATCCCATTCTATGTATCCCAACCCAATACATCCCATTCAATGTATTCCAACCCAATACATCCCATTCAATGTATCCCGACCCAATACATCCCATTCAATGTATTCCAATACATCCCATTCAATGTATTCAGACCCAATACATCCCATTCAATGTATTCCAACCCAATACATCCCATTCAATGTATTCCTACACAATACATCCCATTCAATGTATTCCAACCCAATACATTTCATTCAATGTATTCCAACCCAATACATCCCATTCAATGTATGCCAACCCAATACATCCCATTCAATGTATCCCGACCCAATACATCCCATTCAATGTATTCCAACCCAATACATCCCATTCAATGTATTCCTACACAATACATCCCATTCAATGTAGTCCAATACATCCCATTCAATGTATTCCAACCCAATACATCCCATTCAATGTATTCCTACACAATACATCCCATTCAATGTATTCCAACCCAATACATCACATTCAATGTATTCCTACACAATACATCCCATTCAATGTATTCCAACCCAATACATCCCATTCAATGTATTCCTACACAATACATCCCATTCAATGTATTCCTACACAATACATCCCATTCAATGTATTCCAACCCAATACATCCCATTCAATGTATCCCAACCCAATACATCCCATTCAATGTATTCCAACCCAATACATCCCATTCAATGTATTCCAACCCAATACATCCCATTCAATGTATCCCAACCCAATACATCCCATTCAATGTATTCCAACCCAATACATCCCATTCAATGTATCCCAACCCAATACATCCCATTCAATGTATTCCAACCCAATACATCCCATTCAATGTATTCCAACCCAATACATCCCATTCAATGTAGTCCAACCCAATACATCCCATTCAATGTATTCCAACCCAATACATCCCATTCACTGTATTCCAACCCAATACATCCCATTCAATGTATCCCAACCCAATACATCCCATTCAATGTATTCCAACCCAATACATCCCATTCAATGTATTCCAACCCAATACATCCCATTCAATGTATTCCAACCCAATACATCCCATTCAATGTATTCCAACCCAATACATCCCATTCAATGTATTCCAACCCAATACATCCCATTCAATGTATTCCAACCCAATACATCCCATTCAATGTATTCCAATACATCCCATTCAATGTAGACCAACCCAATACATCCCATTCAATGTATTCCTACACAATACATCCCATTCAATGTATTCCAACCCAATACATCCCATTCAATGTATTCCAATACATCCCATTCAATGTAGACCAACCCAATACATCCCATTCAATGTATTCCAACCCAATACATCCCATTCAATGTATCCCAACCCAATACATCCCATTCAATGTATTCCAACCCAATACATCCCATTCAATGTATTCCAACCCAATACATCCCATTCAATGTATTCCAACCCAATACATCCCATTCAATGTATTCCAACCCAATACATCCCATTCAATGTATTCCAACCCAATACATCCCATTCAATGTATTCCAATACATCCCATTCAATGTATCCCAACCCAATACATCCCATTCAATGTATTCCAACCCAATACATCCCATTCAATGTATTCCAACCCAATACATCCCATTCAATGTATTCCAACCCAATACATCCCATTCAATGTAGTCCAACCCAATACATCCCATTCAATGTATTCCAACCCAATACATCCCATTCAATGTATTCCAACCCAATACATCCCATTCAATGTATTCCAACCCAATACATCCCATTCAATGTATTCCAACCCAATACATCCCATTCAATGTATTCCAATACATCCCATTCAATGTATTCCAACCCAATACATCCCATTCAATGTATTCCAACCCAATACATCCCATTCAATGTATTCCAACCCAATACATCCCATTCAATGTATTCCAACCCAATACATCCCATTCAATGTATCCCGACCCAATACATCCCATTCAATGTATCCCGACCCAATACATCCCATTCAATGTATCCCGACCCAATACATGCCATGATTAGATATAACGCTTAGCTACTTTTAGCATCGTTGTATGTTATATGTGATGTATTATGTATGTCGTTGTATGTTATATGTGATGTATTATGTATGTCGTTGTATGTTATATGTGATGTATTATGTATATCCTTGTATGTTATATGTGATGTATTATATATATCGTTGTATGTTATATGTGATGTATTATGTATGTCGTTGTATGTTATATGTGATGTATATCGTTGTATGTTATATGTGATGTATGTCGTTGTATGTTATATGTGATGTATTATGTATGTCGTTGTATGTTATATGTGATGTATTATGTATGTCGTTGTATGTTATATGTGATGTATATCGTTGTATGTTATATGTGATGTATGTCGTTGTATGTTATATGTGATGTATTATGTATATCGTTGTATGTTATATGTGATGTATGTCGTTGTATGTTATATGTGATGTATTATGTATGTCGTTGTATGTTATATGTGATGTATTATGTATGTCGTTGTATGTTATATGTGATGTATTATGTATGTCCTTGTATGTTATATGTGATGTATGTCGTTGTATGTTATATGTGATGTATTATGTATGTCGTTGTATGTTATATGTGATGTATTATGTATGTCGTTGTATGTTATATGTGATGTATTATGTATGTCGTTGTATGGTATATGTGATGCATTATGTATGTCATTGTATGTTATATGTGATGTATTATGTATGTCGTTGTATGTCATATGTGATGTATTATGTATGTCGTTGTATGTTATATGTGATGTATATCGTTGTATGTTATATGTGATGTATTATGTATGTCGTTGTATGTTATATGTGATGTATTATTTATGTCGTTGTATGTTATATGTGATGTATTATGTATGTCGTTGTATGTTATATGTGATGTATTATGTATGTCGTTGTATGTTATATGTGATGTATTATGTATGTCGTTGTATGTTATATGTGATGTATATCGTTGTATGTTATATGTGATGTATTATGTATGTCGTTGTATATTATATGTGATGTATATCGTTGTATGTTATATGTGATGTATGTCGTTGTATGTTATATGTGATGTATGTCGTTGTATGTTATATGTGATGTATTATGTATGTCGTTGTATGTTATATGTGATGTATTATGTATGTCGTTGTATGGTATATGTGATGTATTATGTATATCGTTGTATGTTATATGTGATGTATATCGTTGTATGTTATATGTGATGTATTATGTATATCGTTGTATGTTATATGTGATGCATTATGTATATCGTTGTATGTTATATGTGATGTATTATGTATGTCGTTGTATGTTATATGTGATGTATGTCGTTGTATGTTATATGTGATGTATTATGTATGTCGTTGTATGATATATGTGATGTATTATGTATATCGTTGTATGTTATATGTGATGTATTATGTATGTCGTTGTATGTTATATGTGATGTATTATGTATATCGTTGTATGTTATATGTGATGTATTATGTATGTCGTTGTATGTTATATGTGATGTATTATGTATGTCATTGTATGTTATATGTGATGTATGTCGTTGTATGTTATATGTGATGTATTATGTATGTCGTTGTATGTTATATGTGATGTATTATGTATGTCGTTGTATGTTATATGTGATGTATGTCGTTGTATGTTATATGTGATGTATTATGTATATCGTTGTATGTTATATGTGATGTATGTCGTTGTATGTTATATGTGATGTATTATGTATGTCGTTGTATGTTATATGTGATGTATTATGTATATCGTTGTATGTTATATGTGATGTATTATGTATATCGTTGTATGTTATATGTGATGTATTATGTATATCGTTGTATGTTATATGTGATGTATGTCGTTGTATGTTATATGTGATGTATTATGTATATCGTTGTATGTTATATGTGATGTATTATGTATATCGTTGTATGTTATATGTGATGTATTATGTATGTCGTTGTATGTTATATGTGATGTATTATGTATGTCGTTGTATGTTATATGTGATGTATTATGTATATCGTTGTATGTTATATGTGATGTATTATGTATATCGTTGTATGTTATATGTGATGTATTATGTATATCGTTGTATGTTATATGTGATGTATTATGTATGTCGTTGTATGTTATATGTGATGTATTATGTATATCGTTGTATGTTATATGTGATGTATTATGTATATCGTTGTATGTTATATGTGATGTATTATGTATATCGTTGTATGTTATATGTGATGTATTATGTATATCGTTGTATGTTATATGTGATGTATTATGTATATCGTTGTATGTTATATGTGATGTATGTCGTTGTATGTTATATGTGATGTATTATGTATATCGTTGTATGTTATATGTGATGTATTATGTATGTCGTTGTATGTTATATGTGATGTATTATGTATGTCGTTGTATGTTATATGTGATGTATTATGTATATCGTTGTATGTTATATGTGATGCATTATGTATATCGTTGTATGTTATATGTGATGTATTATGTATGTCGTTGTATGTTATATGTGATGTATGTCGTTGTATGTTATATGTGATGTATTATGTATGTCGTTGTATGTTATATGTGATGTATTATGTATGTCGTTGTATGTTATATGTGATGTATGTCGTTGTATGTTATATGTGATGTATTATGTATGTCGTTGTATGTTATATGTGATGTATTATGTATGTCGTTGTATGTTATATGTGATGTATTATGTATGTCGTTGTATGTTATATGTGATGTATTATGTATGTCGTTGTATGTTATATGTGATGTATTATGTATGTCGTTGTATGTTATATGTGATGTATTATGTATATCGTTGTATGTTATATGTGATGTATTATGTATGTCGTTGTATGTTATATGTGATGTATTATGTATGTCGTTGTATGTTATATGTGATGTATGTCGTTGTATGTTATATGTGATGTATATCGTTGTATGTTATATGTGATGTATTATGTATGTCGTTGTATGTTATATGTGATGTATGTCGTTGTATGTTATATGTGATGTATTATGTATGTCGTTGTATGTTATATGTGATGTATATCGTTGTATGTTATATGTGATGTATGTCGTTGTATGTTATATGTGATGTATTATGTATGTCGTTGTATGTTATATGTGATGTATTATGTATGTCGTTGTATGTTATATGTGATGTATGTCGTTGTATGTTATATGTGATGTATATCGTTGTATGTTATATGTGATGTATTATGTATGTCGTTGTATGTTATATGTGATGTATTATGTATGTCGTTGTATGTTATATGTGATGTATGTCGTTGTATGTTATATGTGATGTATTATGTATGTCGTTGTATGTTATATGTGATGTATTATGTATGTCGTTGTATGTTATATGTGATGTATTATGTATGTCGTTGTATGTTATATGTGATGTATTATGTATGTCGTTGTATGTTATATGTGATGTATTATGTATGTCATTGTATGTTATATGTGATGTATTATGTATGTCGTTGTATGTTATATGTGATGTATTATGTATGTCGTTGTATGTTATATATGTATTATGTATGTCGTTGTATGTTATATGTATTATGTATGTCGTTGTATGTTATATGTATTATGTATGTCGTTGTATGTTATATGTGATGTATTATGTATGTCGTTGTATGTTATATGTGATGTATTATGTATGTCGTTGTATGTTATATGTGATGTATTATGTATGTCGTTGTATGTTATATGTGATGTATGTCGTTGTATGTTATATGTGATGTATTATGTATGTCGTTGTATGTTATATGTGATGTATGTCGTTGTATGTTATATGTGATGTATGTCGTTGTATGTTATATGTGATGTATATCGTTGTATGTTATATGTGATGTATTATGTATGTCGTTGTATGTTATATGTGATGTATTATGTATGTCGTTGTATGTTATATGTGATGTATTATGTATGTCGTTGTATGTTATATGTGATGTATGTCGTTGTATGTTATATGTGATGTATTATGTATGTCGTTGTATGTTATATGTGATGTATTATGTATGTCGTTGTATGGTATATGTGATGTATTATGTATGTCGTTGTATGTTATATGTGATTTATGTCTTGCAATAAATACTGTTTAACCCATTTCACCGTTCAATACTGTATTTGCAAAGAACATAGAGCCAGATCAGTTGCTATTGAACGTGCTGTCTGATCAGGCTCTATGCTGTTTGCTATTCAGATAATCTTGCCAAGACACTTGGCTATGTAGCAAACAACATAGATCCTGATCAGCATGCAGCATCACGCTGCGGCTGATCTGGATCTATGTTGTTTGCAAAAGCCTTTAAATGTATCCAGAATGAAATGGGTTAAAACCAGGCTTAACTTCCAGTACTAACAGTAATGCACTAAGATTCACATTACCCATGATTGGATAAATATATTATTATTAATTTATGCATTTAATGTTTAAGATATTCGTCATGTTGATATGTATACATGTCTTGAGTGAAATAAATATGTATGAAATTTGTATTGATATAAAACTTATTTTGGTTTAAACATATTTATTCGATAATAATGTACATTACATATACATATACTTAACCCATTCAACACCAAGTAACTCACATGGACTCGTCCATGATATTCATAAACCAATAAATGAATCAGAAAATCACATTTGGACAAGTTCATTTATCAAAATGGGTAATTATGTCTAAAAATAGTCATATCACTGGCAAAAAGTGCAGATCCTGATGAAACGGCTTGTCACGAGCCGGCTCATCTGGATCTACACTTTTTGTAAGCCTATTTAGAGGTCTGTGGTGTTGAAAGGGTTAAAGCTTAATGAGATTTTTTCCATATTATTATTTTGCAGTATGTACAGTATGGTGACGAATCTGCCGTGAGTTTGATGCTGAAGCGAGATAAATCAAATACTGATATCTCCTCCAAGCTGTGCCATCCACTGTGCTCCTGTGATAAATGCCTGGACATTACTGCCAGTTCTCAGAACTCGGGGGCCGTCTCAACATTAGCTAGAGATGATATGGGAAGGACAGGTGAGTTGGTGTTCTTGATCATACTGTACACTGTATATCCACCTGCCTCGGGGATCATCTAGGTCAGAATGTTGGGAGAAGTGAGAAACCGCGCGATTTCGCCCTTATATGGAATTATTTAATACATTTTCAACAAATTAGGGTAAAAAACCCCACAATATGACCGTTAATTACAACATTTGAATAGGAGTGCATTACAATGGCCAGTGTAGCTTGCTGGACAAGATTGTGTGTGAAAATTGTAAAATAAAAATATATTTTTAAGGGAGAAATGGGTCCCCAGGAGGCGAATTGAGAGTCCCTAGGGTATCTACTTCACCCAATAATTGTTATGCGCCCATTTGAAAACTGGAATTATGCATTCACCTCCGCCAGGCGGCTGCATACACAATGATGTCCGCTCCCTAACTTCAACAGTTTCTATCCAATCTTCACCAATCGTGCATACAATGTTTGTTGGCATAATATCCCAGTCAAGATCGATAACCAGCTGAATTGTCCTGGGCACTCCAGAATTATAGCCCTTGAATTGTCCAAATTTGTACTGTCTGCTCTCTAACTTGTTTTTATCCAATCTTCACCAAACTACGTTCAGCGTATATTGTGACCTTGGGCACTCTTGTTGTACATTATAACTCTATTTATCTACTGGATATACTTCAGCCCTGCACATAGCAGCGTTTCATGGACATGGTACACTAATAGATATTCTGGCCAAGAACGGATATTTGGCCGACGCCACGGATTACCTCGGCTGTACTCCATTACACCTTGCTTCCCAGAAAGGATTCCAGAATATCATTGTATGTATTTCAAATACGAGACGTTACTGAGTATACATTTCTCATGTTTCGTAGCATAGCCTGAAATACAAAATTATTTTAGCTCGATTGCGAAACAAGTTATTTCAACTTATATAAATCACTCTCGAGACCTCATTCCTGATGGAATCCATCGCCACGAGGGAGAGAGAAGAGGCAACGTGGAATTTAAATGCCTTGCCTAACGGCTCCAGTGGGGCTCGAACTCCGGACCTTTCACACCTGAAGCGAACGCGCATCCACGGTGCTATCACGACTTCCACACTGAAATATTTGTCATTTCAACGTAGTCTGTTCAGTGATAGTATTGGTCAGATTGTGCACAGGGATTTCATGTTTGAAATATCGACAGTGACTTGTGTAAATAAGGTTCATTCCACCAGGTTCTTTTATGGTGTGAGCACGACTTTAATTTACTTGCACCTCATCTCTGTACGTTCAAATCCCACTGGGGATGTCAAATACTTTAATGTTGGCAAGCTGACTTGCGACAGGTTGGTGGTTTTCCCAGGTGTCAGTTTGTGCCTGAAATACTACTAAGGGGCACCTGGGGTAACCTTTCACCAACAATAGCAGAAGATTTACCGTATGACCTTTTGCTATTATTGGTGATGCAGATTTTGTTGTATATTTTCAGTTACTTCTAGTACATTTTGGTGATACAGATTTTGTTGTATATTTTCAGTTACTTCTAGTACATTTTGGTGATACAGATTTTGTTGTATATTTTCAGTTACTTCTAGTACATTTTGGTGATACAGATTTTGTTGTATATTTTCAGTTACTTCTAGTACATTTTGGTGATACAGATTTTGTTGTATATTTTCAGTTACTTCTAGTACATTTTGGTGATACAGATTTTGTTGTATATTTTCAGTTACTTCTAGTACATTTTGGTGCTGATATTGGTTCTATAGACAATGAAGGGAATACTCCGCTGCATTTGTGTGCTAAGAATGGACACGAAGATGTAAGTACATGTTTTCCAGGGCTTGTCCTAGAGGGTGACATTGGTGAAAGAGTCATCCTAGCGATCGTGACGTCGCCCCCCTGGGGGCCCCACTTTTCAAACATTTTCATACAAAATCTTATCCCGTAAGCTACACTAACCATATTAAAGCACTCGTATTCAAATGTATTTAATGGTCACTCGCTGACTTGTATACCACTGTAACCTATCATCACTGATGGTCACGGGTTCGAGCCCCACTCAGGCCGTGTCTCATTTATATGAAAAAGTTGGCAGTAAACTGCCCGCCGGCGATATAGCCCAAAATGGTGCTGATGCAGCCGTAAAACCCGAAATATAAATATAACATAATTTAATGGTCAATTGTGTAGTGTAACCACAATCACTCTCCCAAAACATACCAACCTAGTATGAGCCCTGTGTTTAGTTCATATATATGTTCGGATGCGAACGCGCTGGTTAATGTAAATGTAAGTAAGGAATCGTTGGTTAATAGTTTCCATCGGGGCATCCACGCTAACTTTAAGCAATCCCAATGTAGTTCATACCCTGATGGAAACAATTAACCCTCGATTCATTACTTATGTTTACATTAATTATTCTTTTCAATGACACAACGAAAATATAGCACATTTTGCATTTCAAATGTTTTTAGTCTAGATTTGCAACTTACCGTGTACCGGAACAGGTAAATGAATCGTCCTTGGAACAGCGTAAACTGTAAGACACGACTTCTCCCCCGACGAATACTGCCAAACACTGCGAATGTGTATGCCCGTAACATCAAGTGCGCATGGCAGCTGCATATCATTAGTCGAGAATACTCGTACGAAAATGTAGACAATCAGGGCACATACGTTCATGGAAGGAAATGCAATAGTGATGTAAATATTATGAATTCAATGAGACTACATGAAACATAGCGCAATACCTGAGCTGCTGTGCACTTTAAATGAAAGTGTAAATTGATATACAGCTGAACTAGTGTTTATTTCAGTGTGTCAAGGCAATATTATTCCTGGATATATTGAAGAGCATTTTAAATGTGAATTCCCGGAATGACATGGGCGATACACCCCTACACATGGCGGCCAGATGGGGCTATGGTAGGATCTATTTTTATATGATTGTTTTGTGTCCCCCCCCCCCCTGGTTTATTGGGGCGACACCTCCAGAAGTATATTAGTAATTTTATTGTTTGGTGGATAGTGCAAGATACAGAAGACACTCCAATTCCAGAAGCATCCCTGATATATATGAAACCTGGGTTTATAGTCCCAACTTTTACATGCCCGGTATATAGCACCGATATATGAAACCTGGGTTTATAGTCCCAACTTTTACATGCCCGGTATATAGCACCGATATATGAAACCTGGGTTTATAGTCCCAACTTTTACATGCCCGGTATATAGCACCGATATATGAAACCTTGATGAAACCTTTCCATTGGAAAGACTGTTAATATTATTAGGATCTGATGGGGGATTGAACCTACGATCCTTGGATTCTCAATCCAACATGTTAACAACTGTACCACTGACCCGTCTATGCTAACAAACAATAATAACACACAGATACTACCGGTACTATGCATCATGGTGACACATGTAGTAAACCCTATTATATCTTGGCTCAGCAATTTATTTAAATCTTTATTTTTTAAATTACGTTCCTTATTTTAAACATGTTGGATAGCATTTCTGCAGGTTTTCGCTATGCCATGTGTTGTGACCACAATCAGTGCAGTGGTAAGCACACTCACTTCTCATCAATGCAACCCAGGTTCGATCCTCAGACGGGGAAGTTTGTCAGATGGTACTGTTGTCGCCAGATCGGACAGGTGGGTTTTTTCCGTGTACTCTGGTTTCCTCCCACATGAATTACCTCATATACGCTTTCAACCGCATCATCGAGAGTGATTAATACAAGTTGTTAAAGATTGTTTCGCAATTGTTATTAAAGAAATAAATTCAAAGCAAAAAGATTTGTAATGTTTACATTGTACATATTTATTTATTTTATTCAATTTCAGATGGAATTGTTAACTTTCTACTCGAGTCCGAAGCTGATCCTAGGATTCGCAACCGGAAGGGCCAGACTCCGTATAATCTTGCTCAAAATGCCGACATCAAAAAGGAGCTACTGAATTATCTGAATTACTCGCCCCCAGTTTTAGTGAGACATGCTGAGGTAGATTATATGAATTACTCATCCCCCCAGTTTTAGTGAGACATGCTGAGGTAGATTATATGAATTACTCGCCCCCAGTTTTAGTGAGACATGCTGAGGTAGATTATATGAATTACTCGCCCCCAGTTTTAGTGAGACATGCTGAGGTAGATTATATGAATTACTCGCCCCCAGTTTTAGTGAGACATGCTGAGGTAGATTATATGAATTACTCGCCCCCAGTTTTAGTGAGACATGCTGAGGTAGATTATATGAATTACTCGCCCCCAGTTTTAGTGAGACATGCTGAGGTAGATTATATGAATTACTCGCCCCCAGTTTTAGTGAGACATGCTGAGGTAGATTATATGAATTACTCGCCCCCAGTTTTAGTGAGACATGCTGAGGTAGATTATATGAATTACTCGCCCCCAGTTTTAGTGAGACATGCTGAGGTAGATTATATGAATTACTCGCCCCCAGTTTTAGTGAGACATGCTGAGGTAGATTATATGAATTACTCGCCCCCAGTTTTAGTGAGACATGCTGAGGTAGATTATATGAATTACTCGCCCCCAGTTTTAGTGAGACATGCTGAGGTAGATTATATGAATTACTCGCCCCCAGTTTTAGTGAGACATG
>CM026395.1:69905081-69945159 GCA_014843695.1 Archivesica marissinica | reverse complement strand
TCATACAACACTCTACATCCCCAATCATACAATACCCTCACATCCCTATACACTCTACATCCCCAATCATACAATACTCTACATCCCCAATCATACAATACTCTACATCCCCAATCATACAATACTCTACATCCCCAATCATACAATACTCTACATCCCCAATCATACAATACTCTACATCCCCAATCATACAATACTCTACATCCCCAATCATACAATACTCTACATCCCCAATCATACCATAGTCTACATCCCCAATCATACCATAGTCTACATCCCCAATCATACAATACTCTACATCCCCAATCATACCATAGTCTACATCCCCAATCATACATACTCTACATCCCCAATCATACAATACTCTACATCCCCAATCATACAATACTCTACATCCCCAATCATACAATACTCTACATCCCCAATCATACAATACTCTCCATCCCCAATCATACAATACTCTCCATCCCCAATCATATCATAGTCTACATCCCCAATCATACAATACTTTACATCCCCAATCATACAATACGCTCACAGCCATGTAAACTCTACATCCTATTACATGTGTGCACAGGATACTAATTGTTGGAGTTGTACACTGTATGTATACAACAATAGATTAGAGCACGTTATTAGGCATAATACAAAATATGAAGTTGAGTCACCCCAAAATCATGTTCCACGACTCTCCACACACACCTCACACCTCTCCACACACACCTCACGACTCCACTCTCCACACACACCTCACACCTCTCCACACACACCTCACACCTCTCCACACACACCTCACGACTCCACTCTCCACACACACCTCTCCACTCTCCACACACACCTCACACCTCTCCACACACACCTCACACCTCTCCACTCTCCACACACACCGCACGACTCCACTCTCCACACACACCTCACACCTCTCCACACACACCTCACGACTCTCCACACACACCGCACGACTCCACTCTCCACACACACCTCTCCACTCTCCACACACACCGCACGACTCCACTCTCCACACACACCTCACACCTCTCCACACACATCTCACGACTCTCCACACACACCGCACGACTCCACTCTCCACACACACCGCACGACTCCACTCTCCACACACACCTCACACCTCTCCACTCTCCACACACACCGCACGACTCCACTCTCCACACACACCTCTCCACACACACCGCACGACTCTCCACACACACCTCACACCTCTCCACACACATCTCATGACTCTCCACACACACCGCACGACTCCACTCTCCACACACACCGCACGACTCCACTCTCCACACACACCTCACACCTCTCCACTCTCCACACACACCGCACGACTCCACTCTCCACACACACCTCACGACTCTCCACACACCTCACGACTCTCCACACACACCTCACGACTCTCCACACACCTCACGACTCTCCACTCCACGACCCCAGGACTCCACTCCACAACCCCACTCCACTCCATGACCCCACGACCCCACTCCACGACCCCACTCCAAGACTTCAATCCACAACCATAGGACTCCACTCCAGGACTCCACTCCACAACCCCAGGACTCCACTCCACAACCCCAGGACTCCACACCACAACCCCAGGACTCCACACCACAACCCCAGGACTCCAATCCACAACCCCAGGACTCCACACCACAACCCCAGGACTCCACACCACAACCCCAGGACTCCACACCACAACCTCAGGACTCCACACCACAACTCCACACCACAACCCCAAGACTCCACACCACAACCCCAGGACTCCACACCACAACCCCAGGACTCCAATCCACAACCCCAGGACTCCACACCACGACTCTACACCATATTTGGTAGTAGGCTAGTTACTAATGACTGTCGCTGAATTATTACTTATTTGCTATAAATATCCCAAAACTGACACTGCACCGACTGTTCCAACAAACATACACAATTTATCAATTTGTCTTTTATTCCTTTTTTTTATATTTAAATATACCATTCCATACCATTGTCGAGAACATACAAATACTGTAATGACCTTGTGTAAACCACTCGGTTCTTCCTTGTCTGTCCTTTTCCGGAATCATTTTCCTTTACAGGCAATGCAAATGTTCATTATTCATAATGGAAAGAAAAGAAACGTTTAAACTTACCTTATATTGAACACGAATTATGTTTCACTTCCATTGTCTCATATCACGTTTATGATCATTCAACAAACTTACACCGAAAAAAAACACAATAATATTTCTAAAGATTTTCAGTCAATAAGGATATTTTCAAAAGACTTCTTAGAAAATGAGTTTCACATATTTAACCTTCCTCCGTATTTCATCAACTGTAGGAGAAATTTTATTCCTGACAAGCAGCTGATTGACATTGATGGCATCACTGAATGATGCCACCATAGCAACCAAAGAAGCATCCAGTCTCCTGAGGGATTCAGATCATTTTTATTGGAAGCAGACAGTCTCCATTCTGACATTGAGTTATAGTCTGATCAGGGAAAACATTCGGCAGTATTTGACAAGAGAATTATAATAAATCTTTCAGGATTACAATAATGATCTGGGACACAGTGCTGTGTAACATTTCCCTTACGTCTGCTGCAGATAAAATGTTTTTTTAAAAAATAAAACACAATCCACCATTATGCAAAGTATTAAAATTCAAAATTCAAGGGAGGGAAGTACAAGGATATTAAATTGTCACACATTTCTCGACAATGTCTGCAGGCATACAATTACAGATGAGAGGGAAAACTGTACTGGCATTGAATCAGTGATAGAACAGAAATCCAACAAATACAGTTATATTTCATCATAGACCTCCTAACTGTTTATACATTAAACATTGTGGAAGTCGTGATAGCGCAGCGTTCGCTTCAGGTGCGAAAGGTCCGGAGTTCGAGACCCACTAGCCAAGACCCGTTACAATTGTGCCCTTAGGCAAGGCATTAAAATTCCACTCTCCACGACCTCAGTCCTGATGGAATTCATCACCACGAGGGAGAGAGTGGGTGAAAAAGTATTGCAATATATCGTGGTGTGCATTGCAATATGATGAGAAAGTATTGCAATATATCGTGGTGTGCATTGCAATATGATGAGAAAGTATTGCAATATATCGTGGTATGCATTGCAATATTGAGAAAGTATGGCAATATGTTGTGGTGTGCATTGCAATATGATGAGAAAGTATTGCAATATATCGTGGTATGCATTGCAATATTGAGAAAGTATGGCAATATATCGTGGTATGCATTGCAATATTGAGAAAGTATGGCAATATATCGTGGTATGCATTGCAATATTGAGAAAGTATGGCAATATGTTGTGGTATGCATTGCAATATTGAGAACAGTATTGCAATATATCGTGGTATGCATTGCAATATGAGAACAGTATTGCAATATATCGTGGTATGCATTGCAATATGAGAACAGTATTGCAATATATCGTGGTATGCATTGCAATATGAGAACAGTATTGCAATATATCGTGGTATGCACAGTATTGCAATATATCGTGGTATGCACAGTATTGCAATATATCGTGGTATGCAAAGTATTGCAATATATTGTGGTACATATTGCAATATGTGGAGAAAGTATTGCAATATATCATGGTATGCATTGCAATATGTGGAGAAAGTATTGCAATATATTGTGGTATGCTTCAGGCGTATCGTGCCACCCGTAGATTTTACTTTGTATTAGTACACACTATGCATATGCAATCCATTACAAGAAATTGTCTTTATTGTGGAAAATTGATGAAAATGAAGCACATTATTCAATTGAGACAACTGGCAGCAGCCCACCTTCAGTTATTTGAATTGGTTTTCATGTTCTGTTGTATAAATTGTTCATAGTAATGCCATTTTATTTCTCCAGTTTGCTCAATGTGTAGCATAGAGTGGTGGAACCTATGCTCGGCGTAAATCCCACATATAATGACCAGTATAAAATGTAAATTGCACTTGCCGTATATTATTATTTTCCTAAGTCGTGAAAACAACTTTCAAAACACTATTGTTGACAGTTTTATCTTCATCACTTGCTGCTCAATACAGCTATCGCAATGGTATTGGTCGGCAACCGTTTGTATGGGGAACTCAAGACTTCAGGGCACCTATGCACGGCGTACTTGTTATTTTTTATTTATCCACCATAACTTGTTGAATATCTTATTTTGATATAGTACATCATTGAATAAAAACACTTATTGGTCTTAATCAGAAATGGTATGGAAACTATTTTTCGGGTTAGGTGTAGATTTTTTAATTTCGGATAGCTACCTGAATTGATCATACACTGTATTAGTTTTTGTGGAAATATTCTCCCAATGATTTGCTTTTTATATTCGTTTGCTGGGCTAGTCACGTGACAGTTGCATCAGCCTACCGATACACTCAACGGAATGCTATTGAACCATGCTTCAGCTCTGTCAGCGAAATTAGCCTAGAACTATATTAATATTTTAAATACGGATGAAAATTGAAAATACGCCGAGCATAGGAATACGCCGAGCATAGGTTCCACCACTCTAGATATCAGTAGGTCTGTTCACTTGTGAACATAAACAGATCACAACAAATCATATCGGGCACATTTTGCAAATCCCATATCTCTAACAACTGTAATTTAACAACTGTAATCAATTAAGAAATCTCATATCTCAACAACAGAGTAGCGAAATCAATTAAGAAATCTCATATCTCAACAACATGAGTAGTGAAATCAATTAAGAAATCTCATATCTCAACAACAGAGTAGTGTAATCAATTAAGAAATATCACATCTCAACAGCTGAAACAGCTCTCAACAACACGGAGATAATCACAATAAGCTTTAAGCTTCCGATTAAATCCATTTTCGTTTGTATAGCTATACAATAGATATGTACTGTACATAATGAACGTTTGTATAGCTATACAATAGATATGTACTGTACATAATGAACGTTTGTATAGCTATAAAATAGATATGTACTGTACATAATGAACGAATAAATATGTTTAACCCAACAGCTGAAATCAATAAATTGCATATCTCAACTGAAATCAATTAAGAAATCTCATATCTTAAAACAACAGAGTAGTGTAATCAATTAAGAAATCTCATATCTCAACAACAGAGTAGTGAAATCAATTAAGAAATCTCATATCTCAACAACAGAGTAGTGAAATCAATTAAGAAATCTCATCTCAACAACAGAGTAGTGTAATCAATTAAGAACTTTCATATCTCAACAACAGAGTAGTGAAATCAATTAAGAAATCTCATATCTCAACAACAGAGTAGTGTAATCAATTAAGAAATCTCATATCTCAACAACAGAGTAGTGTAATCAATTAAGATATATCATATCTCAACAACAGAGTAGTGAAATCAATTAAGAAATCTCATATCTCAATTAAGATATCTCATATCTCAACAACAGAGTAATGAAATCAATTAAGAAATCTCATATCTCAACAACAGAGTAGTGAAATCAATTAAGAAATCTCATATCTCAATTAAGATATCTCATATCTCAACAACAGAGTAGTGAAATCAATTAAGAAATCTCATATCTCAACAACAGAGTAGTGAAATCAATTAAGAAATCTCATCTCAACTTCAGAGTAGTGTATTCAATTAAGAAATCTCATCTCAACTTCAGAGTAGTGTATTCAATTAAGAAATCTCATCTCAACAACAGAGTAGTGAAATCAATTAAGAAATTTCATCTCAACAACAGAGTAGTGTAATCAATTAAGAAATCTCATATCTCAACAACAGAGTAGTGAAATCAATTAAGAAATCTCATATATCAACAACAGAGTAGTGAAATCAATTAAGAAATCTCATATCTCAGCAACAGAGTAGTGAAATCAATTAAGAAATCTCATATCTCAGCAACAGAGTAGTGAAATCAATTAAGAAATCTCATATCTCAACAACAGAGTAGTGATATCAATTAAGAAATCTCATATCTCAGCAACAGAGTAGTGTAATCAATTAAGAAATCTCATATCTCAACAACAGAGTAGTGAAATCAATTAAGAAATCTCATATCTCAACAACTGTAATCATACCTACCTTTCTTCCAATCATTGTTTCCTTGTGGATTTTATTCCCATAATATATCTCCCTACAACAAACTCAATAAGTGGAAAGTTTTGATAGATTTCCCATGATTGATACCTTGACAGCTTTCTGCTGGGGAAAACTCATAAACTTAATTCTATGTCTGACAAGAACCCAAAATTTATCACCAGTTTAAGCCATTCTGAGCACTTCAACAAGAAAACAAATGATTCCAAGTCAAAGCAAGGTCTGAAATTAGCTGATTCAGGCATTCAATCAATCAATAAGAACAAATAAATGGCAAGCATAGGTCTTTTATATGGCATTGCTTGATCATAATATCAGAACATTCATGTTGAAAGACAAACTGGAGATGTTGATGGTCCTTGCAGATATGCACATGTGTGGGAGGGAGATTATATATATATATATATATGTGTGAGGGAGGTATGAACCGTGTATCCATGTGAGGGAGGTATAATACCGGTAGCCATAATATATCAGTGGGAGCGAGATTTAACAACCATTATATATCCATGTATCCATGAGAGGGAGGTATAATACCGGTAGCCATAATATATCAGTGGGAGCGAGATTTAACAACCATTATATATCCATGTATCCATGAGAGGGAGGTATAATACCGGTAGCCATAATATATCAGTGGGAGGGAGATTTAACAACCATTATATATCCGTGTATCCATGAGAGGGAGGTATAATACCGGTAGCCATAATATATCAGTGGGAGGGAGATTTAACAGCCATTATATATCTGTGTATCCATGAGAGGGAGGCATAGTAGCCATTATATATCTGTGTATCCGTGAGAGGGAGGTATAGTAGCCATTATATATCCATGTATCCATGAGAGGGAGGTATAGTAGCCATTATATATCTGTGTATCCATGAGAGGGAGGTATAGTAGCCATTATATATCCATGTATCCGTGAGAGGGAGGTATAGTAGCCATTATATATCCGTGTATCCATGAGAGGGAGGTATAGTAGCCATTATATATCCGTGAGAGGGAGGTATAGTAGCCATTATATATCTGTGAGAGGGAGGTATAGTAGCCATTATATATCCGTGTATCCGTGAGAGGGAGGTATAGTAGCCATTATATATCTGTGAGAGGGAGGCATAGTAGCCATTATATATCCGTGTATCTGTGAGAGGGAGGTATAATACCGGTAGCCATAATATATCAGTGGGAGGGAGATTTAACAACCATTATATATCCATGTATCCATGAGAGGGAGGTATAATACCGGTAGCCATAATATATCAGTGGGAGCGAGATTCAACAACCATTATATATCCATGTATCCATGAGAGGGAGGTATAATACCGGTAGCCATAATATATCAGTGGGAGGGAGATTTAACAACCATTATATATCCGTGTATCCATGAGAGGGAGGTATAATACCGGTAGCCATAATATATCAGTGGGAGGGAGATTTAACAACCATTATATATCTGTGTATCTGTGAGAGGGAGGTATAGTAGCCATTATATATCTGTGTATCCATGAGAGGGAGGTATAGTAGCCATTATATATCCATGTATCCGTGAGAGGGAGGTATAGTAGCCATTATATATCTGTGTATCCGTGAGAGGGAGGTATAGTAGCCATTATATATCCATGTATCCGTGAGAGGGAGGTATAGTAGCCATTACATATCTGTGTATCCGTGAGAGGGAGGTATAGTAGCCATTATATATCTGTGAGAGGGAGGCATAGTAGCCATTATATATCTGTGAGAGGGAGGTATAGTAGCCATTATATATCCGTGTATCCGTGAGAGGGAGGTATAGTAGCCATTATATATCTGTGTATCCGTGAGAGGGAGGTATAGCAGCCATTATATATCTGTGAGAGGGAGGCATAGTAGCCATTATATATCTGTGAGAGGGAGGTATAGTAGCCATTATATATCCGTGTATCCGTGAGAGGGAGGTATAGTAGCCATTATATATCTGTGAGAGGGAGGCATAGTAGCCATTATATATCTGTGAGAGGGAGGTATAGTAGCCATTATATATCTGTGTATCTGTGAGAGGGAGGTATAGTAGCCATTATATATCCGTGTATCCGTGAGAGGGAGGTATAGTAGCCATTATATATCTGTGTATCCGTGAGAGGGAGGTATAGTAGCCATTATATATCTGTATCCGTGAGAGGGAGGTATAGTAGCCATTATATATCCATGTATCCGTGAGAGGGAGGTATAGTAGCCATTACATATCTGTGTATCCGTGAGAGGGAGGTATAGTAGCCATTATATATCCGTGAGAGGGAGGTATAGTAGCCATTATATATCTGTATATCTGTGAGAGGGAGGTATAGTAGCCATTATATATCTGTGAGAGGGAGGTATAGTAGCCATTATATATCCGTGTATCCATGAGAGGGAGGTATAGTAGCCATTATATATCTGTGAGAGGGAGGTATAGTAGCCATTATATATCTGTGTATCTGTGAGAGGGAGGTATAGTAGCCATTATATATCTGTGTATCCGTGAGAGGGAGGTATAGTAGTCATTATATATCTGTGTATCCGTGAGAGGGAGGTATAGTAGCCATTATATATCTGTGTATCCGTGAGAGGGAGGTATAGTAGCCATTATATATCTGTGTATCCATGAGAGGGAGGTATAGTAGTCATTATATATCCGTGAGAGGGAGGTATAGTAGCCATTATATATCTGTGTATCCATGAGAGGGAGGTATAGTAGCCATTATATATCTGTGTATCCATGAGAGGGAGGTATAGTAGCCATTATATATCTGTGTATCCGTGAGAGGGAGGTATAGTAGCCATTATATATCTGTGTATCCATGAGAGGGAGGTATAGTAGCCATTATATATCCATGTATCTGTGAGAGGGAGGTATAGTAGCCATTATATATCCGTGTATCCGTGAGAGGGAGGTATAGTAGCCATTATATATCTGTGTATCCATGAGAGGGAGGCATAGTAGCCATTATATATCCATGTATCCATGAGAGGGAGGTATAGTAGCCATTATATATCTGTGTATCCATGAGAGGGAGGTATAGTAGCCATTATATATCCGTGTATCCATGAGAGGGAGGTATAGTAGCCATTATATATCCGTGTATACGTGAGAGGGAGGTATAGTAGCCATTATATATCTGTGAGAGGGAGGTATAGTAGCCATTATATATCTGTGTATCTGTGAGAGGGAGGTATAGTAGCCATTATATATCCATGTATCTGTGAGAGGGAGGTATAGTAGCCATTATATATCCGTGTATCTGTGAGAGGGAGGTATAGTAGCCATTATATATCCGTGTATCCGTGAGAGGGAGGTATAGTAGCCATTATATATCTGTGTATCTGTGAGAGGGAGGTATAGTAGCCATTATATATCTGTGAGAGGGAGGTATAGTAGCCATTATATATCCGTGAGAGGGAGGTATAGTAGCCATTATATATCCGTGAGAGGGAGGTATAAGCCATTATATATCTGTGTATCCGTGAGAGGGAGGTATAGTAGCCATTATATATCTGTGAGAGGGAGGTATAGTAGCCATTATATATCCGTGAGAGGGAGGTATAGTAGCCATTATATATCTGTGTATCCGTGAGAGGGAGGTATAGTAGCCATTATATATCCGTGTATCCGTGAGAGGGAGGTATAGTAGCCATTATATATCTGTGAGAGGGAGGTATAGTAGCCATTATATATCTGTGTATCTGTGAGAGGGAGGTATAGTAGCCATTATATATCCGTGTATCCATGAGAGGGAGGTATAGTAGCCATTATATATCCGTGTATCCGTGAGAGGGAGGTATAGTAGCCATTATATATCTGTGTATCCGTGAGAGGGAGGTATAGTAGCCATTATATATCTGTGAGAGGGAGGTATAGTAGCCATTATATATCTGTGTATCTGTGAGAGGGAGGTATAGTAGCCATTATATATCTGTGTATCTGTGAGATGGAGGTATAGTAGCCATTATATATCTGTGAGAGGGAGGTATAGTAGCCATTATATATCCGTGGGATGTACGTATGTTTACTATATATTGTTTGTATGTTTGGATTTAACGTCGCACCAGCAGATTAAGTCATATGGCGACTTTCCAGCTTTTATTGGTGGATGACAACCCCAGATGCCACTTCGAGCAATATTTCAGGTACAGACAGGCACACAGGTAGAACCACCAATCTACCACAACCAGCTGGAAAGCTTCTTCACTTGAAAGAATTTGACATCCCTCAGTTGGATTCGAACCTACAGCGGAAGGACAAGTGATTTGAAGTCAACGACCGTAACCACTCGGCCATGGAGGCTCCAAGGGACACAGGTATAACAGCCAGTATATATCCAAATCAGGGAGGTATTTATAAGAAAGAGGGAAGGGAGAAATTTATAACAGTCATTATATATCTGAGGAAGGGATATATATATAACAGACATTCTATATCCATGTGAGGGAGACATTTATAACAGCCATTCTATATCCTTGTGAGGGAGGTATTTATAACAGCCATTCTATATCCTTGTGAGGGAGGTATTTATAACAGCCATTTTATATCCTTGTGAGGGAGGTATTTATAACAGCCATTCTATATCCTTGTGAGGGATACATTTATAACAGCCAGTCTATATCCTTGTGAGGGAGGTATTTATAACAGCCATTCTATATCCTTGTAAGGGAGGTATTTATAACAGCCATTCTATATCCTTGTGAGGGATACATTTATAACAGCTATTCTATATCCTTGTGAGGGAGGTATTTATAACAGCCATTCTATATCCTTGTGAGGGATACATTTATAACAGCCAGTCTATATCTTTGTGAGGGAGGTATTTATAATAGCCATTCTATATCCTTGTGAGGGATACATTTATAACAGCCATTCTATATCCGTGGGTGGGATACATTTATAACAGCCAGTCTATATCCTTGTGAGGGATACATTTATAACAGCCATTCTATATCCTTGTGAGGGAGGTATTTATAACAGCCATTCTATATCCTTGTGAGGGAGGTATTTATAACAAATCATTATATATCCGTGAGTGGGATATATTTATAACAGCCATTCTATATCCATGTGAGGGATACATTTATAACAGCCATTCTATATCCATGTGAGGGATACATTTATAACAGCCAGTCTATATCCTTGTGAGGGAGGTATTTATAACAGCCATTCTATATCCTTGTGAGGGAGGTATTTATAACAGCCATTCTATATCCTTGTGAGGGAGGTATTTATAACAGCCATTCTATATCCTTGTGAGGGAGGTATTTATAACAGCCATTCTATATCCATGTGAGGGATACATTTATAACAGCCAGTCTATATCCTTGTGAGGGAGATATTTATAACAGCCAGTCTATATCCTTGTGAGGGAGGTATTTATAACAGCCATTCTATATCCTTGTGAGGGAGGTATTTATAACAGCCATTCTATATCCTTGTGAGGGAGGTATTTATAACAGCCATTCTATATCCTTGTGAGGGAGGTATTTATAACAGCCAGTGTATATCCTTGTGATGGAGGTATTTATAACAGCCATTCTATATCCATGTGAGGGAGGTATTTATAACAGCCATTCTATATCCATGTGAGGGATACATTTATAACAGCCATTCTATATCCTTGTGAGGGAGGTATTTATAACAGCCAGTCTATATCCATGTGAGGGATACATTTATAACAGCCAGTCTATATCCTTGTGAGGGAGATATTTATAACAGCCATTCTATATATCCTTGTGAGGGAGATATTTATAACAGCCATTCTATATCCTTGTGAGGGAGATATTTATAACAGCCATTCTATATCCTTGTGAGGGATACATTTATAACAGCCATTCTATATCCTTGTGAGGGAGGTATTTATAACAGCCAGTCTATATCCTTGTGAGGGAGGTATTTATAACAGCCATTCTATATCCATGTGAGGGAGGTATTTATAACAGCCATTCTATATCCATGTGAGGGAGGTATTTATAACAGCCATTCTATATCCATGTGAGGGATACATTTATAACAGCCATTCTATATCCTTGTGAGGGAGGTATTTATAACAGCCAGTCTATATCCATGTGAGGGATACATTTATAACAGCCATTCTATATCCTTGTGAGGGAGGTATTTATAACAGCCAGTCTATATCCATGTGAGGGATACATTTATAACAGCCAGTCTATATCCTTGTGAGGGAGGTATTTATAACAGCCAGTCTATATCCTTGTGAGGGAGGTATTTATAACAAGTCATTATATATCCATGGGTGGGAAGTATTTATAGCAGTAAATATATATCTGTGGAAGGTAATTTGACAGCCTTTATATATCCGTGGGAGGGAGGTATTTATAATAGCCATTCTATATTCATGTGAAGGAGGAATTTATAACGGTCATTCTATATCCACATGAGGTATTTAACAGCCATTCTATATCCATGTTTTCATCAACATATAAGTTGTGGCATGTCATGTGAAATGTCCCCAAGACAGGTCTAGATCTGATACAGTCAAACCAATCTATATAGGTCAAAAGGTGGGTGGGTCTTTGTTGGCTGGTGGTCTCTGTTAACAGGTTAAAATTTGGAGGTGGTTTTTAATTGTAGGTGGTCTATATTTGTAGGTGGTCTATATTTGTATCTATATTTGTAGGTGGTCTATATTTGTAGGTGGTCTATATTTATAGGTGGTCTATTTACATAGAATCCATGAGAATATTACTTAATACTAAGGTTTGAACAAAATCCAAGAACAAATACACTTGCTACAGAATGAAAAGGCAGATGTTGACAGATAGAAAAACAGTTCATTATACTTTACTTTCAACTTTCACATAGGTGAGAATAGAAACATTCTCTACATTAATTGGCGCCGCACGGAAGTACATAGATGAGAATAGATACCTTCTCTACATTAATTGGTGCCGCACGGAAGTACATAGATGAGAATAGAAACATTCTCTACATTAATTGGCACCGCACGGAAGTACATAGATGAGAATATATACCTTCTCTACATTAATTGGTGTCACACGGAAGTACATAGATGAGAATGGAAACCTCTACATTAATTGGCGCCGCACGGAAGTACATAGATGAGAATAGAAACATTCTCTACATTAATTGGCGCCGCATGGAAGTACATAGATGAGAATAGAAACATTCTCTACATTAATTGGCACCGCACGGAAGTACATAGATGAGAATATATACCTTCTCTACATTAATTGGTGTCACACGGAAGTACATAGATGAGAATGGAAACCTCTACATTAATTGGCGCCGCACGGAAGTACATAGATGAGAATAGAAACATTCTCTACATTAATTGGCGCCGCACGGAAGTACATAGATGAGAATAGAAACATTCTACATTAATTGGCACCGCACGGAAGTACATAGATGAGAATATAAACATTCTCTACATTAATTGGCGCCGCACAGAAGTACATAGATGAGAATAGAAACATTCTCTACATTAATTGGCGCCGCACGGAAGTACATAGATGAGAATAGAAACATTCTCTACATTAATTGGTGCCGCACGGAAGTACATAGATGAGAATAGAAACATTCTCTACATTAATTGGTGCCGCACAGAAGTACATAGATGAGAATGTAAACCTTCTCTACATTAATTGGTGCAGCACGGAAGTACATAGATGAGAATAGAAACATTCTCTACATTAATTGGCGCCACACGGAAGCTAGATGAGAATAAAACATTCTCTACATTAATTGGCACCGCACGGAAGTACATAGATGAGAATAAAACATTCTCTACATTAATTGGCACCGCAGAAGTACATAGATGAGAATAGAAACCTTCTCTACATTAATTGGCGCCGCACGGAAGTACATAGATGAGAATAGAAACTTTCTCTACATTAATTGGTCCACAAACAAAAAAAAACCTCTACATTAATTGGTGCAGCACGGAAGTACATAGATGAGAATAGAAACATTCTCTACATTAATTGGCCCACGAAGTACATAGATGAGAATATAAACATTCTCTACATTAATTGGCACCGCACGGAAGTACATAGATGAGAATATAAACATTCTCTACATTAATTGGCACCGCATGGAAGTACATAGATGAGAATAGAAACCTTCTCTACATTAATTGGCGCCGCACGGAAGTACATAGATGAGAATAGAAACTTTCTCTACATTAATTGGTGCAGCACGGAAGTACATAGATGAGAATGGAAACCTCTACATTAATTGGTGCAGCACGGAAGTACATAGATGAGAATAGAAACATTCTCTACATTAATTGGCACCACACGGAAGTACATAGATGAGAATAGAAACATTCTCTACATTAATTGGCGCCACACGGAAGTACATAGATGAGAATAGAAACATTCTTTACATTAATTGGCACCGCACGGAAGTACATAGATGAGAATATAAACATTCTCTACATTAATTGGCACCGCACGGAAGTACATAGATGAGAATAGAAACTTTCTCTACATTAATTGGTGCAGCACGGAAGTACATAGATGAGAATAGAAACATTCTCTACATTAATTGGTGCCGCACGGAAGTACATAGATGAGAATAGAAACATTCTCTACATTAATTGGCACCGCACGGAAGTACATAGATGAGAATAGAAACATTCTCTACATTAATTGGTGCCGCACGGAAGTACATAGATGAGAATAGAAACATTCTCTACATTAATTGGCACCGCACGGAAGTACATAGATGAGAATAGAAACATTCTCTACATTAATTGGCGCCGCACTGAAGTACATAGATGAGAATAGAAACATTCTCTACATTAATTGGTGCCGCACGGAAGTACATAGATGAGAATAGAAACTTTCTCTACATTAATTGGTGCCGCACAGAAGTACATAGATGAGAATAGAAACATTCTCTACATTAATTGGTGCCGCACGGAAGTACATAGATGAGAATAGAAACATTCTCTACATTAATTGGCACCGCACGGAAGTACATAGATGAGAATAGAAACATTCTCTACATTAATTGGCGCCACACGGAAGTACATAGATGAGAATATAAACATTCTCTACATTAATTGGCGCCGCACGGAAGTACATAGATGAGAATAGAAACATTCTCTACATTAATTGGCACCGCACGGAAGTACATAGATGAGAATAGAAACATTCTCTACATTAATTGGTGCCGCACGGAAGTACATAGATGAGAATAGAAACATTCTCTACATTAATTGGCACCGCACGGAAGTACATAGATGAGAATAGAAACATTCTCTACATTAATTGGCGCCACACGGAAGTACATAGATGAGAATGGAAACCTCTACATTAATTGGCGCCACACGGAAGTACATAGATGAGAATAGAAACCTTCTCTACATTAATTGGCGCCGCACGGAAGTACATAGATGAGAATAGATACCTTCTCTATATTAATTGGTGCAGCACGGAAGTACATAGATGAGAATAGATACCATCTCTACATTAATTGGTGCCGCACAGAAGTACATAGATGAGAATGTAAACCTTCTCTACATTAATTGGTGCCACACGGAAGTACATAGATGAGAATAGATACCTTCTCTACATTAATTGGTGCCGCACGGAAGTACATAGATGAGAATAGATACCTTCTCTACATTAATTGGCGCCACACGGAAGTACAGGGCCTGTATAGAATAGGATTGTTCTGCTTTAACATGTCGTGAATATTTTTATTTATCATGAACAAATGTATTGTTAAGTGGAAGTCGTGGTAGCGCGCTCGCTTCAGGTGCGAAAGGTCCAGAGTTCGCGCCCAGCTGTAGCCATTACGATTGTAGGTAAGGCATTTAAATCCACATTGTCGTTTCTCTCTCCCTCGTGGCGATAGATTCCATCAGGAATGAGGTCTCGAGAGTGATTAATATAAGTTGTAAGGACTTGGTTCACAATCAAGGTAAAATAAATTTGTATAAAAATACTGTTACATAATGTTTGCCATATTGCATGGTGTACAAACAAAACAGTAATTATGCTAATAAGCGACTGGAGGTCAAACCTACTGCTCACCAATATCAACTTATCCACATCAGAAAGAGGTTAAATAAGGTTGATAATGTCAGATATTGATCTAGTGCCCTAGGTCTCTACCGATTATATCAAATATGGTGGATGTCATTCACAGGAAACATATTTATTTATTTATATTTCGGGTTTTACGCCTGCATCAGCACCATTTTGGGCTATATCGCCGGCGGGCAGTTTACCTAACAACACCTTTCCTGGGCAGGCTCCAGCGGTTAACCAGTACTTGGGTGCACCAACCTCCGTAAGAAACTGCCAACTTTTTCATATAAATGAGACACGGTCTGAGCGGGGCTCGAACCCGTGACCATCAGTGATGATAGGTTACAGTGGTATACAAGTCAGCGACCTTAACCACTCGACCACGGAGGTGGAGTCCCAGGAAACATCAACCCAAATGATGTTGCTGTTGAGTTGTGTTTTATGGCACATCAACAATGTTCTGGTTATATGACATTCATAATAACTAAACATGTGTGTTTTACGTTTATTTATCGTCGCTACCGGTTGCCCATATGAGCGACGCCTCCTGAAGATTAGTTATTTTAGATTTTGGAGGATAGTGCAATGATACAGACAGAGACCAATTCCAGAGTCTCCTCTGGTTCTTTTAAGTGCACGGTGTAAAGCACGAGACCTTGGTTTAACGTCCCATCTGAAAGACTTAATTTTATTAGGGTCAGACAGGGGATCGAACCTGCGATCACTGGATTACCAATCCAGCAGGTTACCACTGGGCTACAGATCCGTCTGTAATAACTAAACATTGCAGATTCATATCTCATTTATATCGTATAAAAATATGAGATATGACCTGGAGGTTATAAAACATTTCTCCAATCTCAAACCCAGTTGCAATCTCTCTGATTGGCCGAGTCAGTAGCGATTCTCAGACTGAACCAATTATATCATTTGAGCTTAAGTTTGAGATTTGAGAAATGGATTATAATCTCTGACCATGGAATCAAAACTGGCAGACATACTGAAATCAGGGACATACAGTATGTGTTGATTATCAGTGTCTACCCCTACAATCAATCACCCAAGTGCAAGACATTGGTAATAGTTCTAAATTCACCGGAACCACATACACACCGTATCGGTGGCCTAGTGGTTAAGGAGTCTGCCTACGGAGTGGGAGGTCGAAGGTTTGAACCTCGTCCGGGGTTCATTCTGATATGGCTGGTTGGTGAGCCGCCAGCTATTTAAATAATGGTTACCGAATGCATAGCGGCTGGATATGATTTGGGAAGTACTGGTGTCCATAAGAGTTGTATCATAAGTCAGAAATGGCTGGCCCTTTCAATAGGGGTGACACTATAATAAACAAACACTTTACTTTTAGAGTCAGTTCTGTTTAAACGAGGCCTCCGTGGCCGAATGGTTATATTTTGATTTCAAATCACTTGCCCCACTGCTGTAGGATCGAATCCAACTGTGGGTGTCAAATTCTTTTATGCGAGGAAGCTATCCAGCTGGCTTGTGGAAGGTTGGTGGTTCTACCATGCGAGGAAGCTATCCAGCTGGCTTGTGGAAGGTTGGTGGTTCTACCATGCGAGGAAGCTATCCAGCTGGCTTGTGGAAGGTTGGTGGTTCTACCTAGATGACGTCTAAAATCAGTGCCTGAAATACTGCTCAGAGGGGCACCTGGGGTCTTCCTGCACCAATAATAGCTGTAGAGTCGCCATAATGACTTTAGCTTTTGATGCTACTCTAAACCCCAAAAGTCCTGGAAGTCGTGATAGCGCAATGGATGAGCGTTCACTTCAGGCGCGAAAGGTCTGGAGTTCGAGCCCCACTGGAGCCATAACGATTGTGCCCTTAGGCAAGGCATTTAAATTCCACGTTGCCTCTTCTCTCTCCCTCGTGGCAATGGATTCCATCGGGAATGAGGTCTCGAGAGTGATTAATATAAGTTGAAAGAATTTAGTTTCTCAATCGAGCTAAGATAAATTTGTATAAGCTAAACCCCAAAATCAAACAAACTAAGATCTTTTTAAAACAAATGGTGACAGTTCTGTATAGATGGTGACAGTTCTGTATAGATGGTGACAGTTCTGGATAGATGGTGACAGTTCTGTATAGATGGTGACAGTTCTGTATAGATGGTGACAGTTCTGTATAGATGGTGACAGTTCTGTATAGATGGTGACAGTTCTGTATAGATGGTGACAGTTCTGTATAGATGGTGACAGTTCTGTATAGATGGTGACAGTTCTGGATAGATGGTGACAAGACAGAAAGTAAAAAAACCAAATCAAACTCTTATCGCATATATCATTACGAACAAAAAAATGCTTTAAATACAATTTCTATGTAATCATCTGCAGCAATGAGTCCAAACCAGGACTGATTCTTGGAATGGTCTAACATTATTATTATCAAGGGCAACATAAACCAACATGTTGCCAGAAACTGTCAAAATAGTCTCTCGACAGGCATCTGTTCATCACTGAGTATTACCATGGTGAGTGTCATAAATTAATAATAATAATGAAAATGTATTATCACTACTGTGCCAAACGATAGCGATAAAATAGTGATTCACGTATAAAATATGATTATGTAATTGGAACAGAAGTAGGTGAACACATATATACAGATGAATGAATGCCAGTGTTTCTGAAGGTTTTAGCGAATAATTGATTTCTCATTAGCCTCAACCCATTTGTGTTTTTTTGCACGTATTTTGGATTGATCAAAATGTAAATGTACAAAACAATTAGCAAGTTCTAATTCAATTTCAATTTTACATTGCCTGTAACAGCTGGTGAAATGTTAGTAGTTCAGAGTAACATAGACTGGACATTCTAATTGATGCAACACATTGTGTATACTGTGAGAAGTTGATTAACAAACAATTAAAATAGGCTGAACTAACTGTAGGTGTGTTTCATAGTAACTGTCCAATTTCATGTTTGAACGTTTCACTATAAACATGGTATGTTGTATCATTTTGCACGGTAAACACGGCATGTTGTATCATTTTGCACAGTAAACATGGCATGTTGTATCATTTTGCACAGTAAACACGGCATGTTGAATCATTTTGTGCAGTAAACACGGCATGTTGTAGCATTTTGCACAGTAAACACGGCATGTTGTATCATTTTGCACAGTAAACACGGCATGTTGCATCATTTTGCACAGTAAACACGGCATGTTGTATCATTCTGCACAGTAAACACGGCATGTTGTAGCATTTTGCACAGTAAACACGGCATGTTGCATCATTTTGCGCAGTAAACACGGCATGTTGCATCATTTTGCGCAGTAAACACGGCATGTTGTATTATTTTGCGCAGTAAACATCGCATGTTGTATCATTTTGCACAGTAAACATGGCATGTTGTATTATTTTGCGCAGTAAACATGGCATGTTGCATCATTTTGCACAGTAAACACGGCATGTTGCATCATTTTGTGCAGTAAACACGGCATGTTGTATCATTTTGCACAGTAAACATGGCATGTTGTATCATTTTGCACAGTAAACACGGCATGTTGTACCATTTTGCACAGTAAACACGGCATGTTGTATCATTTTGCACAGTAAACATGGCATGTTGTATCATTTTGCTCAGTAAACACGGCATGTTGTATCATTTTGCACGGTAAACATGGCATGTTGTATCATTTTGCTCAGTAAACACGGCATGTTGTATCATTTTGCGCAGTAAACATGGTATGTTGTATTATTTTGCGCAGTAAACATGGCATGTTGTATCATTTTGCACAGTAAACACGGTATGTTGTAGCGTTCTGCACAGTAAACACGGTATGTTGTAGCATTCTGCACAGTAAACACGGTATGTTGTAGCATTATGCACAGTAAACACGGTATGTTGTATCATTTTGCACAGTAAACACGGTATGTTGTATCATTTTGCACAGTAAACACGGTATGTTGTAGCATTCTGCACAGTAAACACGGTATGTTGTAGCATTCTGCACAGTAAACACGGTATGTTGTAGCATTCTGCACAGTAAACACGGTATGTTGTAGCATTCTGCACAGTAAACACGGCATGTTGTATCATTTTGCGGATGTTGAATGTAGCAGTTATAAGATACTAACTTCTCATTACGATTTTGATTAAAAAATTAACTCTTTGCAAGCTGGGTAAAATGAAGGCTATAAATAGTTCAATTAAATGTAGCAGGCGCCAGTTCATTAATGCATAATTAATTAACTGAAAACTCTCGAAATATGTCATGGAATTTCATTAGAATTGTGCAGTTTACATCATGAATTGTTTAAGAATATTCTTCATGTCATGAACTATATCTCGACAGGGTTTAGACTCATTTAATCAAGAGTACTTAAGTCATTTCCCGCTTTCAAGCATACATGACTTCATTTTCATGAAACCTGGTCACAACCTTTATTTTGATGAAGGTTTGGATCTTTCGATATTCGATAGTCTTTCTGAAAAGTAGATTACTAGCTCAAACTAAAGTAAACTATTGCTATAATTTTATTGATGATTAGATGGTAGAAGATGAGTCTAAGGCATGACTTTGATATCACATCAACTAGTTTCGTTCCTGTTGGAAAGAACATAATGCCATGCGGTTGTGTCGTCCGTAGTCGAGGCACTTAAATTCCAACATTGCCTCTTCTCTTTTCCTCATGGCGGTGTATTCCATCATGAATGAGGTCTCAAGAGCGATCTAATAACTAGTGATGTAAGAGCTTGTTTCGCAATTGAGGTAAACTAAATTTGTAATAACTAACGTAACGTGATCCAAATTGGCTCCCAAGCTAATTTACATTTATTTGATGACTACACGTTGTCCAAGTGTGATACACTTATCAGCTGTACAAATTTACCTGTTAACCCATTCATGCATAGAAGTTGCACCAGTTGAATCGGTTAACACATTCATGCATAGAAGTTGCACCGGTTGAATCGGTTAACCCATTCATGATAGAAGTTGCACCGGTTGAATCGGTATGTCAAACGAGAGGTTCTGCAAGAGTCGTGATATTTCTAACCGCTGTCATTTATCTCTGCCAGCACCAGCATTTCAACACATACATCACATGTTTTCTATGCAACATCTTCAGTTTCAACTTCTCTTCAGTTTTTATTCGCCTTAAATTGCACACTTACCAGATCTCGATAACAAGACAATATTGAATAAGAAGAAAATCAGAGAGTATGGAGTGAAAAGTGATTGATTGGTTTCACGAAATGAAAGATTCTCGGGACAACTTAATTGTCTTTCCAGAATATTTTTCTTTTTAAAAGCTTGTTCAATTTGTCATCACTAGTAATTGAGGAGAAGTGAGAACACTGGCACAGGCATACAGATGGAATATCTAGACTAAATTCCTTCCCAATTACACATGGATACTCAATTGTTGTTATTGATATTATAAGTAAATTTATTTATTTATTTAAGATTATATCATCATAACCGAATAAAAACGATATGGGACACTCTTCTTTATTTTTTCCATTGGTCTGATTTGGAGAGGTCAGAAATGGTAATTTTGTTTATTTTTTCCATTATTTGGAGAGGTCAGAAATGGTAATTTTGTTTATTTTTTTCCATTGATCTGATTTGGAGAGGTCAGAAATGGTAATTTTCTTTATTTTTTTCATTGGTCTGATTTGGAGAGGTCAGAAATGGTAATTTTCTTTATTTTTTCCATGGTCCGTAATGCAGAATGACGTAAAGTCACTTTGCAGTACCGTGGCAGGCATATGGAGAAACAAAAACATAACGTCATTTTGCATGATAGCCTAGGGTGGGAATAACAATATTGCTAATTTATGATGATATAATGTTATTAAAATTCCTTAGAAACTATGAACACAAATGAGGTGCCATACAACAGAGTTTGGTTTGTGTGATGTGCCACACTTAGATGCAATTTCTAGATTATACCTGAATAATCATAAAGGCCAATACATGATAATTATAGAAATTCATTTGTCGGAAACAATGTTTTCCTGTGCATTTTCTGATTTAGCGTCCAAAATATCAAATTTTATTTTGTTCAATGGACCGGACCCGGCGCTATATTCAAAATTATGAAATCGTCAAAATTTAGTTTTGTAATTGATGAAAAGTATAAAAAATCTCGATCATGTTAAACTAAATTGTGAGTTATAAAAATATTAATTTAGACGTTGATTGCCATTATTGTCCTGCTAATCAACATTTTGACCCAAAATTAGATTCGGTGATATCTGAATATTATGGAACTATATCACATACAAATAATCATAGGTTAATTGTACGATGGTTGTTTAAATCGTAGGTTAATTGTACGATGGTTGTTTAAATCGTAGGTTAATTGTATGATGGTTGTTTAAATCGTAGGTTAATTGTGTGATGGTTGTTTAAATCGTAGGTTAATTGTATGATGGTTGTTTAAATCGTAGGTTAATTGTATGATGGTTGTTTAAATCGTAGGTTAATTGTACGATGGTTGTTTAAATCGTAGGTTAATTGTGTGATGGTTGTTTAAATCGTAGGTTAATTGTGTGATGGTTGTTTAAATCGTAGGTTAATTGTGTGATGGTTGTTTAAATCGTAGGTTAATTGTACGATGGTTGTTTAAATCGTAGGTTAATTGTGTGATGGTTGTTTAAATTGTAGGTTAATTGTATGATGGTTGTTTAAATCGTAGGTTAATTGTATGATGGTTGTTTAAATCGTAGGTTAATTGTATGATGGTTGTTTAAATCGTAGGTTAATTGTATGATGGTTGTTTAAATCGTAGGTTAATTGTATGATGGTTGTTTAAATTGTAGGTTAATTGTATGATGGTTGTTTAAATCGTAGGTTAATTGTATGATGGTTGTTTAAATCGTAGGTTAATTGTGTGATGGTTGTTTAAATCGTAGGTTAATTGTGTGATGGTTGTTTAAATCGTAGGTTAATTGTGTGATGGTTGTTTAAATCGTAGGTTAATTGTGTGATGGTTGTTTAAATCGTAGGTTAATTGTGTGATGGTTGTTTAAATCGTAGGTTAATTGTGCGATGGTTGTTTAAATCGTAGGTTAATTGTGTGATGGTTGTTTAAATCGTAGGTTAATTGTATGATGGTTGTTTAAATCGTAGGTTAATTGTATGATGGTTGTTTAAATCGTAGGTTAATTGTATGATGGTTGTTTAAATCGTAGGTTAATTGTATGATGGTTGTTTAAATCGTAGGTTAATTGTATGATGGTTGTTTAAATCGTAGGTTAATTGTATGATGGTTGTTTAAATCGTAGGTTAATTGTATGATGGTTGTTTAAATCGTAGGTTAATTGTATGATGGTTGTTTAAATCGTAGGTTAATTGTGTGATGGTTGTTTAAATCGTAGGTTAATTGTATGATGGTTGTTTAAATCGTAGGTTAATTGTATGATGGTTGTTTAAATCGTAGGTTAATTGTATGATGGTTGTTTAAATCGTAGGTTAATTGTATGATGGTTGTTTAAATCGTAGGTTAATTGTATGATGGTTGTTTAAATTGTAGGTTAATTGTATGATGGTTGTTTAAATCGTAGGTTAATTGTGTGATGGTTGTTTAAATTGTAGGTTAATTGTATGATGGTTGTTTAAATCGTAGGTTAATTGTATGATGGTTGTTTAAATCGTAGGTTAATTTTGTGATGGTTGTTTAAATTGTAGGTTAATTGTGTGATGGTTGTTTAAATTGTAGGTTAATTTTGTGATGGTTGTTTAAATCGTAGGTTAATTTTGTGATGGTTGTTTAAATTGTAGGTTAATTGTATGATGGTTGTTTAAATCGTAGGTTAATTGTATGATGGTTGTTTAAATCGTAGGTTAATTGTGTGATGGTTGTTTAAATCGTAGGTTAATTGTGTGATGGTTGTTTAAATCGTAGGTTAATTGTGTGATGGTTGTTTAAATCGTAGGTTAATTGTATGATGGTTGTTTAAATCGTAGGTTAATTGTGTGATGGTTGTTTAAATCGTAGGTTAATTGTATGATGGTTGTTTAAATTGTAGGTTAATTGTGTGATGGTTGTTTAAATCGTAGGTTAATTTTGTGATGGTTGTTTAAATCGTAGGTTAATTGTATGATGGTTGTTTAAATCGTAGGTTAATTGTATGATGGTTGTTTAAATCGTAGGTTAATTGTGTGATGGTTGTTTAAATCGTAGGTTAATTGTGTGATGGTTGTTTAAATCGTAGGTTAATTGTATGATGGTTGTTTAAATCGTAGGTTAATTGTGTGATGGTTGTTTAAATCGTAGGTTAATTTTGTGATGGTTGTTTAAATCGTAGGTTAATTGTATGATGGTTGTTTAAATCGTAGGTTAATTGTGTGATGGTTGTTTAAATTGTAGGTTAATTTTGTGATGGTTGTTTAAATCGTAGGTTAATTTTGTGATGGTTGTTTAAATCGTAGGTTAATTTTGTGATGGTTGTTTAAATCGTAGGTTAATTTTGTGATGGTTGTTTAAATCGTAGGTTAATTTTGTGATGGTTGTTTAAATTGTAGGTTAATTTTGCGTAACTTATTACGATCGATAAATATAAATACAGTCAAACCTACGTTAGTGGTCACCTCCATTAAGCAGTCAACCTGTATTAAGCAGTCAGTTTCCAGATTCCCAATATGTTGTTTTATTATACATTTGCCCTCTAGTAAGCAGCCACCTGTGCTAAGCAGCCACTTTCTTTGATTACCTTGACTGCTCAAGACAGGTTTGACTGTAAACTGATTCCCTTTTTACAAGAAGAATAATAGCATGCTGAAAATTGGTCAACCAATAAATACACAATAACTGTAACTATTGACGTCATTGGGAAAACTATCGATAATATTATCGACCAATCAATAAATACCCTGTTCCTACTGGCGTCATTAAATCCTGAATCAAGGGAAGTAAGTCAGTATATAATGTCATTAAATCCTGAATCAAGGGAAGTAAGTCAGTATATAATGTCATTAAATCCTGAATCAAGGGAAGTAAGTCAGTATATAATGTCATTAAATCCTGAATCAAGGGAAGTAAGTCAGTATATAATGTCATTAAATCCTGAATCAAGGGAAGTAAGTCAGTATATAATGTCATTAAATCCTGAATCAAGGGAAGTAAGTCAGTATATAATGTCATTAAATCCTGAATCAAGGGAAGTAAGTCAGTATATAATGTCATTAAATCCTGAATCAAGGGAAGTGAGTCAGTATATAATTAGTGTTCAGGTCATCAAATTTTGAACAAATGCACCCAAATTTCTCAAATGCAAAATAAGATGATATTAAATAAACCTAATTAAAAACTTGTGCAATTTATATTCCTGTGACCTTTGGCCAAACATTGTCACAAGGTACATTTTGATGATGAAAGCTTGGTCCGAACATCGGATATTTACGTCAAAAATCTAAATCGCGACCCAAATTATGGAAATTACTTGTAAATCAAATAATCGCTACCATCCATAACTAACTTATTTTTATAATAAACATTCAACATGAAATAATGTTGATATACAAAGTTTATGATTATATATATGTTCATTATAAAATTATGTTATGTTATATTTCGGGTTTTACGCCTGCATCAACACAATTTCGGGCTATTTCGCCGGCGGGCAGTTTACCTGACAACACCTTTCCTGGGCAGGCTCCAGCAGTTAACCAGTACTTTGGTGCACCAACCTCCATAAGAAACTGCCAACTTTTTCATATAAATGAGACACGGCCTGAGCGGGGCTCGAACCCGAGACCATCAGTGATGATAGGTTACAGTGGTATCATTATAAAATAGACATATTTTGCTTCCTTTAATACCTTTTGTTTTCTCTTTCTTTATATGCACTCAACAAAATTCCTAATTGGTCATCTGGTATTTTATAATTTCTTATTATCCTTTAATGCATTTTATAGTTTATACAAATTAATTTTAGCTTGACTGCGAAACAAGTTCTTACAACTTATATTAATCACTTTCGAGACCTCATTCCTGATGGAATCCATCGCCACGAGGGAGAGAGAAGAGGTAATATGGAATTTAAATGCCTTGCCTAAGCGCACAATCGTAATGGCTCCAGCGGGGTTCGAACTCCGGACCTTTTCGCACCTGAAGCGAATGCACATCCACTGCGCTATTATGACTTCCATAATGCATTTTATTCGAACTGATTAAACAGAAAACCATGCATAACGATCTATAATAAAATATAACCAATAAGATGATATGAATATTGATATTATTTGGTTATTAGATTGCTCCAAATACTGTAAAACATATGGTGACTGGCTAAGAATCTTGTATATATTTCAACTTCCTACCTACGTACAAAAAATTGTCTCCCGACGACTGCATCAACCTTTTACTTGTTTAATATATTGTGCAGCAGACGTTACATTAACTTTTGGCGCCATTCCGGATGTGCTTTTACCCCGACCACACGTTGACATCACTTTATGTTTTGATGTATTTGAAATATCACTTAAATGAATAGTCTTTGAAACCAGACATTCATTTTGTTAGGTAATGTCAGTAGGGTGGGGACATACTGATTTTGTGTTGAGAATTAGTCCTCGAATGTGTGTGCGTGTGCGCGTGCGTGTGTGAAGTTTCAAAGTAATTTGACGGTTTTTGAGAAATATAATTATAATGTTTGATTTGTTTTAAGCTTTATATAAATAATTTCTGAAATCAAGACTTTTTGGCCAAATTTCCAGTTCCAGGTCACTGGTAGGGTGGGGACTTACTGTTGGGGTAGACAACCTATAACTTTGACAGTGGTTGAGTTTCTTTTAAAACATTAATAATTTCTGAAATCGGACATGTTCAAGGATCACTGTTTGGGGTGGAGACTTACTGTAGATGTAGAGAATTAATCCTCATACGAGTATACAAAGTTTGAAAGTAATAACTTGACGTTGTTTTGAGAAATGGAAATGTCTGATTTTTTACGCATAAATTTATTTCTGAAATCAGACTATTTTGGGCCAAAATTCATGCTGAAAATCACTCTCAGAAGGCAGGGAACAACCCATAGCAGTATACAACCCATCAAAGTATTGTATTTAACAGTTATTTAGTTATATTCAAATATGCAATTGTTGACAGCGTGAGTGGCAGCAGCTGCATAGTCTCACTTTCCACTAAAGTGGGAAAGACGAAAATGTATAAAACACAAAAACAATCATTTTGCTACCAACTTTGATGAATTTACGATATATATCTTCTTAAATTTAAAGTAAGTTTTATGAAGCATGTAAAATCATGAAACAGCAAATCTTATGAGATGTACTTTTATACGATGTCTGTTCAACTCTACATGCCTCTTAACCCTTTCCCTCATAGAAACACCTCTAGACGTCATTACCAATACAACATACATTAACCCATTCCCTCATAGAAGCACCTCTTGACGCCATTACCAATACAACATACATTAACCCTTTCCCTCATAGAAGCACTTCTAGACGTCATTGCCAATACAACATACATTAACCCATTCCCTCATAGAAGCACCTCTTGACGCCATTACCAATACAACATACATTAACCCATTCCCTCATAGAAGTACCTCTTGACGCCATTACCAATACAACATACATTAACCCATTCCCTCATAGAAGCACCTCTGACGCCATTACCAATACAACATACATTAACCCATTCCCTCATAGAAGCACCTCTAGACGCCGACCAAACGCCATTACCAATACAACATACATTAACCCATTCCCTCATAGAAGCACCTCTAGACGCCGTTACCAATACAACATACATTAACCCATTCCCTCATAGAAGCACCTCTAGACGTCATTACCAATACGACATACATTGACCCTTTCCCTCATAGAAGCACCTCTAGACGCCGTTACCAATACAACATACATTAACCCATTCCCTCATAGAAGCACCTCTAGACGTCATTACCAATACAACCTACATTGACCCATTCCCTCATAGAAGCACCTCTAGACGTCATTACCAATACAACATACATTGACAATGTAGAAGCCAAACCAATGCTCATAATGAAGGCCAGAATCTCATGTAATCCCAGTAATATCTATGGAAGTGGGATAGATATGGCGACTACTTATCCACTGCATGATAGCTAAATGGCTGTCGTTTGTATGGAGATATAATAGTATATTAACCTAAACCTCATGTAGTCACAGTACTATCTATGGAGGTGGGGATAGATATGGCGACTACTTATCCACTGCATGATAGCTAAATGGCTGTTGTTTGTATGGAGATATAATAGTATATTAACCTAACAATCTATATGAAGGAAAGGGTTAATGACACGATTACGGCTTGCGCAGTGAGGACATACACAGACACCAAAGATACCGACACGCGTACATGTAATACTACAATCACCACTTCAAGAAAAAATGATCACTAAGAGAGAAAAAAAATGTTCACCTTATATTCTATATTCACGAAAGAAACTCAGAAAATAATCAGCATAAAAAAGACAAACGAGAAATGTGTGAGCAAAAGCGAAAGACAAATGTTGACAATCAATCATATAGAAAGGAGGGATTGCAAGTGTTCCCTGATCTGAAACTACCCATCAATCTCTGTCAACCACGATTCAACAGCTATATCCCAACATGCATCCTGGTGATTTAGAACGTATTCATCACACTCCCTTTCTATCAGAAACAACAAGTCTAATTCCATAATTTCTTGTGACTTTTTTTTTTTTTTACGTATCTTGTTGCTTAGCTAAGTGTTAAATAGAAACATTTTTCTAGATTATAAGAAAAGTGGCAGACAGTCTGAGTGCAAAAAAAGTAAGTTTTGGCTACGGGTGGGACGACAATCTGATTAATCGATGACTATACAATTTTCGCAAGTACGAGTAAATCTATTTCAATTTCCAAACATCTAAATTTAAAGTCAATAGTTTCTGCCAACATACTCATTTATCATTTACGCAAACAAAATTTAATATGCTGACTGTATTCGTGTCTTATTATGGTGCTTATACTAGCATAGGCCTGGTTTCAAACCTGTATTGCTCACAGCAATGTTGCTTAGCACTTGGCAATCTACATGGAAAACCTTATATATAGAAGACATGAATATTCAGTTTAGTGACCTTTAAATTACAGATTAATGAACTTATTATGTAGAAATGGAAAATATTCACAGATTAATGAACTTATTATGTAGAAATGGAAAATATTCACCGATTAATGAACTTATTATGTAGAAATGGAAAATATTCACAGATTAATGAACTTATTATGTAGAAATGGAAAATATTCACCGATTAATGAACTTATTATGTAGAAATGGAAAATATTCACAGATTAATGAACTTATTATGTAGAAATGGAAAATATTCACCGATTAATGAACTTATTATGTAGAAATGGAAAATATTCACAGATTAATGAACTTATATATAGAAATGGAAAACATTCACTGCTGAAAAAATTGTGAGGAATGTGCAATCGCTGCGAATCTACTCTCCGAATAGTAAACCGCATAGAGCCTGATCAGACGGCGACTTTAGTCATGATTAGCACATTAGGGTTAAACTAACACCCGTAACAACGCCATAATAACATAGATGATACAGCGTGACCCATAATCTCTATGGAGGTGAGGTAGATACGCTGCCTGCTTTTCCATTATTCTAATTATTATATGGACGGAGATACAAAGCCTATAACCGTATGTCTTTATGTGGTAAAGACTTAAATGGAAACAAAAATCCATAACTCTTTGCATGCTGGGTAAAACAAAGGCTATAAATATCTGAAATAATTGTACCGGATGACAATTATTCATTAATGTAGCTGAAAACACTCGAAATATGTATGTAATTTCATTAGAATTCTAATTAAAATGCACGATGAGATTTGACTGTTATTTTCACCGCTAGCGCGTAAAGAGTCAATAGACTTTTGGAAATAGGAAAGATGCAATGTTCAATGACCACGACAAATCAAGCCATTCGAAGAAGCAGATGATTGACAAATTTGGTCAGCAACATTTTCATACAAGCTGCTCTATTCAAATCAATCACTGTCCTCAGAAATCTTTATCAAGTTTCACACTGTAGTTCCAAGGTCATCAGGCATAGTCTAAACTTTCATCCAATGATTGGCAGGCCAATGTCAGCATCATCCATCAAGGTATCCAGCTTGTTTCAGGAAAGAGAGGTCAGAAGACTATACAACATACTTAATGTGATATATACCTTGCAAAACTATTCTTTGCCAAGTTCATTATGTACCATTTTTAAAATTCATTTGACCAGTTTTATAATGATTTTTATTACTGATTAGGCATGTTATGTACAATTTTCCAAATCATTACACCAGTTTGTATAATTTTCCAAATTGATTAAGCAAGTTATATGTACCATATTCCAAATTCATTACACAGTTTTGTACCATTTTCCAAATTCGTTAGGCCATATAATTAGTTTATACAAATTTATTTTAGCTCGATTGCAAAACAAGTTATTTCAACTTAAATAAATCACTCTCGAAACCTCATTCCTGATGGAATCCATCACCACGAGGGAGAGAGAAGAGGCAACATGGAATTTAAATGCCTTGCCTAAGGGCACAATCGTAACGGCTTCAGTGGGGCTCAAACTCCGGACCTTTCGCACCTGAAGCGAACACGCATCCACTGCGCTATCACGACTTCCAATGTAATAATATATATGTACATATAATTATATGTATCCTTTGTATATCCGTTACATTAGTTATATTCCATTTCCTATATTCATTATTCCAGTTATGTACCCCTTACCAAATTCATTATTCCAGTTATGTACCCCTTACCAAATTCATTATTCCAGTTATGTACCCCTTACCAAATTCATTATTCCAGTTATGTACCCCTTACCAAATTCATTACATTGGTTAGATCCAGTTTGCCAAATTCATTACATTGTTTAGATCCAGTTTGCCAAATTCATTACATTAGTTAGATCCAGTTTGCCAAATTCATTACATTGGTTAGATCCAGTTTGCCAAATTCATTACATTGGTTAGATCCAGTTTGCCAAATTCATTACATTGGTTAGATCCAGTTTGCCAAATTCATTACATTGGTTAGATCCAGTTTGCCAAATTCATTACATTGGTTAGATCCAGTTTGCCAAATTCATTACATTGGTTAGATCCAGTTTGCCAAATTCATCACATTGGTTAGATCCAGTTTGCCAAATTCATTACAATGGTTAGATCCAGTTTGCCAAATTCATTACATTGGTTAGATCCTGTTTGCCAAATTCATTACATTAGTTAGATACAGTTTGCCAAATTCATTACATTGGTTAGATCCAGTTTGCCAAATTCATCACATTGGTTAGATCCAGTTTGCCAAATTCATTACATTGGTTAGATCCAGTTTGCCAAATTCATTACTGCAGTTATGTAGCACATGCCAAATTCATTATGCCAGGTATGTGCCCTTTGCCAAATCCATTTCACCAGTTATGTACCCTTTGCCAAATCCATTAGCTATGTACCATTTTTCAAATTCATTTGGCCAGCCAAGTGTGCCATTTTTCAAATTCATTCGGCCAGTCAAGTACCCGTTATAATATTCATTACGCCAGTTATGTGCTCTTGCTAAATTTCTTGTGCCAGTTATATGCCCTTACCAAATTAATTACACCAGTTATGTCCTCTTTGCACACATCATTATTTGACAACTTGGACTTTTTTGTATACGTTTATTTATCGTCGCTACCAGTTACCCATATGAGCGACGCCTCCTGAAGAGATCATTTTAGATTTTTGGAGGATAGTGCAATAATACAGACAGATACCCATTCCAGAGTCTCTTCTGGTTCTTTTACGTGCACGGTAAAGCACCGACACAAGACCTCGGTTTAAAGTCCCATATGAAAGACTTAATTTTATTAGAGTCAGACTGGGAGATCGAACCTGCAATCCCTGGATTACCGGTCCACTGGACTACAGATCAGTCTGTTACAACTTTAGACTACATGATGATATTAGCAGTGTGATATATAGTATGCTAATTATACATTGTGTTTTAACAGGCTTACTTGCTGGAATGAGAGGAGAGTGACTGGAGTGAGTGACAGCATCATGGGAGAAATATCAATTGTTAATGTGTGGCAATTAGCGCATGGTTTTAATTAGTAACTCATAAACATGTCCAATTTAATAGCTACTAGTAGTTTATTGCAATAACTTAAAACACACACACACACTCCTAGTTTACACTGACAATAAATTACTAGTTTAGTCTAAAGCCCGTTTCCTTGATGAAGGAACCAGATCAGTAAATGCTAAGTGATATATTTATATTTAAAACACTGTCATGAAATCATAGCTTTGAACTTGCAGTTCTTTTAGTTTTAATATTGGACTGCTCTCAATAGAAGTTTTATATTAAGTCATATTACATAAATGAACAAAATTATCAATTTTATATGGTAGGATCTTGTTATATAAGTGTGTGCTTTAAGTAAGATATAAGCCGCAAACAGATTCAATATGTAAATTATCGGCACTGTATTCGGCACTACGCGCTTCACACAGTGCAATATTTTACATATTGGATCATTTTCGGCTTATATCCTATACGTATATGTACACCAGGGTTCATTCTAGGTCAGAATGTGCGTGATTGCTTCCTTAAATGGTGTTCTTTAATATACTTCTGCAAAATAGGGTTAAAATAGAAGGAGTGCTTTATAATGGGCCAGTGTATCTTACTAGACAAAAGTTTGTTTGAAAATCTTAAAAACAAAAAACAAATTTTTTTTAGGGAGAAGTGGGGCTCCCAGAGGATGAAGGCAGGGTCCCTAGGGCAACAATTTCGCCCACATCACCCTCTAGAATGATCCCTGATGTACACCCAAACAAATTGTCATTACTACTAAAAGTTAATACATGTATAATCAAACACACAATTTGATTGAAATAAATTCAAGTCATTTTTCACAGTAATGTTAATTTGTAATATTGGGTTGCATCAGATATATGTGTTCCATACACTCGCATACACTCAGAAATATGAGTGCCATACACTCCTGTATACTCAGATATATGAGTCCCATACACTCCTGTACACTCAGATATATGAGTGCCATACACTCCTGTACACTCAGATATATGAGTGCCATACACTCCTGTATACTCAGATATATGAGTGCCATACACTCCTGTATACTCAGATATATGAGTGCCATACACTCCTGTATACTCAGATATATGAGTGCCATACACTCCTGTATACTCAGATATATGAGTGCCATACACTCCTGTATACTCAGATATATGAGTGCCATACACTCCTGTACACTCAGATATATGAGTGCCATACACTCCTATACACTCAGATATATGAGTGCCATACACTCCTGTACACTCAGATATATGAGTGCCATACACTCCTGTATACTCAGATATATGAGTGCCATACACTCCTGCATACTCAGATATATGAGTGCCATACACTCCTATACACTCAGATATGAGTGCCATACACTCCTGTATACTCAGATATATGAGTGCCATACACTCCTGTATACTCAGATATATGAGTGCCATACACTCCTGTACACTCAGATATACAAGTGCCATACACTCCCATACACTCAGATATATGAGTGCCATACACTCCTATACACTCAGATATATGAGTGCCATACACTCCTGTATACTCAGATATATGAGTGCCATACACTCCTGTATACTCAGATATATGAGTGCCATACACTCCTGTATACTCAGATATATGAATGTCATACACTCCTGTATACTCAGATATATGAGTGCCATACACTCCTGTATACTCAGATATATGAGTGCCATACACTCCTGTATACTCAGATATATGAGCGCCATACACTCCTATACACTCAGATATATGAGCGCCATACACTCCTATACACTCATATGAGTGCCATACACTCCTGTATACTCAGATATATGAGTGCCATACACTCCTATACACTCAGATATACAAGTGCCATACACTCCTATACACTCAGATATATGAGTGCCATACACTCCTATACACTCAGATATACAAGTGCCATACACTCCCATACACTCAGATATATGAGTGCCATACACTCCTATACACTCAGATATATGAGTGCCATACACTCCTGTATACTCAGATATATGAGTGCCATACACTCCTGTATACTCAGATATATGAGTGCCATACACTCCCATACACTCAGATATATGAGTGCCATACACTCCCATACACTCAGATATATGAGTGCCATACACTCCTGTATACTCAGATATATGAGTGCCATACACTCCTATACACTCAGATATATGAGTGCCATACACTCCTGTACACTCAGATATATGAGTGCCATACACTCCTGTATACTCAGATATATGAGTGCCATACACTCCTGTATACTCAGATATATGAGTGCCATACACTCCTGTATACTCAGATATATGAGTGCCATACACTCCTGTATACTCAGATATATGAGCGCCATACACTCCTATACACTCAGATATATGAGCGCCATACACTCCTATACACTCAGATATATGAGTGCCATACACTCCTGTACACTCAGATATATGAGCGCAATACACTCCTTTATATGCAGATATATGAGCGCCATACACTCCTGTATACTCAGATATATGAGTGACATACACTCCTATACACTCAGATATATGAGTGCCATACACTCCTGTACACTCAGATATATGAGTGCCATACACTCCTGTACACTCAGATATATGAGTGCCATACACTCCTATACACTCAGATATATGAGTGCCATACACTCCTGTACACTCAGATATATGAGTGCCATACACTCCTGTATACTCAGATATATGAGTGCCATACACTCCTGCATACTCAGATATATGAGTGACATACACTCCTATACACTCAGATATGAGTGCCATACACTCCTGTATACTCAGATATATGAGTGCCATACACTCCTATACACTCAGATATATGAGTGCCATACACTCCTGTATACTCAGATATATGAGTGCCATACACTCCTGTATACTCAGATATATGAGTGCCATACACTCCCATACACTCAGATATATGAGTGCCATACACTCCCATACACTCAGATATATGAGTGCCATACACTCCTGTATACTCAGATATATGAGTGCCATACACTCCTATACACTCAGATATATGAGTGCCATACACTCCTGTACACTCAGATATATGAGTGTCATACACTCCTGTATACTCAGATATATGAGTGCCATACACTCCTGTATACTCAGATATATGAGTGCCATACACTCCCATACACTCAGATATATGAGTGCCATACACTCCCATACACTCAGATATATGAGTGCCATACACTCCTGTATACTCAGATATATGAGTGCCATACACTCCTATACACTCAGATATATGAGTGCCATACACTCCTGTACACTCAGATATATGAGTGTCATACACTCCTGTATACTCAGATATATGAGTGCCATACACTCCTGTATACTCAGATATATGAGTGCCATACACTCCTATACACTCAGATATATGAGCGCCATACACTCCTATACACTCAGATATGAGTGCCATACACTCCTGTATACTCAGATATATGAGTGCCATACACTCCTGTACACTCAGATATATGAGTGCCATACACTCCTATACACTCAGATATATGAGTGCCATACACTCCTGTACACTCAGATATATGAGTGTCATCACTCCTGTATACTCAGATATATGAGTGCCATACACTCCTTTATACTCAGATATATGAGTGCCATACACTCCTGTATACTCAGATATATGAGTGCCATACACTCCTGTATACTCAGATATATGAGTGCCATACACTCCTGTACACTCAGATATATGAGTGCCATACACTCCTGTACACTCAGATATATGAGTGCCATACACTCCTGTATACTCAGATATATGAGTGCCATACACTCCTGTATACTCAGATATATGAGTGCCATACACTCCTGTATACTCAGATATATGAGTGCCATACACTCCCATACACTCAGATATATGAGTGCCATACACTCCTATACACTCAGATATATGAGTGCCATACACTCCCATACACTCAGATATATGAGTGCCATACACTCCTGTATACTCAGATATATGAGTGCCATACACTCCCATACACTCAGATATATGAGTGCCATACACTCCTGTATACTCAGATATATGAGTGCCATACACTCCCATACACTCAGATATATGAGTGCCATACACTCCTGTATACTCAGATATATGAGTGCCATACACTCCTGTATACTCAGATATATGAGTGCCATACACTCCCATACACTCAGATATATGAGTGCCATACACTCCTGTATACTCAGATATATGAGTGCCATACACTCCTGTATACTCAGATATATGAGTGCCATACACTCCCATACACTCAGATATATGAGTGCCATACACTCCCATACACTCAGATATATGAGTGCCATACACTCCTGTATACTCAGATATATGAGTGCCATACATTCCTGTATACTCAGATATATGAGTGCCATACACTCCTGTATACTCAGATATATGAGTGCCATACACTCCTGTACACTCCGATATATGAGTGCCATACATTCCTGTATACTCAGATATATGAGTCCCATACACTCCTGTACACTCAGATATATGAGTCCCATACACTCCTGTACACTCAGATATATGAGTCCCATACACTCCTGTACACTCAGATATATGAGTCCCATACACTCCTGTACACTCAGACCCATACACTCCTGTACACTCAGATATATGAGTCCCATACACTCCTGTACACTCAGATATATGAGTCCCATACACTCCTGTTATGATATACGAATCCCATACACTCCCGTATACTTGCACACATACAGACTGCATACACTCCCGTATACTTGCACACATACAGACACTTACATATATTAAACCATTTGTTAGACTTCTCAGTTCTCAATAATCACCAGACTGGATAATTATGCCAGCTGCTTAAACAAGATTATTTATATATATTTAAATATGTAATAATTATTCAAATACTGATAAGCCAATTTTCATAAAACAAGTGTTTACGAAACCATAAGCAACATATCCCCCATATTATCTTTATTGATATTTCGTGCATTAATCCTGGATACCCCATAAACATCCATCAAGCTTTTCTAGTGAAATAAGCAATTTTTCACTTCTCTTCAGTTTGAAGGGCTTATCAGATAAGGGCAGATCAATCATGGCAAGATTTTGGTGCCAATGACACACATGTCACATGCATCAATTAGTGTTAAATTAACCCTGGCAGAGGAGACAACAGGAACCATACTTACAAATCTTCCAAGAAGATTCATTTAAATTTGTTAGTGTTGTTGTTGTTGTTGTTGTGTTTTTTGCTTGTGTTAGTTTTGAGTTTGAAACAGAAAATATAACTGAATGAGTGAGTGAATGAGTGAGTGAATGAGTGAGTGAAAGAATGACTCGACTGACTCTACTTGACTGACTCGACTGACCGACTGACTGAGGCCTTCGAATAAAAAGATGAAGCTGACCTAGTGCTTACGCTTGGTGGTGTGGTAATGATGATTATATTATTTGGCCGGAGAAAGGTACCGGTCAAGGGTACTGGTCAAGGGTACCAGTCAGGGGTACTGGTCAGGGGTACTGGTCAGGGGTACTGGACATGGGTACCAATCAGGGGTACTGGTCATGGGTACCAGTCAGGGGTACTGGTCATGGGTACCAGTCAGGGGTACTGGTCAGTGTACAGGTCATGAGTACCAGTCTTGGGTACCAGTCAGGGGTACCAGTCAGTGTACCGGTCATGGGTACCGGTCAGGGGTACCGGTCATGGGTACCATCAGGGGTACCAGTCAGGGGTACCAGTCATTGGAAAATTACATGTTTTTGCCACCTATTTCTAGAGGTTATTGGTTAGCGGCATGAAATCGTACCAAACAAAACAATAAAATAAATCCTGCATATATAGCGTTGCTACGACACATTCTTCAAGAATAAATGAAAACAAAATTAAAATCAGTAAACAGTATTTTTATGAATAACAAAATGGAGTGTGATTTTTCTAAAACATTAGTTAGCCACGGCTAGGAAGCAACATTTGTTTATTACCGTATGAATTCCACTCTTCCATGGAGGTAATCACAGCGATTATGTCCAATAGGGACAACATATTCCGATTGGTTCAAAACTAATTATGAAAATTGATTAAATAGTTGGTGGGGATTCAAGTGTAGACATTACCTATTATTTGCAAAAAAATATAGATAGTGTATGATATTGAAGTGTAGTCTATGTGTGGCTAACTGGCTATTAATAGGGTTAAACGCAAATAACAGTTAAACGCAAATAATGGTTTAAAAAGCGACAACATTGAAAGCAAAGCGGATCGGATCGGCATGCGCTGTGGGATGGGTCAGCATGCGCTGTGGGATGGGTCGTCACGCGCTGTGGGATGGGTCAGCACGCGCTGTGGGATGAGTCAGCATGCGCTGTGGGATGGGTCAGCATGCGCTGTGAGATGGGTCGGCACGTGCGGTGGGATGGGTCGGCACGCGCTGTGGGATGAGTCAGCACGCGCTGTGGGATGGGTCAGCATGCGCTGTGGGATGGGTCGTCACGCGCTGTGGGATGGGTCAGCACGCGCTGTGGGATGAGTCAGCATGCGCTGTGGGATGGGTCAGCATGCGCTGTGAGATGGGTCGGCACGTGCGGTGGGATGGGTCGGCACGCGCTGTGGGATGAGTCAGCACGCGCTGTGGGATGGGTCAGCACGCGCTGTGGGATGGGTCAGCACGCGCTGTGGTACGAGTCAGCACGCGCTGTGGGATGGGTCAGCACACGCTGTGGGATGGGTCAGCACGCGCTGTGGGATGGGTCAGCACGCGCTGTGGGATGGGTCAGCACGCGCTGTGGGATGGGTCAGCACACGCTGTGGGATGGGTCAGCACGCACTGTGGGATGGGTCAGCACGCGCTGTGGGATGGGTCAGCACGCGCTGTGGGATGGGTCGTCACGCGCTGTGGGATGGGTCAGCACGCGCTGTGGGATGGGTCAGCACGCGCTGTGGGATGGGTCAGCACGCGCTGTGGGATGGGTCAGCACGCGCTGTGGGATGGGTCAGCACACGCTGTGGGATGGGTCAGCACGCGCTGTGGGATGGGTCAGCACGTGCTGTGGGATGGGTCAGCATGCGCTGTGGGATAAGTCAGCACGCGCTGTGGGATGGGTCAGCACGCGCTGTGGGATGAGTCAGCACGCGCTGTGGGATGGTGATAAAATGTGTTATTTTAGAGCCCGGGATCCTAAACTAAACTAAGCTAAAAAAAAAAAAAATTATATTAACCATTATAGAAAAGGTTCCAGCTTGATTTTATGAAATTTTGTAGATGTATTTGAATATTAGTCTATAATTAAACAGTATACGCTATTTCCTAACAACAATGTGATCGAAAATGCATGTACATTTGTTCATATCTGAAATAGTTTGTGTACGAGCCGTCACTGAACCGAATCAACACCCATCAAAATGCTTTCTTAGAAACTAACTGATCCACACGGAATATTTGTATTCGGTTTGTCGCAAATTTGCGGACAAAGCTACCACCACCATTTATTAAGGTTAATATGTCTCATTGATAACATTGCCTGCAAGTTGAGCCAAGTTACATTTCAGGCATGCTCAGTTAATGCTAAGTTCAAGTTGAGCCAAGTTACATTTCAGGCAAGCTCAGTTAATGCTAAGTTCAAGTTGAGCCAAGTTACATTTCAGGCAAGCTCAGTTAATGCTAAGTTCAAGTTGAGCCAAGTTACATTTCAGGCAAGCTCAGTTAATGCTAAGTTCAAGTTGAGCCAAGTTACATTTCAGGCAAGCTCAGTTAATGCTAAGTTCAAGTTGAGCCAAGTTACATTTCAGGCAAGCTCAGTTAATGCTAAGTTCAAGTTGAGCCAAGTTACATTTCAGGCAAGCTCAGTTAATGCTAAGTTCA
>CM026395.1:69846487-69904081 GCA_014843695.1 Archivesica marissinica | reverse complement strand
GTAAAATATAATCAAGCATAATTCTAGTGGGGGGGGGGGTGCCACGAGGCATGGGTGGGGTTGGTGAAGGGTGAGCTATGTACACTCAGGATAAACGTCAAGTATAGTAATGCAGGACAGGGACAATTTAAATAAGCAATGCAGGACAGGGTTTGTGTAAATAAGCAATGCAGGACAGGGGTCATGTAAATAAACAATGCAGGACAGGGGTCATGTAAATAAACAATGCTGTACAGGGGTCATGTAAATAAACAATGCAGGACAGGGGTCATGTAAATAAACAATGCAGGACAGGGGTCATGTAAATAAACAATGCTGTACAGGGGTCATGTAAATAAACAATGCAGGACAGGGGTCATGTAAATAAACAATGCAGGACAGGGGTCATGTAAATAAACAATGCAGGACAGGGGTCATGTAAATAAACAATGCTGTACAGGGGTCATGTAAATAAACAATGCAGGACAGGGGTCATGTAAATAAACAATGCAGGACAGGGGTCATGTAAATAAACAATGCTGTACAGGGGTCATGTAAATAAACAATGCAGGACAGGGGTCATGTAAATAAACAATGCTGTACAGGGGTCATGTAAATAAACAATGCTGTACAGGGGTCATGTAAATAAACAATGCTGTACACGGGTCATGTAAATAAACAATACTGTACAGGGGTCATGTAAATAAACAATGCAGTTAATATTTATAAACCATAAATATATTGTTAATTTTGTATTTTAATCTCATGTGGCTTTACTCCAGCCAGGTTAGTAAATTCAAACAAACTTTATTAGTTCCGGACACCACAAAATGCGATATTTCAAAAGCCTTTGAAAATAAATGTTTGAACACTTTGTTTTTGTGATTAGTGCGAGGGATTTACAGGACATGAGTATAATTGTGCATCAGCTCGGTTAATACATTACCCATCTCGTCCATACTCCCCTATAAGACAAGTTTCTTACAACCAGATTATGGCCTCAAAGTGGCTGCCCGTCTTATAAGAGAGTGCTGAAATTGTTTTTTTAAATTTTAACAATGTGTTAAATGGCATCCATAATTCCGCTTTAGAAAAGAAAGCACTTTGTCACTGAACATTTCTTCAACTTGCACTGGTGCTTATTTACCCTCGCCTCCGGCGAACCATATGGGCGAGCGTACCTGCACTGGCTGGTCAAACATGCAATTTATACATGGGCTGGTGTCCATTTGATCAACCCGTCTTATATGCGAGTGCATGCCAAATCACACAGATTTCAGGACCTAAGTAGGGGGGAAGGTCATCTTATAGGCAAGTGTGGATGGTACTCTTTAGCATATACAAACATACGACCAGAGCAGATTCAATGTGGAATGTGTCATAATGCAAGATTTTGTATGCTTTACTCTAGATGCAAATTTGTATGCACAATACAATCCAGATACAAATTGTTATACAAATTTAGTTTAGCTTGATTGTGAAACAAGTTTTTACAACTTAGCTTAATAGTCTTGAGACCTCATTCCCGATGGAATCCATGCATATGGCCATGTGTGTGAGAGAAAAGACAATGTGCAACATAAGAAACAAATGAGAAGGGATATCAAATTAATTAATATAAATGTTGTGTTTGTGAAATAAAATAATGTCTTTCCTCATAAAACTGTCAACTTCCAAGGAAAATCCTAAAACACTCATTAAGCCAATTGCCTTTAAAATGACGTTTTCATTACCTACAAAATTTACCAAATGCAGCTTTTGGCAAAGTATGAGCTGACTGACAAAGGCAAGGAAAGTAACAGAACTGAGATAAAAGTAGTTGAGGCAGTTTGAAGAGACAAAGGCAGAGAAAGTAACAGAACAAGCTAAAAGTATTGAAGGAAATCATGTAGAGGTAATTGAAAATCTTAGAAACATTTAGAGCACCATCTACAAAGATGTTGGATGGAATTTGTCACATTAGAGGGTCCTTCTGTGTCATCCCTTAGAAATTTAAAGAAAGACTCACTACTCACTGTATCATTGTTGACCATATTTCTTTGCTTTGCATCCAATGCCAGACTTTTAATACCTTTGATACTGCTGCTAGCCATAACGAGAAGGCAGTAATATGTACTTTGAAATTTGGGATAGATTTCTTATTTACTCAATTCAGACTACGTCATTTATTTTACATTGTTTTCAGACACATTTATTTTACATTGTTTTCAGACTCATTTATTTACACTGTTTTCAGACCCATTTATTTTACACTGTTTTCAGACCCATTTATTTTACACTGTTTTCAGACCCATTTATTTTACATTGTTTTCAGACCCATTTATTTTACATTGTTTTCAGACCCATTTATTTACACTGTTTTCAAACCCATTTATTGTACATTGTTTTCAGACCCATTTAATTTACATTGTTTTCAGACCCATTTATTTACACTGTTTTCAAACCCATTTATTTTACATTGTTTTCAGACCCATTTATTTACACTGTTTTCAGACCCATTTATTTACACTGTTTTCAGACCCATTTATTTACACGGTTTTCAAACCCATTTATTTTACATTGTTTTCAGACCCATTTATTTTACACTGTTTTCAGACCCATTTATTTACACTGTTTTCAGACCCATTTATTTATACTGTTTTCAGACCCATTTATTTACACTGTTTTCAGACCGTAACCCCTCTACAGTTCTTTCCATTATTATTATTAACACTTGCAGTATAAAACACTTGTACTTTTATGCCAGCCTACATTTTTAATACAAATAATAGCTACCTTGCAATAAAACCTACACAAATCCTGTCATTTTATCTAAAACTACAATAATCTCTCTCTGTCTTTCCATATGCTGTTTTACATCTGTCACAATTATAAGGATGATGTATGCTGCTTCGAGTAATGGTCTTTAGAACTCGAAATTCTCACTAGCTCATATATCTTCATTTAGTTCTGCATATTTCAAAATTATCAGATTCCATTTTCTACAGAGGTATTATTATGTGAAACCAAGCTCAGTACACACGACACCTGAGTGCAGGTATAGTGTCTAAATGCCAACTGCCTTTTTGATATCTGCAGTAGTGTCTTAAACATATTAGATTTCTGCAGCCACAACGTCTGAATGTGTGTGTTTTACGTTTATTTATCGTCGCTACCGGTTGCCCATATGAGCGACGCCTCCTGAAGAGATTAGTCATTTTAGATCTTTGGAGGATAGTGCAATGATACAGACTGAATCTCCTCTGGTTCTTTTACGTGTATTGTAAAGCACCGAAACGAGACCTCGGTTTGACATCTGAAAGACTTAATTTTATTAGGGTCAGATTCCCCGGGGATCAAACCTGTGATCCCTGGATTCCCAGTCCATTGTGTTAACCACTGGACTACGTATCCATCTGTAAAGTCTGAATGTGTGTGTGTTTTACGTTTATTTATCGTCGCTACCGGTTGCCCATATGAGCGACGCCTCCTGAAGAGATTAGTAATTTTAGATTTTGGAGGATAGTGCAATGATAGAGACAGAGACCCATTCCAGAGTCTCCTCTGGTTCTTTTACGTGCACAGTGTAAAGCACCGACACAAGACCTCGGTTTAACGTCCCATCTGAAAGACTGAATGCTGACTACCAGTAAATTTATAGCAATAGTGTCTTAAACATCTGGGATTTCTGCAAAAATAACGTTAAAAATCTTTTTTTTAGCATTTTCAAACAATATCTTGTAAAAACACTCCTATTCAGTGTTGTATTTAATGATCATATTGTGCATTTCAATCCTATTTTTGTTGAAATATATTAAATTATAATTATTATATTTAACCAGTTGCCTGCTGATCCTACCATTTAATGCTTTGCATGCTGGGTAAAAATAAAGGCTATAAATAGTTCAAATAACTGTAGCAGACAACAATTCATTAATATGTTTTGCTTATTCGTAGAGTACAACAAGTTAAACCCCACAGTTGAATTATTGAAAATTAAAAGAATTTGTACTTCAAATCTGAAACATTTTTAACAATAGTCAGCACGGATTCCAGCTCCCATTTTTATAGTTTATTTCAAATAATCCACAAGGCCAACAGGCCAAAATGCCCATGAGGACATAATTCTATAAATGGCAAGGCAGTCTGTACAAATAATATAATATGGCTAGCTATGTGATCGGTATCACTTGGAAATGTCTGTCTCAATTACTGCATTAATTATTGTACCTTTTCTAATTTAATAATATTGTAATTCGTCCCCTATATCCAACAATGGGCAAACACAACATGTTATTTTAGTGCAACTGTAATGTATGGCTACAGTAGTAACAGATGAATGCAAAGTATGAGTAAATATATCATCATTAGTATTACTGGTATGTTACTGTCAACATATATGGTGTCAGTGAGCACCTGTCTATCTATTTACACTTTATAAGCCTTCATGTTTTGAGAAATTATTAGGCATTATGACATACAAAGTTTACAACATATAACTTAAAGTCATAATTCATTGTCTATGTGGTACATATAACTAAATGAATATAAACCATACAACACAATGTCCTGAAAGTTAATTAGAATTGTGTCCTGCAAATTAATTAGAATTGTGTCCTGCAAATTAATTATAATTGTGTCCTGCAAATTAATTAGAATTGTGTCCTGCAAATTAATGAATTAATTAATTATAATTGTGTCCTGCAAATTAATTAGAATTGTGTCCTGCAAATTAATTAGAATTGTGTCCTGCAAATTAATGAATTAATTAATTATAATTGTGTCCTGCAAATTAATTAGAATTGTGTCCTGCAAATTAATTAGAATTGTGTCCTGCAAATTAATGAATTAATTAATTATAATTGTGTCCTGCAAATTAATTAGAATTGTGTCCTGCAAATTAATTAGAATTGTGTCCTGCAAATTAATGAATTAATTAATTAGAATTGTGTCCTGCAAATTAATTAGAATTGTGTCCTGCAAATTAATTAGAATTGTGTCCTGCAAATTAATTAGAATTGTGTCCTGCAAATTAATTAGAATTGTGTTGTTAGGAACGAAATTTCATGACATATTTCCACTGTTTTCAAATACAAGTAAGAAAAAATCATTACGAATTGTCATCATCTACAATTATTTGAAGTATTTATAGCCTTTATTTTACCCAGAATGCAAAGAGAGTTAAAGCTCATAAAACACTGTCTATATGGTATAAAAGCTCATAACATACAGAAGAGAGGCTAGGCTGTCGCCCCTTCATCTCTAGTGTTCAAACGACTAGCAATTTTTGTAGTCGACTAGTCGGCAGTTGATTATTAATCGACTAGTCGACCCACATGGACTGAAAACACAACAGCCACGAAGTCAGGTTAAATATTTAATTTACCATACCCGTGAGAACCGTGGATGCAATTTCCGCGGACAGAAAATGTCTGTCCACGGACGGCTACCAACACCGCGGACATAATGAAATAACCACCACGGAAGATTATCTTATTGTCGTATCGTGGCCCCAAAGCTATAACACCACGGACAAAAAGAACCAGCTCAATGTTGCACAGGTAAATTATAAAACATGTTGATTTAATAAAAATGATTTGGATCGCGGAATACCATCTCAATTAATAGCATTCCCAAAAATATTTGTTTAGGCCTACCTCTGACAGTGTGCATAACAAAATCACTGCAATTTCACAACAGACTACTGGTCACTCTAAAACAATTGTCCAAGATCACATATGAATTTTTAAGTTTATTGCAATAAATACAATATGTAGACGTAAATAATAAGCACTTGTTTGCAGCAAACATAATTAAAGTGAGTGGTATCTGGGGTTTACATGCACTAATGAAAGGTGATTATTACATTCAGCGCGTAAGGCATTCCACAGGGCAATTATACATCACAATATTGTACAGCAAAGGCATCACCCTGTAACATGCCAGCATCACCCTGTAACATGCCAGCATCACCCTGTAACATGCCAGCATCACCCTGTAACATGCCAGCATCACCCTGTAACATGCCAGCATCACCCTGTAACATGCCAGCATCACCCAGTAACATGCCAGCATCACCCTGTAACATGCCACATATAAGATCAACATCAAACGATTATTACACTTGTCGAATTCATCTGTCAATCATAGAAATTGCTTATGAACAAATTAACAGGTGGATATAGTAAGATATCATCCATTCAGATTGATCTACAGCTCAAGGTTACCTGCTCAAAATTGGGTGTAACCTTTCATTGTTGCAAGCAATACCACAGGGATTTGGCGCATACAAATTTTAAGTACATGAATAGTATGTCCCGTTGTTCACCATGAATATATATATAAACAATCGCGTGATGATATATCTCTCTGACATGCAAGGTTTCTATGTCATAAATGTATACAAATTCATATTTTCCGAAATTCTATATACATGTATAACGGCTGTAGTTCTCTCCTGTTGGGCTGGATCTTGTATTTAGACATGTCAATTTGTAACATTTTATGATATCTATATCTGCTTTGACGGACCGGAATCCCTGTGAACAATACTAGTAATCAGGACATTGGCTGTCGGCACTTCAAAGAATTCTTGTCTACAGAATGATGTGGTGATACCTTTTGATCACAGCATATATCAAACAGCTCCCAAGGACCACACTTACAACAATATAGTTATGTTTTGTTGATAATTTCACAGGCTTGTACACATTTCTAATTCAGAAGTGTCATGGGTTGCTTTTTAGCAGTCAAAATGACATAACAGGGAAAATATGGAATGGTTCGATCCACCGTCTGACCCTAATAAAATTAACAGTCTTTCAGATGGGACGTTAAACCGATGTCTCGTGTCGGTGCTTTATACCGTGCACATAAAAGAACCAGAGGAGACTCTGGAATGGGTCTCTCTCTGTATCATTGCACTATCCTCAAGGCCCATAGTTTGCGCCCAGCTGTAGCCGTTACGATTGTGCCCTTAGGCAAGGCATTTAAATTCCATATTGCCTCTACCTCGTGGTGATGGATTCCATCAGGAATGATGTCTGGAGAGTGATTTATACAAGTTGTAGGAACTTGTTTTGCAAGCGAGCTAGAATACATTTGTATAAATTAAATTAACATAATGATTATATCATCTCCATATTGTAAACTGCAATAAAATCCACAAGAGAAAAAAAGTGCATAGTATATGATGGGACTTTAAACACAAAATGGTGAGCTACTAATTGAGCAGGCAGGTGCCCCTATTACAGTTCAAAAGCCAACAGCTGTCACTCACCAGCAATGAAATTGTCAAAATATCCTACAAATAACCTGTCACCATGCCATGTCAATATCCATTCCCAAACATTTCAAGTCTAACTTTCTCAAAACAAAATTTTAACAATGGGGTTAGCCACCGGTTGCAATTATTCCCTGGTAAAATGAGGAAGAAGAATTCATTGCCACCTACTGTCAAGACCTCGTGGCATTAAATGATAGTATTTTTTATTATGCTTGGCTCCTAAATAATAACTTTTGAGATGTCAGCTGAAGATTTTTTCAATTTATTTGAAATGTCGACAAGTATTGTTTATTTTTGCATGTACTCTTATAATAGTCATCTATAAACCTCCACACCCACATGGCCATTTCCAATTATTTATCGTGGCAATTAACAAGATCATGTTTTATACATTAACCATTACATTCTGCAACGAAGAATTTCTATAAAAAAATATTTATGTGAAATGTTGACAGAAATATTGTAATCTTAGTGGTTCACATTTCCATTAACAAAAATCATCTTTTCTATTTCAATTCTTCAGATTCTGCAGCACAGTCATACGGTTAAGAGATCAAATTTCTAAATACAGACTTTACATAAAGTGCCTGCAACCCTGAACAAAATTATAGACACCATTGTTTCACAAGATGCACTTAATGCAAATGATAGGAGTCAGGCAGCTGTCGGTGTTTATTAAACTTGCAACAACCTTCAATCGATTACTTCTGCAAGTTTTCATGACTTTTGTCCATTACCACAACCATTCTTCAAATCAACAACCCACTGACAGATGCAATGACAGTAGTTCACTTAAAGACAATAAAACATTATCTCACGGCACCTAAATACCTATTCTATGCAAAATAATTGTCTACTACACCAACAGCCCACAATTACCCTGTTCAGTATGTAAATCAACGCGGCATCTTCATCTCCAAATAAAACAACCGCAACAATTGTCTATCATTTTTGCACCTTAAATCCATTTGTTTACGATGAGGGTCTATGAAAGATGGTGCTAAACTGCCATAAAATGACCACTCTTCGGGTTTTAATCAAACATGGGCGGGAACGGTCACTCAGCCGAGCCAAGATATAATTACGAGGATTTCAAATTGTGCGCCTATAGACAGAACAGATGAATACAAGATATAATTGCGTACCTCTTGAATTTATAATCAACCAGTGTAAAGTATCTCTGAAACCGTCAATCAGATATTCATAAAGCACATAAGCCAGTTGTCTTCCTTTGGGCAGACATTTGTAACAACTTGTCTCCCTTGTGCAGAAATTTTGTGTAACAAGTTGTCAACCTTAGGCAGAAACTTGATGAAACAAGTTGTTTCCCTTGGGCAGAAGCTTTAAATAACAAGTTGTTTCCCTTGTGCAGAAATTTTGTGTAACAAGTTGTCAACCTTAGGCAGAAACTTGATGAAACAAGTTGTTTCCCTTGGGCAGAAGCTTTAAATAACAAGTTGTTTCCCTTGTACAGACACATTGTGTAACAAGTTTGACAGTGTAATAAGTTATCTCTCTTTGGAAGACAATATGTGTAGAAAGTTGTCTACCTTTGGCAGACTGTAAAATGTTTCCCCTTGGCAGTACCCAGAGAAAATCACCTGTCTGATCTGACAACCAACATACCACCACACATACTTCCCGGTTTGAGGGTCGAACCCAGATTGAATTGGTGAATAGCGAGCGTACACTAATCAGACAGCCAAGGTGCTTAATATAAGTTAGTTGCTTTAATACAGGTATGCTCCTTAACCCATTTCATTCTGGATAACGGTATTTGCAAAGAACATAGAGCCAGATTGACCACCATGGAACGTTCCGTCTGATCAGACTCTATGCGGTTTGTTATTCAGATGATCTTGCTAAGACACTTGGCTATGCAGCAAACAACATAGATCCTGATCAGCATGCAACATCACGCTGCGGCTGATCTGGATCTATGTTGTGTGCAAAAGCCTTTAAATATATCCAGAATGAAATGGGTTAATACATGCTTAGTGCAGGTTGAAAGCTTTAATAGAGGTGACAGCTAACACAGGTGTGAACTGTAGTTGCTAGTATTGTACCAAAAATTAAAAAGCAAAAGAATTAAACAATACTGAAGTAGATAGACTCCAGGACAATTACCTAGGAATTCATTTATATGGGTCTAATTATCAGGCCAGTAGCCACACGGAAGAATATGAGGCACTCGCCTCGGTTAGAATTTGGCAAGTAATGACAGGTATAGGAAAACTATGATAAAACTGCCTTCAGAATGCACAGACAAGCATCCACAAAATAATGTGTGTGGGGGGGGGGGAGGGAGGGTCTGGTCTGGCTATGGCACTGATTATTGTAAATAATGACAGAATTGTTAAATAATTAATGTCTAACACATTAATATTAATCTAATAGGGTCAGTACTAACAGGTTTTGCATCAAAACAGTATATATGCATAGACAAATCTGACTATATATCTCTAATAGGACTGTTAGTACGTACTAACAGGTTTTGCATCAAAACAGTATATATGCATAGACAAATCTGACTATATATCTCTAATAGGGCGGTCAGTACTAACAGGTTTTGCATCAAAACAGTATATATGCATAGAAAAATCTGAGTATATATCTCTAATAGGGCTGTCAGTACTAACAGGTTTTGCATCAAAACAGTATATATGCATAGAAAAATCTGAGTATATATCTCTAATAGGGCTGTCAGTACTAACAGGTTTTGCATCAAAACAGCATATATGCATAGAAAAATCTGACTTTATTAGACAGATGTGCTGCCCTATCACACTTCATTAAGCATGACAGTGATGTAGGAATTCTGTCAAGAGTACGTCAACACCCACTTGGGAGAAACTAGGCCGGGAGGGTGATAACAGCTGTAGACTTTGTCAACTGGCATGTCCAGTTAGTGCTATAACACACTCGTCAACACCCAGTAAACCTGTCACATTCTGTTAACCATCATCCCACACTCTACTTTACTCCTGTTATTACAATAAAATATTTGTAAATCATCCTAATAATGAATGCATCTTTTACTACAATCAGGTAATCGCCGTTCCTCCGCATACACTTTTCATCAAGGGGCGTTATCATGAATAGATTTTCATGTCAATAGCATCCCAGGTCCCATCAACATTGACTGCCCATGTGTGCTGTAGCGATTTATAAAATGTGCATACGATTGTTTGTGTCAAATCGGGAGTGATTTAGCATCGTAGTTTATCGCCTGAATACAAAATAAATGCATCAGATGCAGATAACTATAGGCTTGTAGTTCTAGCGACAGCAGTGAACACAATAGCTAAACACGTCCAGTGTGGATCTTGATGGATATTAGTCGGCAGTCGCATATGCTTCACTCGTATATCTTGTATTGACAATTTTATGCTGTTTTAGTAATTGTTGAAAGGGACACTTTCTCAAAATGCATTATCTGCATTGTTATACTCCGGATAGTCGGATGGAAATACATCAGAAGGTGCTTCCAACAGTGCTGTGGACAATTGGAATCAATAATCTTGCCTTTCTTGAGGAAATAATGAATATAAATTTCATTAATTTTCGCAGGTGTTGATAATTGCTGCATGCAGCAATACATTAATTAAAGTAAAATGGTAATGATATTTTTATACAAATAGTACAACATGTGTCGACATACATGTAGATGATGTTACAATTATCAAATAATCAGACAGAGAAGACAAGACAAGGCAGGGCAGGCAGGCAGGCAGGCAGGCAGGCAGGCAGGCAGGCAGGCAGGCAGGCAGGCAGGCAGGCGGCAGGCAGGCAGCAGCAGGCAGGCAGCAGCAGGCAGGCAGGCAGGCAGGCAGCAGGCAGGCAGGCAGGCAGCAGGCAGCAGGCAGCAGCAGCGCAGGCAGGCAGGCAGGCAGGCAGGCAGGCAGGCAGGCAGGCAGGCAGGCAGGCAGGCAGGCAGGCAGGCAGGCAGGCAGGCAGGCAGGCAGGCAGGCAGGCAGACAGACAGACAGACAGGCACAGACAGACAGGCACAGACAGAGAGAGACAGAGAGAGAGACAGACAGACAGCTGGAGAAGAATAAAAATTATTGGTCACCTTTGGTTGTAAAACTGAATTAAAACCCAAAGTCCAGGTCACAATCAATATCTATCTCAGTTATTCAACTTTCATTGTATTGTATTAAGTTGGATCAATGCTGGTATTGGGCCTGGCCTGGCAATATGTTCTGTTAGCTGCCATATTGCCCACAACAGTGAGGTGATTTATAACAATAATTGCGACATTAAATCAAACAACTTGTCCTGAGTCAGCTTAATTGATTTTGACTACATTGTCATATTTCCAAGCTCAATGTCACATATGTGACAGGCTGGCCGGCCTTGGATTGTCTAAGGATTACATGGTTCCAGATTTAGTACATGTGTGTGTATTGTGTTATGTTCATACATCATTACATGCATGTTCGTCAGAAGTGGAAGTCATGATAGCACTGTGGTAGCGCATTCGCTTCAGGTGTGAAAGGCCTAGAGTACGAGCCCCACAGTAGGCGTTACCTTTGTGCCCTTAGGCATTTAAATGCGTGGCAATGGATTCCATCAGGAATGAGGTCTCGAGAGTGATTAATATAAGTTGTTTCGCAATCGAGCTAAATTAAATCTGTATAGACTACATGTTCGTCAGAATCTGTGATTCCAATATTGGAAATTTAAAAATGGTTAATATATTAAAAGTCTTGCATTTTATATATAGAATTATAATTAATACCAATTCTATTTTATATGTTATATGTTATATTTCGGGTTTTTACGCCTGCATCAGCACCATTTTGGGCTATATTGCCGGCGGGCAGTTTACCTAACAACACCTTTCCTGTGCAGGCTCCAGCGGTTAACCAGTACTTAGGTGCACCAACCTCCGTAAGAAACTGCCAACTTTTTCATATAAATGAGACACGGCCTGAACGGGGCTCGAACCCGTGACCATCAGTGATGATAGGTTACAGTGGTATACAAGTCAGCGACCTTAACCACTCGACCACGGAGGCGGACTCTATTTTATATGACTATCAGACTATTTGTATCCATCATTACAGGCCGACTTAAAATGTCCCCATCAAACTGTTTTTAAAATCCGGATTGTTGCCTGTTTCTGTATTACCGTATATGCGCGCAAATACAAACTATGTAAATATAATGAAAAGCGTGCCACAAGTTCAAGAAACATCTGAAACAGCCCTTCAAGATAAGCATCACTTCCCTAAGTACAATTTATAAATAAAAGACATAATCCTTGCATAAAAAATAAAGAGTTAGTAGCACATTAAACATCAGTTTGACAGAGACAACAGCTGTCGACAGCTCCCTCCACTATTCCACATAATCTGTTGCAGTGACTGGACAATGTCACTTATTTGTTTTTTTTAAATTAGTATGGGTATGGGCTTTAATTTTAATCAAAAATTGTCCATAATAACAAATATGAGCTTAATTTTCATTAAAATGTCTCCATTAATTTAAAATATTTTTTCATTAAATGGAATTGAAATCAATAATTCAAATGTATTCTTTACTTCTAAACAAAGAACGTTAAATCTGCAATAAACAACAGATAGATCCAGTATATTTTGTGGCTGTTGAATTTTGCTCCCAACGACAAAATAACACAAACAGTTATTCGTTCATAGAATATATATATATTGGTTCATGTTAGAATTATGAAATAATATATGTCTTGCTGTTGTTTAAGGGCGAATAAAACAAGGATTGGAGCTCTGATGCGTTATATAATTATAACCACGCATGCTGTAGGTGGGGTAATAATTCATGTATGTCTTAAGCAGCCAGCCAAGGGAGTCAGAGAAAGTGGCTGCTTAGCACAGGTGGCTGCTTAATAGAGGGCAAATGTATAATAAAACAACACATTCACAATCTGGGAACTATCTGCTTAATACAGGTTGGTTGCTTAATGGAGGTGACCAATAACACAGGTTTGACTGTACATTAAAGCCAATATACACAGCCCGGTTACCAAAATATCAGAATCTCAAACTTTACCAGCCGCTGCGGAAAAAGAGCGAAGCCGACGCCGAAGGTGTGATGCCGACACCTTTATTGATCTACAACTAATTGGAATCGTGGTGGATGATCTGGATACAGTTGCAGAGATTTTGTTTTTCAATAAAACCAGAAACAATCAACAGAGGAGCCGTAGAAGACTGATAGATATTTGTTGACTACCTGTGATAGACGTTGCTTTATTGATGAACATTCTATACAAACTGACAAGATTGAATACAGATGCCCATATATGGTACCCTCGAGAGATTAATGCAAAATCTTGCAGCATTTCTTCAACATCATGTCATTTATGGTTTACTGGCAAGGTTTCTCACACACATTCGCCAATCTAGAAAACACATCTGTATATCTCATTCACAGATTGATGGACTATGACATTTTCTGAACTGCACTCATTCACTCACTCACTCACTCACTCACTCATTCACTCGATCATCATGTAGTGTGCAACAGCATTTTCAGATGCTACTGAAATCAGGTTAACAGTAACCTTTTAGCACGCTATCGGCAAAATGAGCAGATAACAAATGTTTAATATTTTTCTTATATTTCACACAAAGTAGGGTTTAACAATAGGGCCTACATTCTAATTCCCCCCCCCCCCCCATGTCCATCCAAGCCAACGAGAGTGATTAATATAAGTTTTTAAAGCTTGTTTCGCAATCGTTGTAACATAAATAAAGTATACTTATACTTTTACACTAGGGTAGAAAGAAGACACAATCTTTTTCAAGCATGTTGGATACCTCTTGCCATAAAATACACCCATTTTTGTTTAACCCATTCAACACCAAGTAACTGACATGGACTGGTCCATGATATTTTTAGACTAATAAATTAATAACAAAATTACATTTGGATCAGTTCATTTATCAAAATGGGTAAAAAAAATTCTAAAAATAGTTATATTACTTCATCTGGATCTACACTTTTTTGTAAGCCAATTTAGAGGTCTGTGGTGTTGAAAGGGTTAACCCCAAGTGATGCTGGTCATGTATGTGTCGGCCAAGTGATGCTGGCCATATATGTATGTATGTGTCGGCCAAGTGATGTTGGTCATGTATGTATGTGTCGACCAAGTGATGCTGGTTATGTATGTATGTATGTGTCGTCCATGTGATGCTGGTCATGTATGTATGTGTCGACCAAGTGATGCTGGTCATGTATGTATGTATGTGTCGACCAAGTGATGCTGGTCATGTATGTATGTGTCGACCATGTGATGCTGGTCATGTATGTATGTATGTGTCGGCCAAGTGATGCTGGTCATGTATGTATGTATGTGTCGACCATGTGATGCTGGTCATGTATGTATGTGTCGGCCAAGTGATGCTGGTCATGTATGTATGTGTTGGCCAAGTGATGCTGGTCATGTATGTATGTGTCGACCATGTGATGCTGGTCATGTATGTATGTGTCGGCCATGTGATGCTGGTCATGTATGTATGTGTCGTCCATGTGATGCTGGTCATGTATGAATGTATGTATGTGTCGACCATGTGATGCTGGTCATGTATGTATGTATGTGTCGGCCAAGTGATGCTGGTCATGTATGGATGTGTCGGCCAAGTGATGCTGGTCATGTATGTAACCCAAACCAAACCAAACCATGTATGTGTCGGCCAAGTGATGCTGGTCATGTATGTATGTGTCGACCAAGTGATGCTGGTAATGTATGTATGTGTCGACCAAGTGATGCTGGTCATGTATGTATGTATGTGTCGGCCAAGTGATGCTGGTCATGTATGTATGTATGTGTCGGCCAAGTGATGCCGGTCATGTATGTATGTATGTATGTGTCGACCATGTGATGCTGGTCATGTATGTATGTATGTGTCGTCCATGTGATGCTGGTCATGTATGTATGTATGTGTCGGCCAAGTGATGCTGGTCATGTATGTATGTGTCGGCCAAGTGATGCTGGTCATGTATGTATGTATGTGTCGGCCAAGTGATGCTGGTCATGTATGTATGTGTCGACCAAGTGATGCTGGTAATGTATGTATGTGTCGACCAAGTGATGCTGGTCATGTATGTATGTATGTGTCGGCCAAGTGATGCTGGTCATGTATGTATGTATGTGTCGGCCAAGTGATGCCGGTCATGTATGTATGTATGTATGTGTCGACCATGTGATGCTGGTCATGTATGTATGTATGTGTCGTCCATGTGATGCTGGTCATGTATGTATGTATGTGTCGGCCAAGTGATGCTGGTCATGTATGTATGTGTCGGCCAAGTGATGCTGGTCATGTATGTATGTATGTGTCGGCCAAGTGATGCTGGTCATGTATGTATGTGTCGACCAAGTGATGCTGGTAATGTATGTATGTGTCGACCAAGTGATGCTGGTCATGTATGTATGTATGTGTCGTCCATGTGATGCTGGTCATGTATGTATGTATGTGTCGGCCAAGTGATGCTGGTCATGTATGTATGTGTCGGCCAAGTGATGCTGGTCATGTATGTATGTATGTGTCGGCCAAGTGATGCTGGTCATGTATGTATGTGTCGACCAAGTGATGCTGGTAATGTATGTATGTGTCGACCAAGTGATGCTGGTCATGTATGTATGTATGTGTCGGCCAAGTGATGCTGGTCATGTATGTATGTATGTGTCGGCCAAGTGATGCCGGTCATGTATGTATGTATGTATGTGTCGACCATGTGATGCTGGTCATGTATGTATGTATGTGTCGTCCATGTGATGCTGGTCATGTATGTATGTATGTGTCGGCCAAGTGATGCTGGTCATGTATGTATGTGTCGGCCAAGTGATGCTGGTCATGTATGTATGTATGTGTCGGCCAAGTGATGCTGGTCATGTATGTATGTGTCGACCAAGTGATGCTGGTAATGTATGTATGTGTCGACCAAGTGATGCTGGTCATGTATGTATGTATGTGTCGGCCAAGTGATGCTGGTCATGTATGTATGTGTCGGCCAAGTGATGCTGGTCATGTATGTATGTGTCGACCAAGTGATGCTGGTCATGTATGTGTCGGCCAAGTGATGCTGGTCATGTATGTATGTATGTGTCGACCATGTGATGCTGGTTATGTATGTATGTATGTGTCGACCATGTGATGCTGGTCATGTATGTATGTGTCGACCAAGTGATGCTGGTCATGTATGTATGTATGTGTCGACCAAGTGATGCTGGCCATGTATGTATGTATGTATGTGTCGACCAAGTGATGCTGGTCATTTATGTATGTATGTGTCGACCAAGTGATGCTGGTCATGTATGTGTCGACCAAGTGATGCTGGTCATGTATGTATGTGTCGACCAAGTGATGCTGGTCATGTATGTATGTATGTGTCGTCCATGTGATGCTGGTCATGTATGTATGTGTCGTCCATGTGATGCTGGTCATGTATGTATGTATGTGTCGTCCATGTGATGCTGGTCATGTATGTATGTATGTATGTATGTGTCGTCCATGTGATGCTGGTCATGTATGTATGTATGTGTCGACCATGTGATGCTGGTTATGTATGTATGTATGTGTCGACCATGTGATGCTGGTCATGCATGTATGTGTCGACCAAGTGATGCTGGTCATGTATGTATGTATGTGTCGACCAAGTGATGCTGGCCATGTATGTATGTATGTGTCGACCAAGTGATGCTGGTCATTTATGTATGTATGTGTCGACCAAGTGATGCTGGTCATGTATGTGTCGACCAAGTGATGCTGGTCATGTATGTATGTGTCGACCAAGTGATGCTGGTCATGTATGTATGTATGTATGTGTCGTCCATGTGATGCTGGTCATGTATGTATGTGTCGTCTATGTGATGCTGGTCAGATGTATGTATGTATGTGTCGTCCATGTGATGCTGGTCATGTATGTATGTATGTATGTATGTGTCGTCCATGTGATGCTGGTCATGTATGTATGTATGTGTCGACCAAGTGATGCTGGTCATGTATGTATGTATGTGTCGTCCATGTGATGCTGGTCATGTATGTATGTAGTATGTATGTATGTATGTGTCGGCCAAGTGATGCTGGTCATGTATGTATGTATGTGTTGTCCATGTGATGCTGGTCATGTATGTATGTATGTATGTATGTGTCGGCCAAGTGATGCTGGTCATGTATGTATGTATGTGTCGACCAAGTGATGCTGGTCATGTATGTATGTGTCGTCCATGTGATGCTGGTCATGTATGTATGTGTCGACCAAGTGATGCTGGTCATGTATGTATGTGTCGGCCAAGTGATGCTGGTCATGTATGTATGTATGTGTCGACCATGTGATGCTGGTCATGTATGTATGTATGTATGTGTCGGCCATGTGATGCTGGTCATGTATGTATGTATGTGTCGGCCAAGTGATGCTGGTCATGTATGTATGTATGTGTCGACCAAGTGATGCTGGTCATGTATGTATGTGTCGACCAAGTGATGCTGGTCATGTATGTATGTATGTGTCGGCCAAGTGATGCTGGTCATGTATGTATGTGGCGACCATGTGATGCTGGTAATGTATGTATGTGTCGGCCATGTGATGCTGGTAATGTATGTATGTGTCAACCAAGTGATGCTGGTCATGTATGTATGTATGTATGTGTCGACCAAGTGATGCTGGTCATGTATGTATGTATGTATGTGTCGGCCAAGTGATGCTGGTCATGTATGTATGTATGTGTCGACCAAGTGATGCTGGCCATGTATGTATGTATGTATGTGTCGGCCAAGTGATGCTGGTCATGTATGTATGTGTTGGCCAAGTGATGCTGGTTATGTATGTATGTATGTGTCGGCCAAGTGATGCTGGTCATGTATGTATGTGTCGGCCAAGTGATGCTGGTCATGTATGTATGTATGTGTCGGCCAAGTGATGCTGGTCATGTATGTATGTATGTGTCGACCAAGTGATGCTGGTAATGTATGTATGTGTCGACCAAGTGATGCTGGTAATGTATGTATGTGTCAGACAAGTGATGCTGGTCATGTATGTATGTATGTTTCGGCCATGTGATGCTGGCCATGTATGTATGTATGTATGTATGTGTCGTCCAAGTGATGCTGGTCATGTATGTATGTGTCGACCAAGTGATGCTGGTCATGTATGTATGTGTCGGCCAAGTGATGCTGGTCATGTATGTATGTATGTATGTGTCGTCCATGTGATGCTGGTCATGTATGTATGTATGTGTCGGACAAGTGATGCTGGTCATGTATGTATGTATGTGTCGACCAAGTGATGCTGGCCATGTATGTATGTATGTGTCGGTCAAGTGATGCTGGTCATGTATGTATGTAAGCCTTCATTATTTCATAAGACAAAATGCGTTATTGTTCATATTACATAAGAAAAAGTGTTATATACAACAACAGAATTGTTCTCACTTGTTTGTTATAATTTTCAATTTTATTTTAAAACTAAAATTATTTATTCTAGAATACATAACAAACAGGAGACAAAAACGGGAGAGAAAATCTATGAGGGCCATCTGTCCATATATTTGACATTATTTGTCAATCCCTTGTGTGACAGGTTTATTTTCCCCCACATTCATTTTCATGTCAAATCATCATAGCTTGACAAAGTGATTTTAAAATGTTATAAAACCATGGGTGGGTGGGGTAGTGAAAAGTAATCATAATGCAGGCTGCAATTGGTTGATGGCCATAAATCAATCAAACATTGACAGGTTCCTATTGTGCTAAAATAAAGGTGTGGGTACTCAAAAGTACAGTTTGATCACATCTCATGAACATTGGATTTTCATCAATCTATTTATTACTCTTTGGCTGTCCGATTAGCGCAGTGGTTAGCACGCTCGCTTCTCACCAATGCAACCTGGGTTCGATCCTTGGACCGAGAAGTATGTGAGGGGTACGGTGGTCGCCAGATCGGACAGGTGGGTTTTCTCCGGGTACTCCGGTTTCCTCCCACACGAATGACCACATTTACGCTTTCATCCATGCAAACGAGAGTGATTAATATAAGTTGTTAGAACTAAAGTTTAAACTTTTTTATTACTCTTGATTTTTTCAATCCCCCAACTGTCGGTTAGTTTAGTTTATAAAAATTTATTTTAGTTCGAGTGCGAAACAAGTTCATACAACTTATATTAATCACTCTCGAGACCTCATTCCTGATGGAATCCATCGCCACGAGGGAGAGAAGAGGCAATGTGGAATTTAAATACCTTGCCTGAGGACACAATCGTAACGGCTCCAACGGGGGTCGAACCCCGGGGCCTTTCGCACCTGAAGCGTATGCGCTACCACTGAGCTAACGTTAAGGACAGAACAGAATAGAATCATATATTTATTGAAGAAAAACAGATTGCAAAATGAGACCTTAGCAGATCTAGTGTATAATGGTATTCACGCACAGAATAAAATAGTTTATTTTATGCTCTCAAAATTGAATGAAATATAAAAATATACCAGCGAAATAAAATGTGTCATTGTATTGGTTTGTGTTTTTACGTTTATTTATCGTCACTACCAGTTGCCCATATGAGCGACGCCTCCTGAGGAGATTAGTCATTTTAGATTTTTGGAGGATAGTGCAATGATACAGACAGAGACCCATTCCAGAATCGGCTCTGGTTCTTTTACGTGCACGGTGTAATTCTTAAGCGCCATCTAGCGCAGAGTAGCATCATTTTCCAACATTTGTTGGCTTAAGTGAATTATCGACATATATTTCACTCCTGAAAACCATTATCGCTCGTGGCTAGCACAACTTGTGATGATGTTTTTTTCAATGTTCATTCGGTGAAATACAATTCGATCATACAAACAAATATCCCATATGTAATTGTCACTAACGAAGATATGCACAAACAGTTAATAATCTTATGCGTTATTTTTCTAAAGACAACATATTATTTTTCTCCATTTCAGACTATGCACAATGGCAGAAGCAACATCTTCGTTGGTTTTGATCTGTCAGAAGCATTTAACTTATTTTCTTTTCTCACCAAAATACACAACCACCCAAAGTTATTTTGCTTCACAACCGTCAATCCATTGCTGAACCAGAGTTGACAGGCGAACACTCAAGCCGCACATACTGAAAGCTGCATTAGCACAATCATTGCAACTGTCAAATACAAATCACCTCCAATTATGCGTGTCACTCACTCATGTCTTAACTAATTCAATTACTTCTGTTTTATTTCCAAATCAAATGTGACAAAACCTGTCAGTCCATGTCACTGTTTGTGTTCCCATTGGTAATCAAGTTCTCATGTATCTGTTCTTCCCAAATCTCGGTAGCAATCTCTGTAACCACCTCTAAACTTTCATGCAAACTCTCACTCTCTGTGAGGTATTGTACTTAGAACATTTATACCCGAGGTTTGTGGAAGCTGGGCCAGGCTTAGGCACCAGGAGTGACACTAACATGGTTCTTGAACTATCCCCTCCAAGAAACCCTGGCAAGAGCATTAATCTAAAGGGTCAGACCAGGACATCCCCTCCAAGAAACCCTGGCAAGAGCATTAATCTAGAGTGTCAGACCAGGACACCCCCTCCAAGTGACCCTGGCCAGAACATTAATCTAGATGGTCAGACCAGGACATCTTCTCCAAGAAACCCTGGCAAGAACATTAATCTAGATGGTCAGACCAGGACACCCCCTCCAAATGACCCTGGCAAGAACATTCATCTAGATGGTCAGACCAGGACATCCCCTCCAAGTGACCCTGGCGAGAACATTCATCTAGAGGGTCAGACCAGGACACCCCCTCCAAGTGACCCTGGCAAGAACATTCATCTAGATGGTCAGACCAGGACATCCCCTCCAAGAAACCCTGGCAAGAGCATTAATCTAGAGGGTCAGACCAGGACACCCCCTCCAAGTGACACTGGCAAGAGCATTTGTCTAGAGGGTCAGACCAGGACACCGCCTCCAAGTGACCCTGGCAAGAACATTAATCTAGAGGGTCAGACCAGGACACCCCCTCCAAGTGACCCTGGCAATTTACTAAATATTATTAGTCAATTTTATCTTATTTTATTACAAAAGTCCTAAAACTAAAAGATTTACACCTCAAGTGTCAGTGGCACTGTAACAATTGAAAATGTGAAAAATGAAGGGTGAGGGGGGGTGGGGTGGATGTGTATGATGTGCAGTGAGCCCATGAAATTCATCATCATCATCATCAACTATAGTGATGGCGTCACTCTGCATAGAGTAAGTATACTCTCAATTAAATTGGTATTTCATCACTTTTGAATGGGTAAAAGAAGATTTTCAGAACTGTTACTTATTTCTCTTTCATACATACCTCAGAATGAAGGTGTGGCGATATAGAGAACTATAGACTTTCAAAATCTTCCCGGGGGGAACCCCCCCACACACCCCCCTATCCTACTGGTGCCTACACATAATTACCAAGCTCAAGCTACACCCCTAATTGTATATCTATTGTCAAAACATTAATCCAAACAAACTTACCTAGCATTATAGAACAGATATTTATACTATCCAAAGTCTACACAAACCTTGATCAAACCCTTATCACACAAACACAATGAATATGACACAATGAAACACCCCAGTCCTAGGAATATGACACAATGAAACACCCCAGTCCTAGGAATATGACACAATGAAACACCCAGTCCTAGGAATATGACACAATGAAACACCCCAGTCCTAGGAATATGACACAATGAAACACCTAGTCCTAGGAATATGACACAATGAAACACCCCAGTCCTAGGAATATGACACAATGAAACACCCCAGTCCTAGGAATATGACACAATGAAACACCTAGTCCTAGGAATATGACACAATGAAACACCCCAGTCCTAGGAATATGACACAATGAAACACCCCAGTCCTAGGAATATGACACAATGAAACACCCCAGTCCTAGGAATATGACACAATGAAACACCCTAGTCCTAGGAATATTGATACGAAATGTAATAAATATAACAATAGTATATTTACAAACGATTGATTTAAAGTAATTATTAATAATATAATCAAATCTTATTAATCATAGTCATTATCATAATAATACGGTATTAATCAGTCATTATCATAATAATACGGTATTAATCAGTCATTATCATAATAATACGGTATTAATCATAGTCATTATCATAATAATACGATATAATATATCCTACCTGAACCAGAATGCCAAGTTCTCATACAAGTTGTTCATTGAATTTCCACTTGTAAAAGTCCTCCTGTTCTATATATAGAACCTAATATATATAAATATATATGAATATTTCATTAATCTCACAGTGTATCACCACCACAGGGGCATATAACTTTCATTTCTCTTCCTCTTCTCCCAGCCCTCTGTTGTGTTATTACACTATTCCCTTCACTACAATCCAATATCAAATTATAAAGTTGTCAAACTCTAACATTTGCCTTGTGTTCTGTTTTCATTCCATGTTGATTTTCACCTGGACAAGACCTGTCAATCAACGTTCCTGTTATCACAATGGGGGCACCTGTTCGGTTACAAAGGTAGGAATGATTTTGACATAACAAGCACAACAGCTGAAATCAGTCATCATCGTGGAGTAAATTAGTCCAATTATTAGTCAAAGATTTATTGGGAGTCGTATGCCAGGATTGGGAGAGAAACATTATTATACATCAGTCATTTATGTTGTATAAACAAAGGAAGATGCACTCATTTCATCTCAACTTTTGACAAAATAGATGGGTTCTTATCAGTTGTGTGTCCTTATCTATCTTCTCTACCCGTTTTAGCAAATAAAAAATGAGAGTTAATCTTCAATGATGTCCCTTGAAGAAGACTTGTATTTTTTGGTTTAACTTTAGTGCATTTTCCCCTAAATTCTCAATTTAACAAAAGGCTCAAACCTAGTTCGGAAGGAGAGAGAGCAAAGACGGTGGATTCGAGGTCGCTCAGCTGAGACAACAGGGTGCTGAGCGGAGCTTAATTTGTGAGGTGTAATTTTAAACTTGTGATCATTTAAGTTTGACACAATTCAAACAAAATGAAAATAAAAACAAGAGGGCTATGATGGGCACTGTATCGCTCACCTGACTCCATTTTTTACTCCATTTTAACAACTTTGAAAGAGCATTGTACATTGATCATTCCAACCAACTGTTGCCAAAATTTAGAAGCTGGCCAGCCTCCATTTCCTTACCATATTCATTCAAAAATAACATTTGACCTCCCGGGTCACCCCCATATTTTATCCTGGGGTCACCAGTTGAAGAACCTTAAAATCGATCATTCCTACCAAGATTCATCATTAACTTGACCTGCAGGTCATGAGAATTTTAAAGACTGTGCTATTTTTAGACAGTGGCCATCTTGGATTGCATAATGATGAGATTTTAGGAATTATGTAATCCCCCACCTACTCAAGTATCATGACCATAAATGGTAACCATAGATCCAATGTTTACGGAGAAGACCATTTGAAAATGTTCACGGACAACGGACAGACATATTGCGGGGAAAAAACATGCCACGTAGATGCGTCAGTCAGAGGACGAGTGATGTCACGTGGAGTCATTCAGAGGATGAATTATGTCACGTGGATGAGTCATTCAGAGTATGAATGAGGTTACGTGGACGAGTCATTCAGAGGACGAGTGATGTCACGTGGATGAGTCATTCAGAGGACGAGTGATGTCATGTGGATGAGTCATTCAGAGTATGAGTGATGTCATGTGGATGAGTCATTCAGAGTATGAGTGATGTCATGTGGATGAGTCATTCAGAGTATGAGTGATGTCATGTGGATGAGTCATTCAGAGGACGAGTGATGTCATGTGGATGAGTCATTCAGAGTATGAGTGATGTCATGTGGATGAGTCATTCAGAGTATGAGTGATGTCATGTGGATGAGTCATTCAGAGTATGAGTGATGTCATGTGGATGAGTCATTCAGAGTATGAATGTTGTCATGTGGATGAGTCATTCAGAGTATGAGTGATGTCATGTGGATGAGCCATTCAGAGTATGAGTGATGTCATGTGGATGAGTCATTCAGAGTATGAGTGATGTCATGTGGATGAGTCATTCAGAGTATGAGTGTTGTCATGTGGATGAGTCATTCAGAGTATGAGTGTTGTCATGTGGATGAGTCATTCAGAGGATGAGTGATGTCACGTGGATGAGTCATTCAGAGTATGAATAATATAGAAGGTAAGCACAATATATCCAGCTTAATCCATGGTACACTGTACCATTAGTTTGGTGAACAAGGTCGCCATTGTTAGTAGCAAGTGTCTCATTGGAGTTTGTGTGTGTGGCCTTTTTCCACTAATACATAATCTATGAAATAACAGAAATGTTTCATTAATTAGCTTAACCCAATTATTTGACACACCTTTAAATGAACCCCCCCCCCCGCCCCCCATAACCTTCCACTAGATGTCAGCGGTCAATGGCAACCATTTTTGGATGGTGTATTAAGGCATGGCCATTATTGCTGATACTAATCAGCCATTCACAGTGGAATATTGACATCCCATAAATGTATTGCTGATAAGGGCATGATTGATAGGCATTTAGAAAACAAATTTACTTCCAAATCTAACATGTGTACAATGTCATTAGGTTTGTATAGCACAGCCTTAAGGAGGGGAATCAATTACCGTACTTGCCAAATTATGGCACGGCTACTCACTGTATGCGTGTCAGTCATATCAGTGTAATATGCGCACCGCACCGTTAAGTTTCGGATTAACTTGTACTTATAAAATTAACGCATATTAATACATAAACTATTATCTAATATCTTTAAACAAACATACCAACATGCCTCTCAACAACAGATAATTACCTCATACTATTAATATATATATATTTATGTCAGCTTCGAGGATCCAGTAAACTTTTTTGAAGCGTTTTTTTATCGTTGCCATTTGGGGCAATGACTTCAGAAATATGTTACCGTACATACTCGCCTATAAGACGAGTTATTTACCATCAGATTATGGCTTTAAATTGGCTTCCCGTCTTATAAGTGGAGTGCTACCGTACATACTCGCCTATAAGACGAGTTATTTACCACCAGATTATGGCCTTAAATTGGCTTCCCGTCTTATAAGTGGTGTGCTACCGTACATACACGCCTATAAGACGAGTTATTTACCACCAGATTATGGCCTTAAATTGGCTTCCCGTCTTATAAGTGGAGTGCTACCGTACATACTCGCCTATAAGACGAGTTATTTACCACCAGATTATGGCCTTAAATTGGCTTCTCATCTTATAAGTGGTGTGCTACCGTACATACTCGCCTATAAGATGAGTTATTTACCACCAGATTATGGCCTTAAATTGGCTTCCCGTCTTATAAGTGGTGTGCTACCATACATACTCGCCTATAAGACGAGTTATTTACCACCAGATTATGGCTTTAAATTGGCTTCCCGTCTTATAAGTGGAGTGCTACCGTACATACTCGCCTATAAGACGAGTTATTTACCACCAGATTATGGCCTTAAATTGGCTTCCCGTCTTATAAGTGGTGTGCTACCGTACATACTCGCCTATAAGACGAGTTATTTACCACCAGATTATGGCCTTAAATTGGCTTCCCGTCTTATAAGTGGTGTGCTACCGTACATACTCGCCTATAAAACGAGTTATTTACCACCAGATTATGGCCTTAAATTGGCTTCCCGTCTTATAAGTGGAGTGCTACCGTACATACTCGCCTATAAGATGAGTTATTTACCACCAGATTATGGCCTTAAATTGGCTTCCCGTCTAATAAGTGGAGTGCTACCGTACATACTCGCCAATAAGACAAGTTATTTACCACCAGATTATGGCCTTAAATTGGCTTCCCGTCTTATAAGTGGAGTGCTACCGTACATACTCGCCTATAAGATGAGTTATTTACCACCAGATTATGGCCTTAAATTGGCTTCCCGTCTTATAAGTGGAGTGCTACCATACATACTTGCCTATAAGATGAGTTATTTACCACCAGATTATGGCCTTAAATTGGCTTCCCGTCTTATAAGTGGAGTGCTACCGTACATACTCGCCAATAAGACGAGTTATTTACCACCAGATTATGGCCTTAAATTGGCTTCCCGTCTTATAAGTGGAGTGCTACCATACATACTCGCCTATAAGACGAGTTATTTACCACCAGATTATGGCTTTAAATTGGCTTCCCGTCTTAAAAGTGGTGTGCTACCGTACATACTCGCCTATAAGACGAGTTATTTACCACCAGATTATGGCCTTAAATTGGCTTCCCGTCTTTACAAGTTGAGTGCTACCGTACATACTCGCCTATAAGACGAGTTATTTACCACCAGATTATGGCCTTAAATTGGCTTCCCTTCTTATAAGTGGAGTGCTACCGTACATACTCGCCTATAGGACGAGTTATTTACCACCATATTATAGCCTTAAATTGGCTTCCCGTCTTATAAGTGGAGTGCTACCGTACATACTCGCCTATAAGATGAGTTATTTACCACCAGATTATGGCCTTAAATTGGCTTCCCGTCTTATAAGTCGAGTGCTACCGTACATACTCGCCAATAAGACGAGTTATTTACCACCAGATTATGGCCTTAAATTGGCTTCCCGTCTTTACAAGTTGAGTGCTACCGTACATACTCGCCTATAAGACGAGTTATTTACCACCAGATTATGGCCTTAAATTGGCTTCCCGTCTTATAAGTGGTGTGCTACCGTACATACTCGCCTATAAGACGAGTTATTTACCACCAGATTATGGCCTTAAATTGGCTTCCCGTCTTATAAGTGGAGTGCTACCGTACATACTCGCCTATAAGACGAGTTATTTACCACCAGATTATGGCCTTAAATTGGCTTCTCATCTTATAAGTGGTGTGCTACCGTACATACTCGCCTATAAGATGAGTTATTTACCACCAGATTATGGCCTTAAATTGGCTTCCCGTCTTATAAGTGGTGTGCTACCGTACATACTCGCCTATAAGACGAATTATTTACCACCAGATTATGGCTTTAAATTTGCTTCCCGTCTTATAAGTGGAGTGCTACCGTACATACTCGCCTATAAGACGAGTTATTTACCACCAGATTATAGCCTTAAATTGGCTTCCCGTCTTATAAGTGGTGTGCTACCATACATACTCGCCTATAAGACAAGTTATTTACCACCAGATTATGGCCTTAAATTGGCTTCCCGTCTTATAAGTGGAGTGCTACCGTACATACTCGCCTATAAGATGAGTTATTTACCACCAGATTATGGCCTTAAATTGGCTTCCCGTCTTATAAGTGGAGTGCTACCATACATACTTGCCTATAAGATGAGTTATTTACCACCAGATTATGGCCTTAAATTGGCTTCCCGTCTTATAAGTGGAGTGCTACCGTACATACTCGCCAATAAGACGAGTTATTTACCACCATATTATGGCCTTAAATTGGCTTCCCGTCTTATAAGTGGTGTGCTACCGTACATACTCGCCTATAATACGAGTTATTTACCACCAGATTATGGCCTTAAATTGGCTTCCCGTCTTTACAAGTTGAGTGCTACCGTACATACTCGCCAATAAGACGAGTTATTTACCACCAGATTATGGCCTTAAATTGGCTTCCCTTCTTATAAGTGGAGTGCTACCGTACATACTCGCCTATAGGACGAGTTATTTACCACCATATTATAGCCTTAAATTGGCTTCCCGTCTTATAAGTGGAGTGCTACCGTACATACTTGCCTATAAGATGAGTTATTTACCACCAGATTATGGCCTTAAATTGGCTTCCCGTCTTATAAGTCGAGTGCTACCGTACATACTCGCCAATAAGACGAGTTATTTACCACCAGATTATGGCCTTAAATTGGCTTCCCGTCTTATAAGTGGAGTGCTACCGTACATACTCGCCAATAAGACGAGTTATTTACCACCATATTATGGCCTTAAATTGGCTTCCCGTCTTATAAGTGGTGTGCTACCGTACATACTCGCCTATAATACGAGTTATTTACCACCAGATTATGGCCTTAAATTGGCTTCCCGTCTTTACAAGTTGAGTGCTACCGTACATACTCGCCAATAAGACGAGTTATTTACCACCAGATTATGGCCTTAAATTGGCTTCCCTTCTTATAAGTGGAGTGCTACCGTACATACTCGCCTATAGGACGAGTTATTTACCACCATATTATAGCCTTAAATTGGCTTCCCGTCTTATAAGTGGAGTGCTACCGTACATACTTGCCTATAAGATGAGTTATTTACCACCAGATTATGGCCTTAAATTGGCTTCCCGTCTTATAAGTCGAGTGCTACCGTACATACTCGCCAATAAGACGAGTTATTTACCACCAGATTATGGCCTTAAATTGGCTTCCCGTCTTTACAAGTTGAGTGCTACCGTACATACTCGCCTATAAGACGAATTATTTACCACCAGATTATGGCCTTAAATTGGCTTCCCGTCTTATAAGTGGTGTGCTACCGTACATACTCGCCTATAAGACGAGTTATTTACCACCAGATTATGGCCTTAAATTGGCTTCCCGTCTTATAAGTGGAGTGCTACCGTACATACTCGCCTATAAGACGAGTTATTTACCACCAGATTATGGCCTTAAATTGGCTTCTCATCTTATAAGTGGTGTGCTACCGTACATACTCGCCTATAAGATGAGTTATTTACCACCAGATTATGGCCTTAAATTGGCTTCCCATCTTATAAGTGGTGTGCTACCATACATACTCGCCTATAAGACGAGTTATTTACCACCAGATTATGGCTTTAAATTGGCTTCCCGTCTTATAAGTGGAGTGCTACCGTACATACTCGCCTATAAGACGAGTTATTTACCACCAGATTATAGCCTTAAATTGGCTTCCCGTCTTATAAGTGGTGTGCTACCATACATACTCGCCTATAAGACGAGTTATTTACCACCAGATTATGGCCTTAAATTGGCTTCCCGTCTTATAAGTGGTGTGCTACCGTACATACTCGCCTATAAAACGAGTTATTTACCACCAGATTATGGCCTTAAATTGGCTTCCCGTCTTATAAGTGGAGTGCTACCGTACATACTCGCCTATAAGACGAGTTATTTACCACCAGATTATGGCTTTAAATTGGCTTCCCGTCTAATAAGTGGTGTGCTACCGTACATACTCGCCTATAAGACAAGTTATTTACCACCAGATTATGGCCTTAAATTGGCTTCCCGTCTTATAAGTGGAGTGCTACCGTACATACTCGCCTATAAGATGAGTTATTTACCACCAGATTATGGCCTTAAATTGGCTTCCCGTCTTATAAGTGGAGTGCTACCATACATACTTGCCTATAAGATGAGTTATTTACCACCAGATTATGGCCTTAAATTGGCTTCCCGTCTTATAAGTGGAGTGCTACCGTACATACTCGCCAATAAGACGAGTTATTTACCACCAGATTATGGCCTTAAATTGGCTTCCCGTCTTATAAGTGGAGTGCTACCGTACATACTCGCCTATAAGATGAGTTATTTACCACCAGATTATGGCCTTAAATTGGCTTCCCGTCTTATAAGTGGAGTGCTACCATACATACTTGCCTATAAGATGAGTTATTTACCACCAGATTATGGCCTTAAATTGGCTTCCCGTCTTATAAGTGGAGTGCTACCGTACATACTCGCCAATAAGACGAGTTATTTACCACCAGATTATGGCCTTAAATTGGCTTCCCGTCTTATAAGTGGTGTGCTACCGTACATACTCGCCTATAATACGAGTTATTTACCACCAGATTATGGCCTTAAATTGGCTTCCCGTCTTATAAGTGGAGTGCTACCGTACATACTCGCCTATAAGACGAGTTATTTACCACCAGATTATGGCTTTAAATTGGCTTCCCGTCTTAAAAGTGGTGTGCTACCGTACATACTCGCCTATAAGACGAGTTATTTACCACCAGATTATGGCCTTAAATTGGCTTCCCGTCTTTACAAGTTGAGTGCTACCGTACATACTCGCCTATAAGACGAGTTATTTACCACCAGATTATGGCCTTAAATTGGCTTCCCTTCTTATAAGTGGAGTGCTACCGTACATACTCGCCTATAGGACGAGTTATTTACCACCATATTATAGCCTTAAATTGGCTTCCCGTCTTATAAGTGGAGTGCTACCGTACATACTCGCCTATAAGATGAGTTATTTACCACCAGATTATGGCCTTAAATTGGCTTCCCGTCTTATAAGTCGAGTGCTACCGTACATACTCGCCAATAAGACGAGTTATTTACCACCAGATTATGGCCTTAAATTGGCTTCCCGTCTTATAAGTGGTGTGCTACCGTACATACTCGCCTATAAAACGAGTTATTTACCACCAGATTATGGCTTTAAATTGGCTTCCCGTCTTATAAGTGGTGTGCTACCGTACATACTCGCCTATAAGATGAGTTATTTACCACCAGATTATGGCCTTAAATTGGCTTCCCGTCTTATAAGTGGTGTGCTACCGTACATACTCGCCTATAAGACGAGTTATTTACCACCAGATTATGGCCTTAAATTGGCTTCCCGTCTTATAAGTGGAGTGCTACCGTACATACTCGCCTATAAGACGAGTTATTTACCACCAGATTATGGCCTTAAATTGGCTTCCCGTCTTATAAGTGGAGTGCTACCGTACATACTCGCCTATAAGATGAGTTATTTACCACCAGATTATGGCCTTAAATTGGCTTCCCTTCTTATAAGTGGAGTGCTACCGTACATACTCGCCTATAGGACGAGTTATTTACCACCATATTATGGCCTTAAATTGGCTTCCCTTCTTATAAGTGGAGTGCTACCGTACATACTCGCCTATAAGACGAGTTGTTTACCACCAGATTATGGCCTTAAATTGGCTTCCCGTCTTATAAGTGAGTGCTAAAAAAAATATATAGAAAAACATAAGTGTTTTTAAAATGTGTTAAATGGTATACATAAGTGTTTGAAAAAGAATGCACTCTGACGCTGAAAATTTCTTAAACTTGCACTGGCCAAACATGCAATCAATACATGATCTTGTGTCCATATAATCAACCTGTCTTATATGCAAGTGCATGCCAAAACCCACAGATTTCAAGACCAAATTAGAGGGGGGTTGTCTTATAGGCGAGCACACCTTATAGTCGAATATGGGCGTTTTATGTTTTGGACGGTACTGCACAATTCTACCAAATAATCGATTCAAATTCCAATCAACGATTGATTAAAGCTTAGCTAGTGATTGATTAATTGATTACAGTTCCATTCATGGAAGTCGTGATAACACAGTGGTAGCATGTTCACTTCAGATGTGAAAGGCCCGGAGTTTGCACCCAGATGTAGCCGTTATGATTGTACCCTTAGGCAAGGCACAAAGCCTCTTCTCTCTCCATCGACGCGATGGAGTACATCAGGAATGAAGTCTTGAGAGTGATTTGACTAATGTTGCAGAATAAAGAACTTGTTTCGCAATCAAGCTAAAATAAATTTGCATAAACTAAACCATTCATTCAATGATTGATTAAAGTCCACAAACAATGATTGATTAAGGTTCCATTTAATGATTGATTCAAGCTTTGACACTGATAAATCTTTATATTTCGTTGGAAAGCATAAAGTATAAAATGTGTTATTTTACTGGTTGAAATTAGTGGGAATATGGTTGAAACTAGCGGGAATATGGTTGAAACTAGTGGTGGGAATATGGTTGAAACTAGTGGGAATATGGTTGAAACTAGTGGTGGGAATATGGTTGAAACTAGTGGTGGGAAGGAATATGGTTGAAACTAGTGGGAATATGGTTGAAACTAGTGGTGGGAATATGGTTGAAACTAGTGGTGGGAATATGGTTGAAACTAGTGGGAATATGGTTGAAACTAGTGGTGGGAATATGGTTGAAACTAGTGGTGGGAATATGGTTGAAACTAGTGGGGAATATGGTTGAAACTAGTGGTGGGAATATGGTTGAAACTAGTGGTGGGAATATGGTTGAAACTAGTGGTGGGAATATGGTTGAAACTAGTGGGAATATGGTTGAAACTAGTGATGGGAATATGGTTGAAACTAGTGGGAATATGATTGAAACTAGTGGTGGGAATATGGTTGATACTAGTGGTGGGAATATGGTTGAAACTAGTGGGGAATATGGTTGAAACTAGTGGGAATATGGTTGAAACTAGTGGTGGGAATATGGTTGAAACTAGTGGTGGGAATATGGTTGAAACTAGTGGTGGGAATATGGTTGAAACTAGTGGGAATAACACATCTTATTTCTCACATAGGTTACATGTGGAGAAGAATTTATTGATTTTTTAATTTTAATTATTTCTTTTGTTTCAACAAAAAATACATTAGAACCTGAAGCCAAATATTCAGGCATGGTCAACTTATACTGGAATCACAATTTTATTTTTATTTGGCCTCATTCAAAATGGCAGCAAATATGTCACAATTAAAACAGAACAGATGCATAATTATTGTGTATGAATAAACAATCATTATCTAACATGCATCATATAGCCAGGGGCCAGTCTAGAGGTATTGAAACTTTTTAATTAAAAACATGAAAATACCTGCTGTTGACAGATGGTCAATTTGTTTGGATGTAACAAATGCTTTAATTAATTGATGGACAAGATAATGTGCATAAAGAATGTTTGTCATATAGAATCAAATAGCATACTTTGTCAAATACAAGAAAGAACAATCTGAAATATTACTGAAACCATTACACATAGTTTACAGTCAAACCTGTGTTAGTCATCACCTCTGTTAATCAGCCAACCTGTATTAAGCAGCAAGTTATGTGGTTTTCATTATACATTTGCCCTCTAGTTAGCAGACACCTGTGCTGAGCAGCCTAATTTTGTGATTCCCTTGGCTGGCTGCTTAAGACAGGTTTGACTGTATATATATTTATCTTAGCTCAATTGCGAAACAAGTTCTTACAACATTAGCATAATTACTTAAGAGGCATTGTGGATTTAGCGGTATTATACCGAGGTGGTTCTGGTGGGGCTAAAACATGGAACTTCTCGGTTACAAGGTGGACACCACAGGCTCCACAAATCACTAGGCAGCAACTTCACTTTTTTTAACATTAAAGTCCCGATATTCATTTACTTATTGTGCGCTGTGTGCATTGTGGTATGCATATGAGAGGATGATTTTAAATTTTGGTAACTGCTTTATATTTCTGTTTTCAATTCCGAGGAGAGTATCACAGGTGTAGCGGTAGCCTCGTAGGTAGGGATCAACCCAATCACTGGACTGGCTATACACTCTGTGATACACTTCTTGGAAGTAGATTTTAGTTTGGTGTGTTCCATCTAACGATGTATCTATAGCATTTTGCATTTTAATTCTTAACCTTTATTCTTTTACGTAATTTTCTTAATATTTTTGATACCCATTTTACATTATTTTATTTTTATTATTATTTTTTTATTCCTACAAAATTGTTGTCCTTAATGTTGACTAATATTAATATAGAAATGTATGTTGTAAAAATGTCTTACCATGCTAAATTAATGTTAAGCACTTTTGAATGTATAATTTCTGTATGAAAAGAGTGCTATACAAATCTGGTATAATAATAATAATAGTGTATATACATGTAAGTAACATAGTGAATAAATCTGCCCATTACAGGCGATTATCTCTCTCAAATGTGTCGATGTGCCGTAAAGTCTAAATTATTCAAATCGTAAACACTAACAACACATTACTACGCACAGAGTTACCCTTTAACCCTTTCAACACCAAGTAACTGACATGGACTGGTCCATGATATTTTTAGACCAATAAATTAATAACAAAATTACATTTGGATCAGTTCATTTATCAAAATGGGTAAAAAAATTCTAAAAATAGTTATATTACTTGAAAAAAGTGCAGATCCTGATGAGACGGCTCATCACGAGCCGGCTCATCTGGATCTACACTTTTTTGTAAGCCAATTTAGAGGCCTGTGGTGTTGAAAGGGTTAACCCAACAACAGAAGAGGCCAATTGCTCATTTTATCTCCATATTGCTGATAAGCTAGTTTTTTTCTTTAAGTTAATTTAACGGCACTACCGGTTGCCTATTTGAGCGACGGGCAGTTCACCCAACAACACCTTTCCTGGGCAGGCTCCAGCGGTAAACCTGTACTTGGTGCACCAACCTCCGTAAGAAACTGCCAACTTTTTCATATAAAAGAGACATGGTCTCAGCGGGGCTTGAACCTGTGACCATCAGTGATGATAGGTTACAGTGGTATACAAGTTAACGACCGCAACCACTCGACCACGGAGAAGCAATAGGCACACTACTACATAATCAATAGCTATCATTATGGAAATAAATAACAAAGACGAGGAAGGCTTGCTATATATGGGCAGCGATAAAGGTGTAAACCCTTATAAAAATCATTGTAAACCCTTATAAAAATCATTGTAAACCCCTTATAAAAAATCATTGTAAACCCCTTATAAAAATCATTGTAAACAACTATTATCTCCCTTTTCACTGAAAAAATTAATTGCCTTTATTTGCAATTTTTGTCCAATTATTTTAATTAATTAGCTCTTCACTGATGCATTTCATTATTTTTGACAATTTACTTTATTAACAAGGCTAATAGGAGTCTGGATGACTTGTATATACCTACATAACCCTTTAATTAGGGTTTCTAGACAACCAGTCTGTGGTCATTGGCTCTAAAACAAAAAAACTCTTAACAGACACTATGCCGGTAATTGGTCACATTAACCCTGGCACGTCTCAGCTTGGTACATTTAGTAGGGACACACTGCATGCCGCTCATGAGGCGAGCGTCTTCTTAAAATTTGGTAGAGTCTCCTTACATCACATCACCACTAATGGCACATAAAGTTATGTGATACGTTTGCATTATTTCTGTTAAACACCTCAATTAGACTTCAGTATTGATCCTATGGCTACTAACAAAATAACAGTGTATAATCTGTGGAAGTCGTGATAGCGCAGTGGATGCGCGTTCGCTTCAGATGCGAAAGGTCCGGAGTTCGAGCCCAGCTGGAGCCGTTACGATTGTGCCCTTAGGCAAGGCATTTAAATTCCACGTTGCCTCTTCTCTCTCCCTCGTGGCGATGGATTCCACCACGAATGAGATCTTGAGAGGATCTATAATTATATATTTGACCTCTATTAAGCAGCCACATTCTGTGATTGCCTTGACTGGCTGCTTAAGACAGGTTTGACCGTATATACAATGTTATGAAACACCTCTTAAAAATGGTGTCCATTATTTTTTATATAACTTCAGATTTAGGTCAGAAAACGTTCAAAACATGCATGACACCACAGAATTATTTGTATTAACTGTCGTGATAGCGCAGGTGTGAAAGGCCCGAGTTTGAGCCCTGCGGAAGCTGTTACGATTGTGCCCTTAGGTAAGGCATTTAAATTCCACGTTGCCTCTTCTCTGAGGAATGAGGTCTCGAGAGTGATTAATATAGTTGTAAGAACTTGTTTCATAATCGAGCTAAAAACAACTTTGTATATAAACACAATAAACCTTGAATATATAATATTGATGATGCTAATTAGTCGTGGCAGCCTTTACAGCAAAGAACTGTCACGTGTAGTGTAATATGGATCAAGGTGTGACCAATAATAAATCTAATTTATAATCATCCAGCTCATATGTTATTAATATGCTGTAATTTAAACACCGCGCAAGATGTTGCAGTCCTATATACAGAAATCTCGACTAATTTTCATTTAGCACAAAATCGAATAATTTGCACAAGTGTGACTGTAGTAGTAGTCGATATTTTAATATTTCGGACACTTATTTATTGCAATGTTTATTTTGGTAACATTCAAATTACTACTACAATTGTTACCATTGATTATAAAGTACAGTCAAACCTGTCTTAAGCAGCCAGCCAAGGGAATCACAAAAAGTGGCTGCTTAGCACAGGTGGCAGCTTAATAGAGGTCAACTATATAATAAAACAACATATTAAGAATCTGGAAACTGGCTGCTTAATACAGGTTGGCTGCTTAATGAAGGTGACCACTAACACAGGTTTGACTGTATATATAAACCACTTAATAACAGACTGGTAGTGCTACAAACAAAACTGAAATAAGCTTTGAAGTTGCATTCAAAATATATACCTATGCCATGCAACCTTGTTCAACTCTTAGCACGGTAGCGGCGGATTTTCCCGCTCTAAGTATACCACCGAAACAACCATCCATCCATAGCCAGACTCCTGTACCGATTGCTTTATTCATAAATGTTTTATACTAACTACCATATATATACATCCTGGCACTTTAATGGCAGTCTTTCAATCGCTGTTTTTGTTAAAAAAAATGCAAATAATTGCAATTAGAAGAATGCCGATTTTCAGGACATATTAGCATGAGATGTGATGACGAGGACTTTGCAGGCGTTGATCCTGTAGGGCTAGATGATGAGGAATTGCGGAAGATAAATCCGTAAGACATTGAAGTAATGATGTAGTTTGCTGAAGGAAAATGCCCAAATGTTGATTTCTAAAATTAGTGATTTTATTATCCAAAATGCACCTTTTCACCCAAAAATGGACATATAAAATTTATTTATTCTTGTGTAGTAGCGATATTGTAATAAATTCCTGTATTTTAATTTATGCCAAAACCTTTTATATTATTTTAACCCTTCCCTCATAGAAGCACCTCTTGACGCCATTACCAATACGACATACATTGACAATGTAGTAGCCAAACCAATGTTCATAATAAAGGCCAGAATCTCATGTAGTCCCAGAAATATCTATGGAGATGGGATAGATATGGCGACTACTTATCCACTGCATGATAGCTAAATGGCTGTCGTTTGTATGGAGATATAATAGTATATTAATCTAAATCTCTATGTAGTCCCAGTATTATCTATGGAGGTGGGATAGATATGGCGACTACTTATCCACTGCATGATAGCTAAATGGCTGTCGTTTGTATGGAGATATAATAGTATATTAATCTAAATCTCTATGGCCGCTCAGGCCGTGTCTCATTTATATGAAAAAGTTGGCAGTTTCTTACGGAGGTTGGTGCACCCAAGTACTGGTTAACCGTTGGAGCCTGCCCAGGAAAGGTGTTGTTAAGTAAACTGCCCGCCGGCGATATAGCCCAAAATGGTGCTGATGCAGGCGTAAAACCCGAAATATAACATAAATATAACATAACATAAATCTCTATGTAGTCCCAGTATTATCTATGGAGGTGGGATAGATATGGCGACTACTTATCCACTGCATGATAGCTAAATGGCTGTCGTTTGTATGGAGATATAATAGTATATTAATCTAAATCTCTATGTAGTCCCAGTATTATCTATGGAGGTGGGATAGATATGGCGACTACTTATCCACTGCAAGATAGCTAAATGGCTGTCGTTTGTATGGAGATATAATAGTGTATTAACCTAAATCTCTATGAAGGAAAGGGTTAAATAGCCTATTTAACAAATAACAAGCAATTAATTAATTTCTTATTAATTACTTAGCGGTTACAAGCAATATCCACTATTAGTTGCTTAGAGTGCAAAGAGTTAGATTGCCACCGAATCTGAAGATATTATATATATATATATATATAACCACTGAGAAATTTCTTTACAATCATTTGCAATCAAACTTACAGACATATGGTCAAATAACTTGAAATAAGTGTGTGCAATAAATGGATCACAAACCTTTTGAAAATAAAAAACCAAAACGTGCCTTTTTTTCTGACCCCCCCCCCCCCCCCCCCATTAAACAGGTGATTTTGAAGACTGCTCTACCATCACAATATGAGTTTATGACAAATTGGTAATTAAACTCATTAATCAAACTGTATTGCATTATATTGCAATATGGCCGGCCTTGACTGTATCGCTGCCCCTTTAATATAACACACATTTTATAAGTCGTGATAGTGCAGTGAATGCTCGTTCGCTTCAGGTGCGAAAGGTCCGGAGTTCGAGTCCCACTGGAGCCGTTACGATTGTGCCCTTAGGCAAGGCATTTAAATTCCACGTTGCCTCTTCTCTGTTCCTCGTGGCGATGGATTCCATCAGGAATGAGGTCTCGAGAGTGATTAATATAAGTTGTAATAACTTCGTTTCGCAATCAGCTAAACTAAATTTGTATAAAAAAACACACATTTTTATTGTAATTGCTTTTCTACATCATTAAAGCCAAGAAAAATCATAAAGCATCAGACATCTTTGCTTACAGATATTTGTTTCACTTCAAATATGTATAATCACAAACGCTGCGAAAATTAGCATCGACGAGGCTACATCAGTTTCCTGCAATTTTAAAACTTTGTAATAATATAAAGATGCTATTAAATAATTTTTACAGTACCCTAAATTTTATGGTATAATTCCAAGAAACAAACATGACATCTATACCTGTGAATCTCTGCTTCGGTTGTGTACAATTCCTGGACTGTAATTTACGGTATTTTATCAATAAACTTCCAACCATGTTTGAAAATATTCAAAAGATTTAATTCCAACTACTGCTATAAACTTTGTTTATTAGGTACAATAGATACATTGGACAACTTGTTAATGACAAAATTCAATTAATGAAGTAATTTTAACATAAAAACATTATAAACAATTATGTTCATACTTAATAAACCTTTATAGTAAACGGACACATTTATTGTGAGTACAAAAGGTAATGTTAGTATCTTGCGTCACATGACACATATGGTACAACTCGCTTACTACCAACAACAGCTGCCAGTACAACTCGCTTACTACCAACAACAGCTGCCAGTACAACTCGCTTACTACCAACAACAGCTGCCAGTACAACTCGCTTCCTGCCAACAACAGCTGCCAGTACAACTCGCTTACTGCCATCAACAGCTGCCGGTACAACTCGCTTACTGCCATCAACAGCTGCCAGTACAACTCGCTTACTGCCATCAACAGATGCAGGTACAACTCGCTTACTGCCAACAACAGCTGCCAGTACAACTCGCTTACTGCCAACAACAGCTGCCAGTACAACTTTCTTACTGCCAACAACAGCTGCCAGTACAACTCGCTTACTACCAACAACAGCTGCCAGTACAACTCGCTTACTGCCAACAACAGCTGCCGGTACAACTCGCTTACTGCCAACAACAGCTGCCAGTACAACTCGCTTACTGCCAACAACAGCTGCCAGTACAACTCGCTTACTACCAACAACAGCTGCCAGTACAACTCGCTTACTGCCAACAACAGCTGCCAATACAACTCGCTTACTACCAACAACAGCTGCCAGTACAACTCGCTTACTGCCAACAACAGCTGCCAGTACAACTCGCTTACTGCCAACAACAGATGCAGGTACAACTCGCTTACTACCAACAACAGATGCAGGTACAACTCGCTTACTACCAACAACAGATGCAGGTACAACTCGCTTACTACCAACAACAGATGCAGGTACAACTCGCTTACTACCAACAACAGATGCAGGTACAACTCGCTTACTACCAACAACAGATGCAGGTACAACTCGCTTACTACCAACAACAGATGCAGGTACAACTCGCTTACTACCAACAACAGATGCAGGTACAACTCGCTTACTACCAACAACAGATGCAGGTACAACTCGCTTACTACCAACAACAGATGCAGGTACAACTCGCTTACTACCAACAACAGATGCAGGTACAACTCGCTTACTACCAACAACAGATGCAGGTACAACTCGCTTACTACCAACAACAGATGCAGGTACAACTCGCTTACTACCAACAACAGATGCAGGTACAACTCGCCTACTACCAACAACAGCTGCAGGTATCAAAAATAGTCATCGCACTTTCAACGGCAAAATGTTTTATTCCATTGAAATAAAATTCACACACTTTTCTAAGCCTTATTTCAACGTCAATTTTTATTTCACAGTGCTTGACATTAAATTGACACTTCTTTTCCTCTGTATTGAAATAAAATTGACAAAACTTGTTTCTATGTCTTACTTCAAGATACAATTTTATTTTCCAGTATTGAAATAAAATTCTATTTTCCAGCATTGAAATCAAATTTACAAACTGTTTTCTCACTTTAGAAACTTTTTTCCAAAGTGTATACTTATTTTAATGTAAAATTGATATTTCCTAGGTTTTGATCTTTAAATTGAGAAATCTTTTTTCGGAAAATGTTTAATACATTATAAATCATAAAGCTATTTAGTTTAACGATAGTTATTATGAATGTCACATGTGTCTAATGTGATAATAACGATGATGTTGTTAAAATAAATTGCGCAGAAGTGATAAAATATATATCAAGCATTAAATATGCACCAGGATCTTGCATTTGTTGCTATTATGACGAGAGTATGACGCACCCAGTTTACAGAGACGACTCATCAACCTTACACTTCATATATTATGAAATAATATCTTCATGATTGGATAGATAACACAATCTGATATGTCACAACTTCCAGACTTACAGTACACTGTAAATAAAAGAAAACGTGACTATAGTCACATGACAGCATCACGCTGGACCTTGTAAATATTATAATAATATCTTCATGATTGGATAGATAACACGATCTTATACGTCACAACTTCTAGGTTATTCTGAACACATACGCTGAATATGACCGGATCCACCGGATGGAACTTCTATCTGTATCTAGTGAGATTTCCGGAATAAACCAATCACATACGCTGAATATGACCGCATGCACCGGTTGGAACTTCTATCTGTATCTAGTGAGATTTCCGGAATAAACCGAACACATATGCTGAATATGACCGGATGCACCGGATGGAACTTCTATCTGTATCTAGTGAGATTTCCGGAATAAACCGAACACATACGCTGAATATGACCAGATGGAACTTTTATCTGTATCTAGTGAGATTTCCGGAATAAACCGAACACATATGCTGAATATGACCGGATGCACCGGATGGAACTTCTATCTGTATCTAGTGAGATTTCCAAACTAAACCGAACACATACGCTGAATATGACCGGATGCACCTGATGGAACTTTTATCTGTATCTAGTGAGATTTCCAGAATAAACCGAACACATACGCTGAATATGACCGGATCCACCGGATGGAACTTCTATCTGTATCTAGTGAGATTTCCAAACTAAACCGAACACATACGCTGAATATGACCGGATGCACCGGATGGAACTTCTATCTGTGTCTAGTGAGATTTCCATGTTATTCCGAACACATACACTGAATATCACCGGATCCACCGGATGGAACTTCTATCTGTATCTAGTGAGATTTCCATGTTATTCCGAACACATAATGCTGAATATGAGTAAACCGAACACATTCCAGAGTCTCCTCTGGTTCTTTTACGTGCACAATGTAAAGCACTGACAAGACCTCGGTTTAAAGTCCCATCTGAAAGACTGTTAATTTTATTAGGGTCAGACGGGGGATCGAATCTGTGATCCCTGGATTACCAGTCCAGCATGTTAACAACTGGACTACAGATCCGTCTATTTGGCGTATGTGCTACTAATTATGAGAACTGCTTCATGTGTTGAGATTGACAAGCTTGACTAGATGTTGACATGATGAAATTAAGCTTTATCAACTAGAACTTTTCGAGATTTACTCACTTACTGACACATGTCAAACACGCTATTATACCGGTTGTATAAATAAAGCCGTGAGCAGATCTTGATGATTGTACACAGCACATGAGAAGTTAGCCGCCGCCGTCGCCTGCCGACGATTACACAGAGCAATAGATAAAGAATATGGCATATTAACGATTTAGTGGTCATACACCATCATACACCATACATACACCATCATACACCATACATAGGCCATCATACACCATCATACACCATCATACACCATCATACACCATACATACACCATCATACACCATCATGCACGTCATACACCGTCATACACCATCATACACCATACATACACCATCATACACCATCATGCACGTCATACACCATCATACACCATCATACACCATCATACACCGTCATACACAATCATACACCATCATACACCATACATACACCGTCATACACCATCATACACCATCATACACCATCATACACCATCATACACCATCATACACCGTCATACACCATCATACACCTCATACACCGTCATACACCATCATACACCATCATACACCTCATACACCTCATACACCATACATACACCATCATACACCATCATACACCATCATACACCATCATACACCGTCATACACCATCACACACCGTCATACACCGTCATACACCATCATACACCATCATACACCGTCATACACCGTCATACACCATACATACACCATCATACACCATCATACATCATCATACACCATCATACACCGTCATACACCATCATACACCGTCATACACCGTCATACACCATCATACACCATCATACACCATCATACACCATCATACACGTCATACACCATCATACACCATACATACACCGTCATACACCGTCATACACCGTCATACACCATACATACACCATCATACACCATACATAGGCCATCATACACCATCATACACCATCATACACCATCATACACCGTCATACACCGTCATACACCATCATACACCGTCATACACCATCATACACCGTCATACACCGTCATACACCATACATACACCATCATACACCATACATAGGCCATCATACACCATCATACACCATCATACACCATCATACACCGTCATACACCGTCATACACCATCATACACCGTCATACACCATCATACACCGTCATACACCATACATAGGCCATCATACACCATACATACACCATCATACACCATACATACACCATACATACACCATACATACACCATACATAGGCCATCATACACCATACATACACCATCATACACCATACATACACCATCATACACCGTCATACACCATACATACACCATCATACACCATACATACACCATCATACACCCATACATACACCATACATACACCATCATACACCATCATACACCAACATACACCATACATACACCATCATACACCATCATACACCATCATACACCATACATACACCATACATACACCATCATACACCATCATACACAATCATACACCATACATACACCATACATACACCATCATACACCATCATACACAATCATACACCATCATACACCATACATACACACATACCCTCATACACAACATACACCTCATACACCTCTACACCATCATACACCATACATACACCATACATACACCATACATACACCATACATACAACAAACCCAACAACACCAAACACACAACACCATACATACACCATCATAACACCATCATACACAATCATACACCATACAACACCATACATACACCCATACACATCATACACAATCATACACCATCATACACCATCATACACATCATACACCGTCATACACAACATACACATCATACACCATCATACACCATCATACACCATCATACACCATCATACACCATCATACACCATCATACACCATCATACACCATCATACACACCATCATACACCATCATACACAATCATACACCGTCATACACCATCATACACCATCATACACCATCATACACCATACATACACCATCATACACCATCATACACCATCATACACCATCATACACCATCATACACCATCATACACCATCATACACCATCATACACCATACATACACCATCATACACCATACATACACCATCATACACCATCATACACCATACATACACCATCATACACCATCATACACCATACATACACCATCATACACCATCATACACCATACATACACCATCATACACCATACATACACCATCATACACCATACATAGGCCGTAGGCTCAAGTGATTAAATCCAGCGCTAAGAACAACACATCATGTTTTATTCGCCTATAGATAACCCAAATACAAATATGATTTAGATTCTAACATGACCAAACTATCTAAAACGCACAAAAAATAGTTGGCGTTATTTTTAGAGGGCTTAAATAACGTCATAAAACTGTAAATATGCTAGTAAAATGACCGTCACATTTGGCGTCGCACACTAAACAATGTTGTATTGCAGATAATTCCTTCTTTGTGTATACAGTCAAACCTGCATCAGTTGTCACCTCCATTAAGCAACCAATCTTATATTAAGCAGCCAGTTTCCCGATTCCCAATATGCTAGGTTACTATACATTTCACCTCTATTTAAGCATCCACCTGTGCTAAGCAGCCACTTTCTGTGATTCTCTTGACTGGTTGCTTAAGACAGGTTTCAGTGTACAGATAAAAAGCCGAGAAATGTTAGAATCAAATATTGAAAATTTGACATTAAATGGAGATTACTATGGCAATTTTTACTGGGATGAATTAGCATGAGGTATGAATTTTATTTGTCCATTAATTGGCTGTAAGTGTGACCAGGTCATGACTCTCAAAGTGTCCTACCAGAAGATAAATACCAAAGATAAATCGTTCAATTAAGAAGACATCTCCATCCTTGTATTCACTGGTGACAAAGAGTTTATCATTGTGGCTTGTCAGACCAGCTCTGCCCTGACAACTTACAGGATATCAGAAGGAACTAGCAAGCTCAAATTATGTAAATCAGAAATTATGCTCAACAAATTATAATAAAATATTTATCTGGTTATCACTCGGAAGCTTGAACCCACAGTGGTGAGACGTAGAAGCTTGAACCCACAGTGGTGAGACGTAGAAGCTTGAACCCACAGTGGTGAGCCGTAGAGGCTTGAACCCACAGTGGCGAGACGTAGAAGCTTGAACCCACAGTGGTGAGCCGTAGAAGCTTGAACCCACAGTGGCAACAAACAACCCACAGAGACGTAGAAGCTTGAACCCACAGTGGTGAGACGTAGAAGCTTGAACCCACAGAGGTGAGACGTAGAAGCTTGAACCTACAGTGGCGAGACGTAGAAGCTTGAACCCACAGTGCTGAGACGTAGAAGCTTGAACCCACAGTGGCGAGACGCAGAAGCTTGAACCCACAGTGGCGAGACACAGTAGCTTGAACCCACAGTGGCGAGACGTAGAAGCTTGAACCCACAGTGGTGAGACGTAGAAGCTTGAACCCACAGAGGTGAGACGTAGAAGCTTGAACCTACAGTGGCGAGACGTAGAAGCTTGAACCCACAGTGCTGAGACGTAGAAGCTTGAACCCACAGTGGCGAGACGCAGAAGCTTGAACCCACAGTGGCGAGACACAGTAGCTTGAACCCACAGTGGCGAGACGTAGATGGTTATCACTCAGAAGCTTGAACCACTTAGCCACATAGACCACATAATAATTTAATAAATTTATTAAAATTACATAAAAAATAATTGTGAGTCACGCAGTCGGCATGAACATGTTGGTGATGTCACGGCAACAATTTGACGCTTGTCAATTCCATTACTCCAATCTTGTGCACAAAGGTGTCAGTCATGAACCCCGGAATGTCCTGCTGGAAGACAAATTAACTAAGCGAGAAAATAAATCCCCAGCCTCGTATAAATTAGCAGAGACAGGTGATAAGTATATTAATAACATACATCCTTCTACATCATAAACAAATCGCCATCAGCGGCAATGTCCAGTGACACCTAACATAGACAAATAACGGACCTCTCCCCGGAGCCCATTAGGTGCGATGATTTGTGATCGCCCGTTAATCAAGATTTTGTCGTCTCTGACAAGGACTAATGTAATCCATGACAGCTTCTGTGTAGTAAATTAACAGCAAACATGAAGAAAAATGTTGACACATAATTTTTTGTGCTACTGTTTTCACCCGCAGGTGATGAGCTTCAACAATAGAGTTTTACGATTCGCAACTGATGGATGCCTCGTCCACTATTTTTACACAGCTTCAGTCAATCATTTTATCTTGATTGCAGACAGTTTTTCACATAGAAGTGTGCTTTGAGGCCATTTTTGTTAAAAATAGGACTAAGAAATCAGTAATATATGCAACACTATCATCTTTGGTATTAACAATGTTCAATTCGATATATTTATTTGGCATAAACATACCACTGTCCATGGCCATAGACATGACACTGTTCATGGCCGTAAACATGACACTGTTCATGGCCATAGACATGACACTGTTCATGGCCGTAAACATGACACTGTTCATGGCCGTAAACATGACACTGTTCATGGCCATAGACATGACACTGTCCATGGCCGTAAACATACCACTGTCCATGGCCATAAACATACCACTGTCCATGGCCGTAAACATACCACTGTCCATGGCCGTAAACATACCACTGTCCATGGCCGTAAACATGACACTGTTCATGGCCATATACATGACACTGTTCATGGCCGTAAACATGACACTGTTCATGGCCGTAAACATGACACTGTTCATCGCCATAGACATGACACTGTTCATGGCCGTAAACATGACACTGTTCATGGCCATAGACATGACACTGTTCATGGCCGTAAACATGACACTGTTCATGGCCGTAAACATGACACTGTTCATGGCCATAGACATGACACTGTTCATGGCCGTAAACATGACACTGTTCATAGCCATTGACATGACACTGTTCATGGCCATAAACATGACACTGTTCATGGCCATAGACATGACACTGTTCATGGCCGTAAACATGACACTGTTCATGGCCATATACATGACACTGTTCATGGCCGTAAACATGACACTGTTCATCGCCATAGACATGACACTGTTCATGGCCGTAAACATGACACTGTTCATCGCCATAGACATAACACTGTTCATGGCCGTAAACATGACACTGTTCATCGCCATAGACATGACACTGTTCATGGCCGTAAACATGACACTGTTCATGGCCATAAACATACCACTGTCCATGGCCGTAAACATGACACTGTTCATGGCTGTAAACATGACACTGTTCATGGCCATAGACATGACACTGTTCATGGCCGTAAACATGACACTGTTCATGGCCGTAAACATGACACTGTTCATGGCCATAGACATGACACTGTTCATGGCCGTAAACATGACACTGTTCATAGCCATTGACATGACACTGTTCATGGCCATAAACATGACACTGTTCATGGCCATAGACATGACACTGTTCATGGCCGTAAACATGACACTGTTCATGGCCATATACATGACACTGTTCATGGCCGTAAACATGACACTGTTCATCGCCATAGACATGACACTGTTCATGGCCGTAAACATGACACTGTTCATCGCCATAGACATAACACTGTTCATGGCCGTAAACATGACACTGTTCATCGCCATAGACATGACACTGTTCATGGCCATAAACATACCACTGTCCATGGCCGTAAACATGACACTGTTCATGGCCGTAAACATGACACTGTTCATGGCCATAGACATGACACTGTTCATGGCCGTAAACATGACACTGTTCATGGCCGTAAACATGACACTGTTCATGGCCATAGACATGACACTGTTCATGGCCGTAAACATGACACTGTTCATAGCCATTGACATGACACTGTTCATGGCCATAGACATGACACTGTTCATGGCTGTAAACATGACACTGTTCATGGCCATATACATGACACTGTTCATGGCCGTAAACATGACACTGTTCATCGCCATAGACATGACACTGTTCATGGCCGTAAACATGACACTGTTCATCGCCATAGACATAACACTGTTCATGGCCGTAAACATGACACTGTTCATTGCCATAGACATGACACTGTTCATGGCTGTAAACATGACACTGTTCATGGCCATAGACATGACACTGTTCATGGCCATAAACATAACACTGTTCATGGCCATAGACATGACACTGTTCATGGCCATAGACATAACACTGTTCATCGCCATAAACATGACACTATCTATCTATCTATCTATCTATCTATCTATCTATCTATCTATCTATCTATCTACTAGTATCTATATAGAAAACCATAAAGCTGAATCAATAATCATATAGATCAACCATAAATAAACTATAATGTATTATATGTAATGTGTGACATGGGGAGAATGTATACTATAATGTATTATATGTAATGTGTGACATGAGGAGAATGTATACTATAATGTATTATATGTAATGTGTGACATGAGGAGAATGTATACTATAATGTATTATATGTAATGTATGACATGAGGAGAATGTATACTATAATATAGAAGGGGAAGAAGAATACTGTTCATGACATTCTGCTGTTTCACCCCAAAACAACAGTCCAGCTAATACATTTTATCTGTACATATTTGGGACACATTTTTGTACAAATAAACAATAACAATTTCACTCAATTGCTGAGAAACTATGCCATATATCGTTGTACCATGATTTACGCATTTACAACATATTGCCGAGAGATCCGCCCGAGCCTGGGACGCTCTACTGAACCTGCGATGTTATATGAAGTAATCTAGCACCACAGTCCACTGAAATGCTTTCCTTTACTTTAATAGTGATGTGGAGTTGTTTACATAAACAACTTATGTCAGGATTTTATATTCCCGCCAACAGCAAATACCATTAAGCATAGATTTCAGCCGATGTTACAAGCTTCTGTGTTGTTTTCTACATGTTTGGTTTACAAGATGGTGGCATGTTGAAAAGCCATGTTGTATTTGGTCACATGATTGCAATTTTGTTTGTTTAATATTAAGTTTATTTAACGTCATTATTGGTTGCCCCTTGATCGACAGGCAGCTTTCCTAACAACACCTTTCCTGGGCAGGCTCCAGCGTACCAGTACATGGTGCACCAACCTCCGTAAGAAAATGCCAACTTTTTCATGATTGTTTTTATAATGATAGCGTCTCGGAATCATTCGATTTCTAAAAACAAATGCAGAAATTTATTTAATATGTAAAACTGAACAAATTTAAATTGAGAACACATTGTCTATTTTCAACATTTAAGCCATTTTCGCTCGACGATTGATCTATTTTATACATACACACACTCATGAATAAGTTGACTGACGTAATTGCATTACAAAAGACGTCATCAATTACGTCATCTAACCGATTCATTAAATCATTAAATTGCCTGCTGTGTCTGATAAGTTTTCATAGTAACATGGGCGTATTAAATGTAGTGTGCGAGATCAAGTATCCACCAGTATACACCAGTATACACCAGTATACACCAGTGTAGGACAAGGATATTCCAGCCTCGTTCAGATGACATATTCTGCCCACGATGGTGCAGTATCCTTGTCCGTTGTGGGACATTTGTCGTCAGAAACCCGGCAGAGCCTCGTTCAGATGACATATTCTGCCCACGAGGTGCAATATCCTTGTCCGTTGTGGGACATGTGTCGTCAGACACCCGGCAGAGCCTCGTTCAGATGACATATTCTGCCCACGATGGTGCAATATCCATGTCCGTTATGGGACATGTGTCATCAGACACCCGGCAGAGCCTCGTTCAGATGACATATTCTGCCCACGATGGTGCAGTATCCTTGTCCGTTGTGGGACATGTGTCGTCAGACCCCAACCCCAAACAACCCCAACAAACCCCACACTCAGACACCCGGCAGAGCCTCGTTCAGATGACATATTCTGCCCACGATGGTGCAGTATCCTTGTCAGCTGTGGGACATGTGTCGTCAGACACCCGGCAGAGCCTCGTTCAGATGACATATTCTGCCCACGATGGTGCAGTATCCTGGTCGTTGTGGGACATGTGTCGTCAGACACCCGGCAGAGCCTCGTTCAGATGACATATTCTGCCCACGATGGTGCAGTATCCTTGTCCGTTGTGGGACATGTGTCGTCAGACACCCGGCAGAGCCTCGTTCAGATGACATATTCTGCCCACGATGGTGCAGTATCCTGGTCGTTGTGGGACATGTGTCGTCAGACACCCGGCAGAGCCTCGTTCAGATGACATATTCTGCCCACGATGGTGCAGTATCCTTGTCCGTTGTGGGACATGTGTCGTCAGACACCCGGCAGAGCCTCGTTCAGATGACATATTCTGCCCATGAGGTGCAATATCCTTGTCCGTTGTGGGACATGTGTCGTCAGACACCCGGCAGAGCCTCGTTCAGATGACATATTCTGCCCACGAGGGTGCAATATCCTTGTGGAAGTTACGATAGTGCAGTGGTAGTGCGTTCGCTTCAGGTGCCAAAAGGCCAGGCGTTGGAGCTCAGCTGGAGCCGTTACGATTGTTTATTGCATTTAAATTCCACGTTGCCTCTTCTGTCCCTCGTGGTGATGGATTCCATCAGGAATGAGGTCTCGAGAGTGATCAATATAAGTTGTAAGAACTTGTTTTGCAATGGAGCTAAAACAAATTTTGTATAAACTTAACATCTGTTATTTAGGGTTGCAAGATTATTATGACTAGCATTGTAGTCGGCCTATGTTATTTTATGCAAATAATTGTTTGTATTTGGGATATAAAGTTGCACCAACAGCTTAGGTTATGTGGTGACTCCCCAGTTATTATTAGTGGAGCAAGGTCCCTGGTGCCCCTGCGAGCAGTATTTAAAAGTTTAAACTTTATTTATTTCACAACAATTGCGAAGCAAGTTCTAACAACTTATATTAATCACTCTCGTTGGAACGGATGAAAGCGTAAATGTGGTCATTTGTGTGGGAGGAAACCGGAGTACCCGGAGAAAACCCACCTGTCCGATCTGGCGACCACCGTACCATCTCACATACTTCCCGGTCCGAGGTAGTAGACAAGTACCCGTGTAGAACCACTAAACTTCCATAAGCCAGATTTTATGCAAATGGGAAAAGCATAATGTATTATATATATATAAATATTATAGAAATTCCCAATTATATTTTCTGGACAAGTTTGGTGAAATTATGGCAAAAATGGTTCTATTTAGTGTGGCAGTGCAGAAAGTACATCAGTATGAAATGGTGATATATAGTGTCTATAGTGTTCTGCATTTCTACAGATAATTGCATTCCGTGATTTCCGATAACATATTCTATCTTCTAGATATTCTGGATAGAATAATACTATAATTGACTCATTTATTTTTCTATAATGGGCTAACGTAACATTAGCTTGCTTATACCCTAATTTACTGTAAACAGTTGCCTCTCCTTCATGGCGATGGATTGCATCAGGAATGAGGTCTCCAGAGTGATTAATATAAGTTGAAAGAACTTGTTTCGCAATCGAGCTAAAATAAATGTGTAAATAAAAAAAATGTAAACAGGTAATGTGTGCTTCGAAGCTCCTTTGGGCTTTAATTTGCTGGTCAAATAGTGAGATAATTCAAATGTCTAGGTAATGTGTGCTTCGAAGCTCAGATGAGCTCTAATTTAAGTAAAAATCTGACAGATTAAAAACTTTTAGGTATAATGTGAGCTTCGAAGCTCAGGTGAGCTTTAATCATCTAGGAAAGAAGTGACAAGATTATTTCAACATTTAGGTAATGGGAGCTCTAAAGCTCAGGTGAGCTCTGAAGCTCAGGTGAGCTTTTACAGTAAATAAACAATAAACAGATTCATTATTTAATAATGATGAAGACATTATTATAAACATCTGCAGCAGATGCCAAACAGGGGTTACCAGTAAATCTTGAACAATATATCACTTCTGTCCAGTTTGATCCATAACAGAGATGCAGAGGGGTGTAACTGATACAGCAACTTTATGTCAAATATCATTTTGACACAATCCATATTTCAAGGATTAAGAAATCTTTCCTTGACTAAATTAACAATTAGAGACTGGGCTGGTGGCCCATCTTTTTTACCATTAATAAGAGATCAGTCTTTATTAGTAAATTGCCCATTTATCATTTTCACATCACTACTAAGTAGAAGAAATGTATGTCTTTTTTCAAAATTAATTTAAAAATTATTAAATTTAAATTGAAAGAGTGAAATGATTTTTTAAACAGAACAGAACATACATTTCTATTATTCACCCAGATAACATATTATAACATGTGGTAGAGACCAAAAAATAAATATATATATATATAGATATTTCGAAATCTTGTCAGTAACAGTAATTTTACTAGTGTTGAACCCTTACTGGGGTGGAAATGAGTATATTACAGCACATAGCCAGATCAGACTGCTCAGAAAGTGTGCAGAACGTGCCGGCTGATCAGCCTCTATGCAATTTCCTATTCGGACAGTGGAACTTAAACATCTGGCTGAATAGCAAACAACATAGATCCTGATCGGACATGGCATTACCTGATCCACACCACCTTAAAGGAAAGATTTCACCTGATCCGAGCCTCCACATTAAAGGAAAGATTTCACCTGATCCGAGCCTCCACCTTAAAGGAAGGATTTCACCTGATCCACAGCACCTTAAAGGAAGGATTTCACCTGATCCACATTACCTTAAAGGAAGGATTTCACCTGATCCACACCACCTTAAAGTAAGGTTTTCACCTGATCCACTCCACCTTAAAGTAAGGTTTTCACCTGATCCACTCCACCTTAAAGTAAGGTTTTCACCTGATCCACTCCACCTTAAAGTAAGGTTTTCACCTGATCCACCCAACCTTAAAGTAAGGTTTTCACCTGATCCGAGCCTCCACCTTAAAGTAAGGTTTTCACCTGATCCACACCACCTTAAAGTAAGGTTTTCACCTGATCTACACCACCTTAAAGTAAGGTTTTCACCTGATCTACACCACTTTAAAGTAAGGATTTCACCTGATCCACACCACCTTAAAGTAAGGTTTTCATCTGATCCACTCCACCATAAAGTAAGGTTTTCACCTGATCCACCCCACCTTAAAGTAAGGTTTTCACCTGATCCGAGCCTCCACCTTAAAGTAAGGTTTTCACCTGATCCACACCACCTTAAAGTAAGGCTTTCACCTGATCCACTCCACCTTAAAGTAAGGTTTTCACCTGATCTACACCACTTTAAAGTAAGGATTTCACCTGATCCACACCACCTTAAAGTAAGGATTTCACCTGATCCACACCACCTTAAAGTAAGGTTTTCACCTGAGCCACTTCACCTTAAAGTAAGGATTTCACCTGATCCACACCACCTTAAAGTAAGGATTTCACCTGATCCACACCACCTTAAAGTAAGGATTTCACCTGATCCACTCCACCTTAAAGTAAGGCTTTCACCTGATCCACCACCTTAAAGTAAGGATTTCAACTGATCCACTCCACCTTAAAGTAAGGCTTTCACCTGATCCACACACCTTAAAGTAAGGACTTCACCTGATCAGCTCCACCTTAAAGTAAGGATTTCACCTGAGCGGAGCTATAAGTGACTTGACTAGACAACTAGACTGAACGATGATCCAACTAAGCTTATATAAACATTCCATGATGCTCCATGTTGATTTTATTGTTATTATGGTGAAACAATATCAAATATATGCCTGGGGCAGCTCTATCCAGCAGTGAACTTTCATAAACAACATCGGATTATTTATTATAATTATTTTCATTTGTGTTTTCCAATGAAATATAGAAATTTATCAGTGAAATAAAACCCTGTTATGCAACCAGTTGAAAGCAGTGGAATAACACCATGTATTCTTACTCAAACCGCCAGTGACGTTTTTATGACATCATCTATTTTTGACGTTCTAAGCACCATTTAGCTTGTAACATCATTTTCCATTATAAAAACACTTTTCAGCATAAAATGAAAAGAAAATTTGTTTAAAATCTACTATGTAGTGGAATAACACTTTTATTCTCTCTGCTTTATGGCTTATTATACAAGGCACTGTATATTTGAAATATTGTTAATGTGATGTCATTATGATGTCTTCTAAACGCGATGTTCTAGCATTTAACTCTACAATACTCTCACTGAGCCCTGTACACTCCATTCTACACCCCCAATCATACCATAGCCTACATCCCCAATCATACCATAGTCTACATCCCCAATCATACCATAGCCTACATCCCCAATCATACCATAGTCTACATCCCCAATCATACCATAGTCTACATCCCCAATCATACCATAGTCTACATCCCCAATCATACCATAGTCTACATCCCCAATCATACCATAGTCTACATCCCCAATCATACAATACTCTACATCCCCAATCATACCATAGTCTACATCCCCAATCATACCATAGTCTACATCCCCAATCATACCATAGTCTACATCCCCAATCATACAATACTCTACATCCCCAATCATACCATAGTCTACATCCCCAATCATACAATACTCTACATCCCCAATCATACCATAGTCTACATCCCCAATCATACAATACTCTACATCCCCAATCATACAATAGTCTACATCCCCAATCATACCATAGTCTACATCCCCAATCATACAATACTCTACATCCCCAATCATACCATAGTCTACATCCCCAATCATACCATAGTCTACATCCCCAATCATACCATAGTCTACATCCCCAATCATACCATAGTCTACATCCCCAATCATACAATACTCTACATCCCCAATCATACCATAGTCTACATCCCCAATCATACAATACTCTACATCCCACCCAATCATACAATACCTACATCCCAATCATACCATAGTCTACATCCCCAATCATACAATACTCTACATCCCCAATCATACCATAGTCTACATCCCCCAATCATACCATAGTCTACATCCCCAATCATACAATAATCTACATCCCCAATCATACCATAGTCTACATCCCCAATCATACCATAGTCTACATCCCCAATCATACAATACTCTACACCCCCAATCATACCATAGTCTACATCCCCAATCATACCATAGTCTACATCCCCAATCATACCATAGTCTACATCCCCAATCATACCATAGTCTACATCCCCAATCATACCATAGTCTACATCCCCAATCATACAATAATCTACATCCCCAATCATACCATAGTCTACATCCCCAATCATACCATAGTCTACATCCCCAATCATACCATAGTCTACATCCCCAATCATACCATAGTCTACATCCCCAATCATACAATACTCTACATCCCCAATCATACCATAGTCTACATCCCCAATCATACAATACTCTACATCCCCAATCATACCATAGTCTACATCCCCAATCATACCATAGTCTACATCCCCAATCATACAATACTCTACACCCCCAATCATACCATAGTCTACATCCCCAATCATACCATAGTCTACATCCCCAATCATACCATAGTCTACATCCCCAATCATACCATAGTCTACATCCCCAATCATACCATAGTCTACATCCCCAATCATACAATAATCTACATCCCCAATCATACATATCTACACCCCAATCATACCATAGTCTACATCCCCAATCATACAATACTCTACATCCCCAATCATACCATAGTCTACATCCCCAATCATACCATAGTCTACATCCCCAATCATACCATAGTCTACATCCCCAATCATACCATAGTCTACATCCCCAATCATACCATAGTCTACATCCCCAATCATACAATACTCTACATCCCCAATCATACCATAGTCTACATCCCCAATCATACCATACTCTACATCCCCAATCATACAATACTCTACATCCCCAATCATACCATAGTCTACATCCCCAATCATACAATACTCTACATCCCCAATCATACCATAGTCTACATCCCCAATCATACAATACTCTACATCCCCAATCATACCATAGTCTACATCCCCAATCATACCATAGTCTACATCCCCAATCATACAATGCTCTACATCCCCAATCATACAATACTCTACATCCCCAATCATACAATACTCCACATCCCCAATCATACAATACTCTACATCCCCAATCATACAATACTCTACATCCCCAATCATACAATACTCTACATCCCCAATCATACCATAGTCTACATCCCCAATCATACAATACTTTACATCCCCAATCATACAATACGCTCACAGCCATGTAAACTCTACATCCTATTACATGTGTGCACAGGATACTAATTGTTGGAGTTGTACACTGTATGTATACAACAATAGATTAGAGCACGTTATTAGGCATAATACAAAATATGAAGTTGAGTCACCCCAAAATCATGTTCCACGACTCTCCACACACACCTCACACCTCTCCACACACACCTCACGACTCCACTCTCCACACACACCTCACACCTCTCCACACACACCTCACACCTCTCCACACACACCTCACGACTCCACTCTCCACACACACCTCTCCACTCTCCACACACACCTCACACCTCTCCACACACACCTCACACCTCTCCACTCTCCACACACACCGCACGACTCCACTCCACACACACCTCACACCTCTCCACAACACACCTCACGACTCTCCACACACACCGCACGACTCCACTCTCCACACACCTCTCCACTCTCCACACACCGCACGACTCCACTCTCCACACACACCTCACACCTCTCCACACACATCTCACGACTCTCCACACACACCGCACGACTCCACTCTCACACACACCGCACGACTCCACTCTCCACACACACCTCACACCTCTCCACTCTCCACACACACCGCACGACTCCACTCTCCACACACACCTCTCCACACACACCGCACGACTCTCCACCACACACTCACACCTTCCACACACATCTCATGACTCTCCACACACACCGCACGACTCCATCTCCACACACACCGCACGACCTCACTCTCCACACACACCTCACACCTCTCCACTCTCCACACACACCGCACGACTCCACTCTCCACACACACTCACGACTCTCACACACCTCACGACTCTCCACACACACTCACGACTCTCCACACACTCACGACTCTCCACTCCACGACCCAGGACTCCACTCACCCCAGGACTCCACTCCACAACCCACTCCACTCCATGACCCCACGACCCCACTCCACGACCCCACTCCAAGACTTCAATCCACAACCATAGGACTCCACTCCAGGACTCCACTCCACAACCCCAGGACTCCACTCCACAACCCCAGGACTCCACACCACAACCCCAGGACTCCACACCACAACCCCAGGACTCCAATCCACAACCCCAGGACTCCACACCACAACCCCAGGACTCCACACCACAACCCCAGGACTCCACACCACAACCTCAGGACTCCACACCACAACTCCACACCACAACCCCAAGACTCCACACCACAACCCCAGGACTCCACACCACAACCCCAGGACTCCAATCCACAACCCCAGGACTCCACACCACGACTCTACACCATATTTGGTAGTAGGCTAGTTACTAATGACTGTCGCTGAATTATTACTTATTTGCTATAAATATCCCAAAACTGACACTGCACCGACTGTTCCAACAAACATACACAATTTATCAATTTGTCTTTTATTCCTTTTTTTTATATTTAAATATACCATTCCATA
>CM026395.1:69751698-69845487 GCA_014843695.1 Archivesica marissinica | reverse complement strand
CAAGTTGAGCCAAGTTACATTTCAGGCAAGCTCAGTTAATGCTAAGTTCAAGTTGAGCCAAGTTACATTTCAGGCAAGCTCAGTTAATGCTAAGTTCAAGTTGAGCCAAGTTACATTTCAGGCAAGCTCAGTTAATGCTAAGTTCAAGTTGAGCCAAGTTACATTTCAGGCAAGCTCAGTTAATGCTAAGTTCAAGTTGAGCCAAGTTACATTTCAGGCAAGCTCAGTTAATGCTAAGTTCAAGTTGAGCCAAGTTACATTTCAGGCAAGCTCAGTTAATGCTAAGTTCAAGTTGAGCCAAGTTACATTTCAGGCAAGCTCAGTTAATGCTAAGTTCAAGTTGAGCCAAGTTACATTTCAGGCAAGCTCAGTTAATGCCAAGCTCAAGTTGAACCAAGTTACATTTCAGGCATGCTCAGTTACTACTGTCATGTTGGAGTCACTGACAGTTCTATCGTGATGATATCTACTGTCATGTCGGAGACACTGTGACAGAGAGTTCTATTGTGATGATATCTAGTGTCATGTCGGAGACACTGTGACAGAGAGTTCTATCGTGATAATATCTACTGTCATGTCGGAGACACTGTGACAGAGTTCAGACTGGCATTGTGTGCAATAATTTAATAGTAGTCTCTTGTGGCGAGCATTCGCTTCAGATGCGTACGGTCTGGAATTCGGGCCCAACTGCAGCCGTTATGATTGTGCTGTTAGGCAAGGAACTTGATTCCACATTGCCTCTCTCTTTAAAGTTTAATATTTATTTTACAACGATTGCGAAACAAAGCTTTAACAACTTATATTATGGTAATCACTCTCGTTGGCGCGGATGGCAGCGTGGTCATTCGTGTGGGAGGAACCCGGAGAAACCCCACCTGTCCGATCTGGCGGCCACCATACCATCTCACATACTTCCCCGGTCTGAGGATCGAACCAGGGTGGGGCATTGATGAGAAGCGAGAGCGCTAACCACTGCGCTAATCAGACAGCCTCTCTTTCTGGGTGGGTTACATCGGGATTGAGTGTTCTAAAAAAAGACATGCAAGTCCTAATCAGAAATTGATTGTTCGACAGTATAAAGTAGAAATAAATAGAATCTGGGGTCGGCTTCATGAAACTGACCCCTGATGAGGGAATCTCCTCGGCCATACGCGAAAATTGAGACAAAATCTGAAAATGCGGTTTTTTTTCTCATCTAGTGAAACAGTTAACATATGTTATCAGATAAAAGTCATGCATGTCATGCATGTTCGTTTTGTTCTGAAATAATTCTGCAATAATTCCTGCATCTTATGTTGCCCAGAAAACTTGACAGATGAATTAAATAAAAACATCTATCACAGTTCTGCCAAACTGAATCTTTATAAATGTGATTTCCCAAATTTTCTAGGCACCATGGATGTCAGGTCTATCTTCATTATTCAATGAAGGATGACTTGTGCCAGTCAAAATGAACAAAAATGACTTTCCTGACTATAAAGGTGAAATAGACCATTTTATTCATATTCGCCCTTTTTTTCCTTAGCACTCATTACTATCTTAAAATTCTGTCATATATGTATGATTCATTGGGAATTTCAGTTCGCTTTGTCTGTCGCTAGTTAACACATCAGATCAATCATAATTTAGGAATTCTTGGAGGGAAATTTCTTTTTTGATAATGATAGATTTTAGTAACCAAAGGGAGACAACTAAGTCACGACTTCTATCATTTCTGAAACTTGCTGATTGTTTCTTTTTGTTGGTGTTGTTATACGGAAGCGCCTTGCATATTGTAGAGTAATAATACCATAAACATTGTGATTTGAATAGATTACAATATTGTTGACAGCTTTTCAATGTTGGTCATTGTTTTGGCAATGTAGATAATTGTTTTTTCAATGTGGACCTTGCTTCAAAGCAGACCCTTGCTTTGTGCTGATTATTTCCTTGTCCATGCAGGTTACTTTCCTGTAAGTCAAGGCTATTACATTGTCAGTCCAGGTTATTGCCTTGTCCATGCAGGTTACTTTCCTGTAAGTCAAGGCTATTACATTGTCGGTGCAAGTTGTTGTCGTGTCAATGTAGGATATTGTCTTGTGTGGGTAGGTTATTGCCTTGTCAGTGTAGGTTATTGCCTTGTCAGTCCAGGTTATTGTCAATGTAGGATATTGTCTTGTGTGGGTAGGTTATTGCCTTGTCAATGTAGGATATTGCCTTGTCAATGTAGGTTATTGCCTTGTTTGGGTAGGTTATTGCCTTGTCAATGTAGGATATTGTCTTGTGTGGGTAGGTTATTGCCTTGTCAATGTAGGATATTGCCTTGTCAATGTAGGTTATTGCCTTGTTTGGGTAGGTTATTGCCTTGTCAATGTAGGATATTGTCTTGTGTGGGTAGGTTATTGCCTTGTCAATGTAGGATATTGCCTTGTCAATGTAGGTTATTGCCTTGTTTGGGTAGGTTATTGCCTTGTCAATGTAGGATATTGTCTTGTGTGGGTAGGTTATTGCCTTGTCAATGTAGGATATTGTCTTGTGTGGGTAGGTTATTGCCTTGTCAATGTAGGATATTGCCTTGTCAATGTAGGTTATTGCCTTGTTTGGGTAGGTTATTGCCTTGTCAATGTAGGATATTGTCTTGTGTGGGTAGGTTATTGCCTTGTCAATGTAGGATATTGCCTTGTCAATGTAGGTTATTGCCTTGTCAGTCCAGGTTATTGCCTTGTCAATGTAGGATATTGTCTTGTTTGGGTAGGTTATTTCCTTGTCAATGTAGGATATTGTCTTGTGTGGGTAGGTTATTGCCTTGTCAATGTAGGTTATTGCCTTGTCAGTCCAGGTTATTGCCTTGTCAATGTAGGATATTGTCTTGTGTGGGTAGGTTATTGCCTTGTCAGTCCAGGTTATTGCCTTGTCAATGTAGGATATTGTCTTGTGTGGGTAGGTTATTGCCTCGTCAGTCCAGGTTATTGCCTTGTCAATGTAGGATATTGTCCTGTCAGTGAAGGTTATTGTCCTGTCAGTGTAGGTTATTGTCCTGTCAGTGAAGGTTATTGTCCTGTCAGTGTAGGATATTGTCCTGTCAGTGTAGGTTATTGCCCTGTCAGTGTAGGATATTGTCCTGTCAGTGTAGGTTATTGTCCTGTCAGTCCAGGTTATTGCCTTGTCAATGTAGGATATTGCCTTGTCAGTGAAGGTTATTGTCCTGTCAGTGAAGGTTATTGTCCTGTCAGTGTAGGTTATTGTCCTGTCAGTGAAGGTTATTGTCCTGTCAGTGTAGGATATTGTCATGTCAGTGTAGGATATTGTCCTGTCAGTGTAGGTTATTGTCCTGTCAGTGTAGGATATTGTCCTGTCAGTGTAGGTTATTGTCCTGTCAGTGTAGGATATTGTCCTGTCAGTGTAGGATATTGTCCTGTTAGTGTAGGTTATTGTCCTGTCAGTGTAGGATATTGTCCTGTCAGTGTAGGATATTGTCCTGTCAGTGTAGGTTATTGTCCTGTCAGTGTAGGTTATTGTCCTGTCAGTGTAGGTTATTGTCCTGTCAGTGCAGGTTATTGTCCTGTCAGTGTAGGTTATTGCCTTGCCAGTGTAGGTTATTGGCTTGTCAGTGCAGGTTATTGGCTTGTCAGTGTAGGTTATTGCCTTGCCAGTGCAGGTTATTGCCTTGCCAGTGCAGGTTATTGCCTTGTCAGTGTAGGTTATTGTCTTGCCAGTACAGTTATTGCCTTGCCAGTGCAGGTTATTGGCTTGTCAGTGTAGGTTATTGCCTTGTCAGTGCAGGTTATTGGCTTGTCAGTGTAGGTTATTGCCTTGCCAGTGTTGGTTATTGCCTTGTCAGTGTAGGTTATTGTCTTGCCAGTGTTGGTTATTGCCTTGTCAGTGTAGGTTATTGCCTTGCCAGTGTAGGTTATTGTCTTGCCAGTGCAGGTTATTGCCTTGTCAGTGTAGGTTATTGCCTTGTTAGTGCAGTTATTGCCTTGCCAGTGCAGGTTATTGCCTTGCCAGTGTTGGTTAGTGCCTTGTCAGTGCAGTTATTGCCTTGTCAGTGCAGTTATTGCCTTGCCAGTGTTGGTTATTGCCTTGCCAGTGTAGGTTATTGTCTTGCCAGTGTTGGTTATTGCCTTGTCAGTGCAGTTATTGCCTTGCCAGTGCAGGTTATTGCCTTGCCAGTGTAGGTTATTGCCTTGTCAGTGCAGTTATTGCCTTGCCAGTGTAGGTTATTGCCTTGTCAGTGTAGTTATTGCCTTGCCAGTGCAGGTTATTGCCTTGCCAGTGTTGGTTATTGCCTTGTCAGTGCAGTTATTGCCTTGTCAGTGCAGTTATTGCCTTGTCAGTGCAGTTATTGCCTTGCCAGTGTAGGTTATTGCCTTGCCAGTGTTAGTTATTGCCTTGTCAGTGCAGTTATTGCCTTGCCAGTGTAGGTTATTGCCTTGCCAGTGTTGGTTATTGCCTGTCAGTGCAGTTATTGCCTTGTCAGTGCAGTTATTGCCTTGTCAGTGTTGGTTATTGCCTTGTCAGTGCATTTATTGCCTTGTCAGTGCAGTTATTGCCTTGTCAGTGCAGTTATTGCCTTGCCAGTGTTGGTTATTGCCTTGCCAGTGTTGGTTATTGCCTTGTCAGTGCAGTTATTGCCTTGTCAGTGCAGTTATTGCCTTGTCAGTGCAGTTATTGCCTTGTCAGTGAAGGTTATGCCTTGCAAGTGTAGGTTATTGCCTTGCCAGTGCAGGTTATTGGCTTGTCAGTGCAGGTTATTGGCTTGTCAGTGTAGGATATTGCCCCGTCAGTGAAGGTCATTGCATTTCAGTGATAAACCTTTTACAATGCAGTTAATTGTTTCTTCAATGTTGGGTCAATGCATTTCCATTATAGATCAATACGATACAAATTTACTATTTCTTAGAATTAATTTGTCTTGGTACATTTCTTAACATTATTTCTATTTCTACAAATGTTCAAAGAAATATAGCACTCTTCAAAAGAACATGTCTGGGCATATATACCATTATAATTATATAATAATTGAGTTTCAAGTACAAAAACACCGAAATCAAAACCTACAGTTTGCAGTTCCTTTGAAGCCAAAACATGTCCTCTGTCATTATTTTTCTCAAACACCCAACATGATTTAAGAAACGTCAATTTTGTTGACTGTCTAAGAACCAAAGGCTTGGAGAGTGATTTATGGGGATAATATCACACCTAGATTATGACAGGCGAGTATAATCTAAAAATGAAATATGTATCTAAGGTACTAATTTGTTTTTCGATAATGTTTTTCTGATGACAGGGGAGTGATGTAAATCAAGAATATTGGACGATACATCAATAGATCCGTCTTATCACACCATTTCTTATGATATTATAAAGGGGTATGAGGTTAGTTAGCCTTACACGTATATCCCGATATCGAAATGTATGTCGAAGTGTACGTCGAAGTGTACGTCGAAATGTACTTCGGTATACATTGTCTTGCCGATGGGATCCACTGCTCACAAGACCTCATTCCCATGGGATCCACTGCTCACAAGACCTCATTCCCATGGGATCCACTGCTCTCAAGACCTCATTCCCAATGTGATCCACTGCTCTCAAGACCTCATTCCCATGGGATACACTGCTCACAAGACCTCATTCCCATGGGATACACTGCTCTCAAGACCTCATTCCCATGGGATCCACTGCTCTCAAGACCTCATTCCCAATGGGATCCACTGCTCACAAGACCTCATTCCCATGGGATCCACTGCTCTCAAGACCTCATTCCCAATGTGATCCACTGCTCTCAAGACCTAATTCCCAAATAGAATCCACTGCTCACAAGACATCATTCCCATGGGATCCACTGCTCCCAAGACCTCATTCCCATGGGATCCACTGCTCCCAAGACCTCATTCCCGATGAATGAGGTCTCGAGATTAACCCCAATGTTAGTAGAGTCCCGGGAACGTAAACCCAATGATAGTAGATTGGGTCATAACCATATTACATAATAATAGAGGGAATTAACCCCAATGACAGTAGAGTCCCAGGACCGTAAACCCAATGATAGTAGATTGGGTCATAACCATATTACATAATAATAGAGGGAATTAACCCCAATGTTAGTAGAGTCCCGGGACCGTAAACCCAATGATAGTAGATTGGGTCATAACCATATTACATAATAATAGAGGGAATTAACCCCAATGTTAGCAGAGTCCCAGGACCGTAAACCCAATGATAGTCGACTGGATCATAACCATATTATATAATAATAGAGGGAATTAACCCCAATGTTAGTAGAGTCCTGGGACCGTAAACCCAATATAGTCGACTGGATCATAACCATATTATATAATAATAGAGCGGGGGGGAGGGGAATTAACCCCAATGACAGGAGGGAACTACATTGATAGTAAAAAGTTTAATTTTGTACAAAAACAAATGAAACTTTGTTCATTTCATAAAACATTGAAATTTTGTAAACAGATAATTATATTACACTTTTAGTGACATACCCAGCATTTTGGGGTGCAGATGCACAGACTAACAAAGTGAGTTATGGGCAGCTAATGCATTTAACACTGATTACCAAATGCCTCGCTTGATACGGTACCATATCCAGGTAGGACAGGTGATACTCGGGGGGGGGGGGGGGGTGGTATCATCTGACTATTATATCAATCAATATTGTCAGCACTGCAAAGTTCTATTATATACAGACACAAGGTAGTCAATCTTCAACAACATTGAATTTCAACAAAAAATCAGAAATAGTATTCCGGAATACATCTATCTTAGTCACAACAGGAGATGACAAAACACAAGTGGGCCGGCCATACAGTAAAGCTTGGTTTACTGGCCCGAGCGAGTCGATATTAACAGCATTTTCAGTAATGTTTAAAACTTAAGTGGCCTGGTTTTTCAATGGGACTGACCTGATTGGAACAATTTGTTGGTAGATGTCATTAACCCTTTCCCCCATAGAGATGTAGTTTTATTTCATACATTTGGCTGTAATTTACAATCGTACGCAATGGATTAGCTGTGAACTTGCCTACTCCACCTTCATGGAGGTTACTAGGAATTATTAAGTGTTGTATACACTACGTTGTTCCGATCTTTATTTTATATTATATTTCGGGTTTAACGCCTACATCAGCACCATTTTGGGCTATATCGCCGGCGGGCAGTTGACCTAACAACACCTTTCCTGGGCAGGCTCCAGCGGTTAACCAGTACTTGGGTGCACCAACCTCTGTAAGAAACTGCCAACTTTTTCATATAAATGAGACACGGCCCAACCTACTGTCCTTATAGAAGTGGAAAGGGGTACAATTACCAACCTATTGTTATTTGTCCTAACATTGTCCTTATAGAAGTGGAAAGGGATATAATGATCAACCTTTTGTTCTATGTCCTAACATTGTCCTTATAGAAGTGGAAAGGGGTACAATTATCAACCTTTTGTTCTATGTCCTAACATTGTCCTTATAGAAGTGGAAAGGGGTACATTTACCAACCTATTGTTATTTGTCCTAACATTGTCCTTATAGAAGTGGAAAGGGGTACAATTACCAACCTATTGTTATTTGTCCTAACATTGTCCTTATAGAAGTGGAAAGGGGTACAATTACCAACCTATTGTTATTTGTCCTAACATTGTCCTTATAGAAGTGGAAAGGGATATAATGATCAACCTTTTGTTCTATGTCCTAACATTGTCCTTATAGAAGTGGAAAGGGGTACAATTATCAACCTTTTGTTCTATGTCCTAACATTGTCCTTATAGAAGTGGAAAGGGGTACATTTACCAACCTATTGTTATTTGTCCTAACATTGTCCTTATAGAAGTGGAAAGGGGTACAATTACCAACCTATTGTTATTTGTCCTAACATTGTCCTTATAGAAGTGGAAAGGGGTACAATTACCAACCTATTGTTATTTGTCCTAACATTGTCCTTATAGAAGTGGAAAGGGGTACAATTACCAACCTATGCTCTATGTCCTAACATTGTCCTTATAGAAGTGGAAAGGGGTACAATTACCAATATAGTGCTCTGTGTCCTAACATTGTCCTTATAGAAGTGGTAAGGGGTACATTTACCAACCAACATATTGCTCTGTGTCCTAACATTGTCCTTACAGAAGTGGAAAGGGGTACATTTACCAACCAACATATTGCTCTAACATTCTACAATGTACTGATTGACATGTTCACTGGTTTGTTCAGAGCATATTCTAGAGCAGACTCTAAGCTGTCACTTTTTTGATGATTTCTAGCTTTACTGAAGTACCCGTTGAGGATGAAAATGTACTATTGATGTGTTCATCCTTTCTACTTCTGACAAATAAATTATGACAATCTATTTTTCCCATTGAGGAATCTATCAATCATTTTCACGAATATTTTCTTGTCATGCTCCTAAATATTCTCAATTTCAAGATTAATGGCATAACTTTTCATTACACATCTAAAATTTCTTGAACGCTGGGACACTTCTGTCAAAATAATAGATATGTTTTATCTGAAAATTCATGACTTTTCAAAACAGAGCTGTCAAAATGTTTTAGTTTTTTTGGATGATGTATGATTTAGTTTACTTAGTGGGTGAGATATTGGTTCCCTCGGGTGTGGCAGAATATTAAGGTACATCTTAAAGGAGCTCAAGCCCAGATTTTCATTAAAATAAGATAATGCATTTTTTGGGTTTACAATTACTTACCTAACTAATTGCTATAATTGTGTGTGGCATCCGTGGTCCAGTGGTAGAGCGTCGGATTTGGAATCGATATAAAATATTCGGACGACGAAACTATACGTTGTGTGCAAACTCGAACTCACGTTGTCCCTGGAGAGCCATTCAGATAGCCTGCAGACAGTATCACACGCTAAACCATCTGAGCTATTTTGGCTCATGAAAAAATCAATGATCCTCCTAACTGACAATTGTAAATATCCTACTATTTGAATCGACTTATAACAGTTAGTAACCATTTTCTATTTGGTCTAGATTTGGTCTAGATTTTCAATTTGGTCTAGATTTGGTCTAGATTTTCTATTTGGTCTAGATTTGGTCTAGATTTTCTATTTGGTCTAGATTTTCTATTTGGTCTAGATTTGGTCTAGTAGTTCTCAACATGTGTAAGCACATTGCAACTCTATTATGTCATCAATTAACTTGGTTCAATCCCTTAAACCTATCCCTCATAGAAGCACCTCTTGACGCCATTACCATTGTGTGTGTGTAATCAGACCTTATTTCGGTGCAATAATGCCATATTTCTGTGTAAATAACATTATTTGTGTGTAATCAGACCTTATTTCTGTGCAATAATGCCTTATTTCTGTGTAAACAACATATTGTGTGTGTGTAATCAGACCCTATTTCTGTGCAATAATGCCTTATTTCTGTGTAAATAACATATTGTGTGTGTGTAATCAGACCTTATTTCTGTGCAATAATGCCTTATTTCTGTGTAAATAACATATTGTTTGTGTGTAATCAGACCATATTTCTGTGTAAATAACATATTGTTTGTGTGTAATCACGCCTTATTTCTGTGTAAATAACATTGTTTGTGTGTAATCAGACCATATTTCTGTGCAATAATGCCTTATTTCTGTGTAAATAACATATTGTTTGTGTGTAATCAGACCCTATTTCTGTGCAATAATGCCTTATTTCTGTGTAAATAACATATTGTGTGTGTGTAATCAGACCTTATTTCTGTGCAATAATGCCTTATTTCTGTGTAAATAACATATTGTTTGTGTGTAATCAGACCCTATTTCTGTGCAATAATGCCTTATTTCTGTGTAAATAACATATTGTTTGTGTGTAATCAGACCATATTTCTGTGTAAATAACATATTGTTTGTGTGTAATCACGCCTTATTTCTGTGTAAATAACATTGTTTGTGTGTAATCAGACCCTATTTCTGTGCAATAATGCCTTATTTCTGTGTAAATAACATATTGTTTGTGTGTAATCAGACCATATTTCTGTGTAAATAACATATTGTTTGTGTGTAATCACGTCTTATTTCTGTGTAAATAACATTGTTTGTGTGTAATCAGACCCTATTTCTGTGCAATAATGCCTTATTTCTGTGTAAATAACATATTGTTTGTGTGTAATCACGCCTTATTTATGTGTAAATAACATTATGTGTGTGTAATCAGACCTTATTTCTGTGCAATAATGCCTTATTTCTGTGTAAATAACATTATTTGTGTGTAATCACGCCTTATTTATGTGTAATCACGCCTTATTTGTTAGAAATGGAAAATAAAAACAACCTTTAAATAAGTCCCTTACAATTCTGTATGTTAGTATGGAGAGTAAATACAAGTCACACCTGCAGTTTGATTATAGGGGCTAGAAATTCAAGGTTTTCACAAAATGATGAAATAAATCATTGGACAATGGTTACTCCGACATGTTTACATCCATCCATCAAGCTGCGAGCCAGTGCGTTTCAATGTCGGGTGACAAGAAGAGAAAAATAAAAAAACACAGTGGTACAGTACAGTACATTGCTTGTAGATCATTCTACAACATGACGTGCCCGACAGTTTTTGTGACAAAATAATGCTATTTTCATACTGTTTTCATTGAATTTAACAAAATTTAATATTTTCAATTTCAAAAGCTCAGTAATATAAGATATGATGTATCTCAAATGTGCACCAGCAGAACATGAACCACTAAACAATAAATATCCGATTCATTTCCTTTCAGTACAGACGGATCTGTAGTCCAGTGGTTAAACACGTTGGACTGGTAATGGACTAGTAATCCAGGGATCGTAGATTTGATCCTTTGTCTGACCCTAATAAAATTAACAGTCTTTCAGATGGGACTTAAACCGAGGTCCCTTGCTAATCGGGATATATCTCTTTTTTCTTCTTTTTTTAAAACTTTATTTATTTTACAACGATTGTGAAGCAAGTTTTAACAACTTATATTAATCACTCTCATTGGCGCGGATGAAAGCGTAAATGTGGTCATTCGGGTGGGAGGAAACCGGAGTACCCGGAGAAAACCCACCTGTCAAATCTGGCGACCACCATACCATCTCACATACTTCCTGGTCCGAGGATCGAACCCGGGTTGCATTGGTGAGAAGCGAGCGCGCTAACCACTGTGCTAATCTGACACCAAACTTTGTTGGTAGAGGGGGGGGGGGGTACATGTGACCCACAAGTATCAGCAACTTTAATTATGTTCATCCATTGTGTTCATCTATAATGTTTAGTAGTGAATGTTCTCCTATTGTTATTTGTCAAGCAAACAAAGGCAACCCAATAAGATGTCTTTCTGGAACATTTGTGAAACAATTTACATTTGCCTGTTTAATGAAAGACTCAAAAATAAACTAACCTATTGTGTAGACCTTTTGTCGGAGTGAAATCATTTGAAATGAATGAATAATACAGACAATAATTATATCATATCATGAAAATAACTGTCTTTCACCAAGAATACAATGAAAGTTAAATTGTATCTGTCGTCATTGTGTTCAATAAATTCTATCATTTTCAATATCACTAAATTTATCACCAAAGGAGTTTTGAGTATAAAACACAAGTCCTTATATTATAATTATATGATATTAAAAGTGAAAATATAATATGAATTGTCTATAAAAACCCGTTATGAAATAGTCTGCTCGGAGAGGCATCTGAGGTCTTTCTATACCAGGAATCAGCGTATCAGTTGTTCGTGTGACAAGCTTAAACAAATCAACTACATCAATAATTAGGGAGGAAACCCCTTGCTTGGATCAGCCAATAGTTACAGGCTCGGAGGGAAACTGTTCTAAGTGAATATAGAAAAAGAAGGCATATAGAACAGTTTGCATGAAATTAGATAATGCAGGCAGATAGAACAGTTTTGGTAGAAGAAATGACAAATCGTGACAGAGGAATGGACAAATCGTTACAGAGGAATGGACAAATCGTGGCAGAGGAATGGACAAATCGTGATAGAGGAATGGACAAATCGTGACAGAGGAATGGACAAATCGTGACAGAGGAATGGACAAATCGTGACAGAGGAATGGACAAATCGTGACAGAGGAATGGACAAATCGTGATAGAGGAATAGACAAATCGTGGCAGAGGAATGGACAATTTGATAGAGGAATGGACAAATCGTGATAGAGGAATGGACAAATCGTGATAGAGGAATGGACAAATCATGGCAGAGGAATGGACAGAGGAATGGACAAATTGTGATAGAGGAATGGACAAATCGTGATAGAGGAATGGACAAATCATGGCAGAGGAATGGACAGAGGAATAGACAAATCGTGACAGAGGAATTGACAAATCGTGACAGAGGAATGGACAAATCGTCATAGAGGAATGGACAGAGGAATGGACAAATCGTGATAGAGGAATGGACAAATCGTGATAGAGGAATAGACAAATCATGACAGAGGAATGGACAAATCGTGGCAGAGGAATGGACAGAGGAATGGACAAATCGTGGCAGAGGAATGGACAAATCGTGATAGAGGAATAGACAAATCGTGACAGAGGAATGGACAAATCGTGGCAGAGGAATGGACAAATCGTGTCAGAGGAATGGACAAATCATGGCAGAGGAATGGACAGAGGAATAGACAAATCGTGACAGAGGAATGGACAAATCGTGACAGAGGAATGGACAAATCATGACAGAGGAATAGACAAATCTTGACAGAAGAATAGACAAATCGTGGCAGAGGAATGGACAAATTGTGACAGAGGAATGGACAAATCGTGACAGAGGAATGGACAAATCATGGCAGAGGAATGGACAGAGGAATAGACAAATCATGGCAGAGGAATGGACAAATCGTGACAGAAGAATGGACAAATCGTGACAGAGGAATGGACAAATCATGGCAGAGGAATGGACAAATCGTGACAGAGGAATGGACAAATCATGGCAGAGGAATGGACAAATCGTGACAGAGGAATGGACAAATCGTGACAGAAGAATGGACAAATCGTGACAGAGGAATGGACAAATCGTGACAGAGGAATTGACAAATCGTGACAGAGGAATGGACAAATCGTCATAGAGGAATGGACAGAGGAATGGACAAATCGTGATAGAGGAATGGACAAATCGTGATAGAGGAATAGACAAATCATGACAGAGGAATGGACAAATCGTGGCAGAGGAATGGACAGAGGAATGGACAAATCGTGGCAGAGGAATGGACAAATCGTGACAGAGGAATGGACAAATCATGACAGAGGAATGGACAAATCGTGACAGAGGAATGGACAAATCATGGCAGAGGAATGGACAAATCGTGATAGAGGAATGGACAAATCGTGATAGAGGAATGGACAAATCGTGGCAGAGGAATGGACAGAGGAATGGACAAATCGTGGCAGAGGAATGGACAAATCGTGATAGAGGAATAGACAAATCGTGACAGAGGAATGGACAAATCGTGGCAGAGGAATGGACAATCGTGTCAGAGGAATGGACAAATCATGGCAGAGGAATGGACAAATGGACAATCGTGTCAGAGGAATGGACAAATCATGGCAGAGGAATAGACAAATCGTGACAGAGGAATGGACAAATCGTGACAGAGGAATGGACAAATCATGACAGAGGAATAGACAAATCTTGACAGAAGAATAGACAAATCGTGACAGAGGAATGGACAAATCGTGGCAGAGGAATGGACAAATTGTGACAGAGGAATGGACAAATCATGGCAGAGGAATGGACAGAGGAATAGACAAATCGTGACAGAGGAATGGACAAATTGTGACAGAGGAATGGACAAATCGTGATAGAGGAATGGACAAATCATGGCAGAGGAATGGACAGAGGAATAGACAAATCGTGACAGAGGAATGGACAAATTGTGACAGAGGAATGGACAAATCGTGACAGAGGAATGGACAAATCATGGCAGAGGAATGGACAGAGGAATGGACAAATCGTGACAGAGGAATGGACAAATCGTGACAGAGGAATGGACAAATCATGACAGAGGAATGGACAAATCGTGACAGAGGAATGGACAAATCATGATAGAGGAATGGACAAATCGTGGCAGAGGAATGGACAAATTGTGACAGAGGAATGGACAAATTGGCAGAGGAATGGACAGAGGAATAGACAAATCGTGACAGAGGAATGGACAAATTGGACAGAGGAATGGACAAATCGTGATAGAGGAATGGACAAATCATGGCAGAGGAATGGACAGAGGAATAGACAAATCGTGACAGAGGAATGGACAAATTGTGACAGAGGAATGGACAAATCGTGACAGAGGAATGGACAAATCATGGCAGAGGAATGGACAGAGGAATGGACAAATCGTGACAGAGGAATGGACAAATCGTGACAGAGGAATGGACAAATCATGACAGAGGAATGGACAAATCGTGACAGAGGAATGGACAAATCATGATAGAGGAATGGACAAATCGTGGCAGAGGAATGGACAAATTGTGACAGAGGAATGGACAGAGGAATGGACAATCGTGACAGAGGAATGGACAAATCGTGACAGAGGAATGGACAAATCATGACAGAGGAATGGACAAATCGTGACAGAGGAATGGACAAATCATGATAGAGGAATGGACAAATCGTGGCAGAGGAATAGACAAATCGTGGCAGAGGAATGGACAGAGGAATGGACAAATCATGATAGAGATGGACAAATCGTGACAGAGGAATGGACAAATCGTGGCAGAGGAATGGACAGAGGAATGGACAAATCTGATAGAGATGGACAAATCGTGACAGAGGAATGGACAAATCGTGATAGAGGAATGGACAAATCGTGGCAGAGGAATGGACAAATCGTGATAGAGGAATGGACAAATCGTGATAGAGGAATAGACAAATCATGACAGAGGAATGGACAAATCGTGGCAGAGGAATGGACAGAGGAATGGACAAATCGTGATAGAGGAATAGACAAATCATGACAGAGGAATAGACAAATTGTGACAAAGGAATGGACAAATCGTGGAGAGGATGGACAGAGGAATGGACAAATCATGATAGAGGAATGGACAAATCATGACAGAGGAATGGACAAATTGTGACAGAGGAATAGACAAATCGTGATAGAGGAATGGACAAATCATGGCAGAGGAATGGACAGAGGAATAGACAAATCGTGACAGAGGAATGGACAAATCGTGACAGAGGAATGGACAAATCGTGACAGAGGAATGGACAAATCATGACAGAGGAATGGACAGAGGAATGGACAAATCATGACAGAGGAATGGACAAATCATGACAGAGGAATGGACAAATCGTGGCAGAGGAATGGACAGAGGAATGGACAAATCGTGACAGAGGAATGGACAAATCGTGACAGAGGAATGGACAAATCGTGACAGAGGAATGGACAAATCGTGACAGAGGAATGGACAAATCGTGACAGAGGAATGGACAAATCGTGACAGAGGAATGGACAGAGGAATAGACAAATCATGGCAGAGGAATGGACAAATCGTGGCAGAGGAATGGACAGAGGAATAGACAAATCATGACAGAGGAATGGACAAATCGTGGCAGAGGAATGGACAGAGGAATGGACAAATCGTGAGAGGAATGGACAAATCGTGCCAGAGGAATAGACAAATCGTGACAGAGGAATGGACAAATCGTGACAGAGGAATGGACAAATCATGACAGAGGAATGGACAAATCGTGACAGAGGAATGGACAAATCATGGCAGAGGAATGGACAGAGGAATGGACAAATCGTGACAGAGGAATGGACAAATCGTGACAGAGGAATGGACAAATCGTGACAGAGGAATGGACAAATCGTGACAGAGGAATGGACAAATCGTGATAGAGGAATGGACAAATCGTGGCAGAGGAATGGACAGAGGAATGGACAAATCGTGATAGAGATGGACAAATCGTGATAGAGGAATAGACAAATCATGACAGAGGAATGGACAAATCGTGGCAGAGGAATGGACAGAGGAATGGACAAATCGTGATAGAGGAATGGACAAATCGTGACAGAGGAATGGACAAATCGTGACAGAGGAATGGACAAATCGTGACAGAGGAATGGACAAATCGTGACAGAGGAATGGACAAATCATGACAGAGGAATGGACAAATCGTGGCAGAGGATGGACAGAAAAAAATCATGACAGAGGAATGGACAAATCGTGGTGACAGAGGAATGGACAAATCGTGACAGAGGAATGGACAAATCGTGACAGAGGAATGGACAAATCATGGACAGAGGAATGGACAAATCGTGACAGAGGAATGGACAAATCATGCAGAGGAATGGACAGAGGAATGGACAAATCGTGACAGAGGAATGGACAATCATGGCAGAGGAATGGACAGAGGAATGGACAAATCGTGACAGAGGAATGGACAAATCGTGACAGAGGAATGGACAAATCGTGACAGAGGAATGGACAAATCGTGACAGAGGAATGGACAAATCGTGACAGAGGAATGGACAAATCGTGATGGACAGAGGAATGGACAAATCGTGATAGAGATGGACAAATCGTGACAGAGGAATGGACAAATCGTGACAGAGGAATGGACAAATCGTGGCAGAGGAATGGACAGAGGAATGGACAAATCGTGACAGAGGAATGGACAAATCGTGGCAGAGGAATGGACAAATCGTGGCAGAGGAATGGACAGAGGAATAGACAAATCGTGACAGAGGAATGGACAAATCGTGACAGAGGAATGGACAAATCGTGGCAGAGGAATGGACAGAGGAATGGACAAATCTGTGACAGAGGAATGGACAAATCGTGACAGAGGAATGGACAAATCATGACAGAGGAATGGACAGAGGAATGGACAAATCGTGACAGAGGAATGGACAAATCGTCAAAATGGACAGAGGAATGGACAAATCGTGATAGAGGAATGGACAAATCGTGACAGAGGAATGGACAAATCATGACAGAGGAATGGACAGAGGAATGGACAAATCGTTACAGAGGAATGTACAAATCGTGACAGAGGAATGGACAAATCGTGGCAGAGGAATGGACAAATTCTGTAATACATTTCTGTGTGATTGTAATACATTTTATTCAATATTTGGGTTCACAATCGACAACATAGCAAATCTAGATGTTCTCAGAAAATGTTTCAAATGCAGTACTGGGAAAATTCCTAATTTCTCCTACATTTAGAAGACAGATGACTTATTTGAGCACTTTTCCATTTGAAAAACGAGCACAATAAAACCTGTCTGACAAACATAAGAAAATAATCATGATTAACAAGATCCCGGCTTTCAGGACTCCGAATACTCGTAACTCATTCCAGGGGACATTACTCTTAATCATACTATTTTCACAATACAACTGGCATTATAATCGTCTCATTGGTGTAATTGATAGATAACTCCATGTTAGCTAACGACCGCTAATTATCCTTTTCACGCTGGTTTCTAAATCACCACATCGTCTCAAGACTAGAAACGAATCAGTCAGCGAAAACTAGCAAATGAACGATAATTTGTAACAGTCCTAATTTATCCATTATTCGTGATTGAGGTCCAGGTACTGTCAATGCACATTAATATTCCATATAACTGCATTTTACTGCCAATTTAAGGAGCAGGGGGAAAAACAGTTCCGAAAATAGAAGATAATAAATTTGCGTTGATGAGTTGTTGATGCCGACGTCTGCTTCATATTTATTTGGATGAGACAACTTACCGGCCATATCCGCCTTAAACTTTATTTATTTTACAACGATTGCTTCCCTGAAACAAGTTTTAACAACTTATATTAATCACTCCCTATAAAACGTCCCCCTACTTTGGTTCTGAAATATGTGGGTTTTCGCATGCACTCGCTGATAAAATGGACAGTAGACCATATATAAATTTTGGCCAGTGCAAGTTGAAGAAAGATTCAGTTCCAGGGTGCTTTCTTTTTTAAAACGTAGTTATGGATACCATTTAACACATTTAAACATTTTTTAGTACTCACTTATAAGACGGGAAGTCACGTTGAGGCCATAATCTGCTGATAATAAAAACTTGTCTTATAGGTGAGTATGTACAGTAGGTAAAGTGGAACCTAACAAGGTGTAATGGATAGGGTGTCCGCCTTGCAAGAATCCACATTGCATCCTCTCTCTCCCATATGGCCATGGATTCCATCAGGAATGAGGTCTCCCTCTTCTCTCTCCCATATGGCCATGGATTCCATCAGGAATGAGGTCTCCCTCTTCTCTCTCCCTCATGGCCATGGATTCCATCAGGAATGAGGTCTCCCTCTTCTCTCTCCCTCATGGCCATGGATTCCATCAGGAATGAGGTCTCCCTCTTCTCTCTCCCTCATGGCCATGGATTCCATCAGGAATGAGGTCTCCCTCTTCTCTCTCCCTCATGGCCATGGATTCCATCAGGAATGAGGTCTCCCTCTTCTCTCTCCCTCATGGCCATGGATTCCATCAGGAATGAGGTCTCCCTCTTCTCTCTCCCTCATGGCCATGGATTCCATCAGGAATGAGGTCTCCCTCTTCTCTCTCCCTCATGGCCATGGATTCCATCAGGAATGAGGTCTTCTCGAGATTGATTAATCTTATGTAGTAAAAAACTTTCACAATCGAGCTAAAATAAATTTGTAGTATAAAGTTTTAAACCAAATGCTTTCTCTAAGTTAAGTCTAAATATCATACTCTGAAAATATAACACTATTCTCAATTCTTAGTTCCATGAGCGTACTGGTATTCGCTCACCTAAGGTTTGAATGTGAATTTATTATTTTTCTCCGTAACATTCCATTAAGAATCGCAATTTAACAATATTTTCTCCATTCACTACAATGGAAAGCAATGTGAGCAGGTGTCGGTGTATTTGCTTTGGTAGCTCAATTGCTATCTTCATTTAGAGTAATCCACACGTCCGATGTTCGAATCCCAATCCAGATTGACATACTTCCTCTCCTATTACGTCATGTGCAGGTCATTCTAGGTCATAATTTTTTGGAGAAGTGAGACATGTGTGTTTTACGTTTATTTATCGTCGCTACTGGCCCATATTAGCGACGCCTCCTGAAGAGAATAGTCATTTTAGATTTTTGGAGGATAGTGCAGGATACAGACAGAGACCCATTACAGAGTCTCCTCTGGTTCTTTTACGTGCACGGTGTAAAGCACTGACACAAGACCTCGATTTAACATCCCATCTGAAAGACTGTTTAATTTTATTAGGGTCAGATGGGGGATCGAACCTACGATCCCTGGATTACAAGTCCAGCGTGTTACCACTGGACTACAGATCCGAATGTGAATAACTTCTAGTCAGTCTCATTTATAGCAGATATAATATTACTATGTAAATTGATCATTCTTGCATTTAACCCTTTCAACCCCACAGGCCTCTAAATAGGCTTATGAAAAGTGTAGATCCAGATGAGCCGGCTCGTAACGAGCCGTCTCATCAGGATCTGCACTTTTTTGCCAGTAATAATTATTACTATTTTTAGATAAAATTACCCATTTTGATAAATGAACTGGTCCAAATGTAATTTTCTTATTAATTTATTGGTCTAAAAATAGCATGCACCAGTCCATGTCAGTTACTTGGGGTTGAATGGGTTAATACACCTAACAAAACTCAAGATTGGATAACATCTTTTAGAATAAAACCACAATTTCACTCACATGTGAATTCAACCTGGCATCACAAAAAGAACCCGAGTTTCAGACACCAATGAAATTTCATGTACCAGAATGTATTTCCCGGTATTGTCACATGATTGACACATGACCTTGTACAGCCAGGCATTTGACTTCTCTCGGTTCAAAAATAAAGCAATATTTCCTTGCATATATCTCTGTGTAAGGGATTTTAGGGTACACGTGAATGAGACTAATGAAAACACCAACATTTACATATTTTCGAAATAAGAGGTGAATATTGATCTGTTTTTGTTCATTTTCGTGTTTGGCAGTTTTAGCGTCTACCATATAATCCAAGTACCTGCTGCTGACAGCGATGACGTTATTTGCAAACAAATTCGAAAAAAGATTGTGTACGGGATTAGTTGAATCTAAGATTTGAACTCAACCAATCGGACAGCTTGAGACTGGGGCCAAGTTTCTTAATCTAGGGCCTTGGTAGCCATGGTAGCCATGGTCTAGACTTTAGGATCTGCTTCATAGATTGTTCATGCATTTGAACACAATCGACATAGAGACACTTTACCTAACATTTGCTTAGATAAATTAATAAAATATAAGTGCATGAAAACATTTTCAACCTAGACTAAAAATAAAATTTGTTTGTGCATGGTGAATGATCGAATCATTAATCACTCACAACCATTGATTTTGCAAATAAATATTCATAAAGGGAGGTAATAAAAAGAGAATAAATAACAGTTCATTTGTGGGCAGATCTTCAAAATTCTACTTCAAAATCTCCATTAATTATTATTTAGAAGTGGAAATGTAAGCCGGTAATCATGTTTTATAATCATCCACACCTTGGAATGTCTGTGTGCAGAACATGCTAAGAAAATGCCTAGGGGCTTTAAGGAAAGTAAAACATTATAGTGTATAAACTTTATTTAACGATTGCGAAACTGCTTTAAAGACATGATCGAGATGGAGGGGGTGGGGTGTTATGCAATAATATTTTTCACATGAAAAGTGAGAAAATCCAAGCATTTCATTGTCTGTCTGTCTGTCTTGTCTGTCTGTCTGTCCGTCCGTCCATCCATCCGTCTGTCTGTCTGTCTGTCTGTTAATCTTATACAAAGAAGTAACAGTATATGAAGTGTGACATTGCTTGTGAGATTTGAAAGTAGGCCAGATGTGTCTTTAACAACTTATATTAATCATTCTCGTCGGCACGGGTGAAACAGTATAATTATGTGGCCATTCGTATAAGAAGAAACCTGGAGAAAATAAATCTGTCCGATCTGGCAACCACCATACCATCACACATACTTCCCGATCCGAGGATTGAACATGGGTTGCATTGGTGAGAAGTGGGCGTGCTAACTACTGCGCTAATTGGACAGTCACTATAGTACATTATATTATACTCACAGCTCTCACCCAGTACAACATATTAATCGTCTCTACAGCAACTCACAATAAAGAATATTTGTTGCATCACATTCCATACACATTAAATAACCCCCCTTAATGGTTGGTTCACTGTTCCTCTTGAAGGAATCCAAATTACTACACAAATTGAGTTGTTGGCAAAATAATACTATGCGGATCAATGCTCCAGTGGTAACAGCACACACAATCCAGGAAATCAACGGTTCGATCCCCAGCTCGATCCGGCAACTCGGGTAGCAACGATAAATTACCTTAAAAAAAACGCATCAAAATACTGAAAAAGGTGTTGCTCGGTCCGGCAACTCGAGTAGCAACGATAAATTACCCCAAAACACACCTCAAAATACTGAAAAACGTGTTGCTCGGTCCGGCAACTCGAGTAGCAATGATAAATTACCCCAAAACACACCTCAAAATACTGAAAAACATGTTGCTCGGTCCGGCAACTAGGGTAGCAACGATAAATTACCCCAAAACACACCTCAAAATACTGAAAAACGTGTTGCTCGGTCTGGCAACTCGGGTAGCAACGATAAATTACCCCAAAACACACATCAAAATACTGAAAATGATCATTCTGGAGACTTTGACTATATACATTGTTCTATATAAAATGTATGACCTTGTCAGTCTGTGTCCATCAAACTTATTTAATAGAATCCATTAATCATATAATTAGTAGCACCTGTAATTATGAGCAACGCGTCTTCCCACCTGCCCTTTTTTTATTTGAGCCATAATCGTGACAACATTTTGCACCTCCGGGTCTGCATATGGGGCCCATTTCTTATGTGTTTATACTGACTGAAAATTAAACAAACGGCTATATTATTTAACAGCTATTTATTAAAATTTTATTTCAAAAACATGATAAAAATACCTTTTTAAAAAAAATATTCAAGTACGATTTTAACATTTGAATATTTGGATGTTCGAACGAATATTCGAACATATCTACCGGTAATATAAATATTTTAATTGTTCCCCTTTAGAATGAAAGTTGTCTATAGAGATATGCTCCCATACATGTATGGTTTGCAAATATAACATGGGGTCAGGTATGGGTGGGGGCAGGTATGGGTGGGGGCAGGTATGGGTGGGGGCAGGTATGGGTGGGGGTGAGGGTGCTTTATGATAATTTATGCAGTAACATGTTTTTGAATATTGACTGCTGAAAGGATTAACTGGGTCTAAAGTCAATAGAGAATTGTCCCATAAATCCATCATGTTAATCTCAGGACTGAAACTTCTCTAATTAAATATTCTAGACACCCAGTCTGTCTGTCATAATTTGAAAGGCAACTATAATCCATAAACTTCTCAACCGCAAGTGGAGTCCATTAAAATAAACATCAAAAGCGTGCAATTTCAGTGAAATCATGTACTTTCTGCATGATGTTTTTCTTTTTTTAAATCTGGTGAGGGGGGGGGGGGAGAACAAATACCTGCACAATTTATACTTAGAGCCTCTTATTTACTAAGCTTACTAAGTGCAGCACATTGAGCTATTTTAGAATGTGCTGTACACTGAGATATTGTACAGAATGGAAGACTAGAATGTGCTGTACACCGAGATATTGTACAGAATGGATGACTAGAATGTCCTGTACACTGAGATATTGTACGGAATGGAAGACTAGAATGTGGTGTACACTGAGATATTGTACGGAATGGATGACTAGAATGTGCTGTAGTACACCGAGATATTGTACGGAATGGAAGACTAGAATGTGGTGTACACTGAGATATTGTACGGAATGGATGACTAGAATGTGCTGTAGTACACCGAGATATTGTACGGAATGGATGACTAGAATGTGCTGTAGTACACTGAGATATTGTACGGAATGGATGACTAGAATGTGCTGTAGTACACCGAGATATTGTATGGAATGGAAGACTAGAATGTGCTGTAGTACACTGAGATATTGTACGGAATGGATGACTAGAATGTGGTGTACACTGAGATATTGTACGGAATGGATGACTAGAATGTGGTGTACACTGAGATATTGTACGGAATGGAAGACTAGAATGTGCTGTAGTACACCGAGATATTGTACGGAATGGATGACTAGAATGTGCTGTAGTACACCGAGATATTGTACGGAATGGATGACTAGAATGTGGTGTACACTGAGATATTGTACGGAATGGATGACTAGAATGTGCTGTAGTACACTGAGATATTGTACGGAATGGATGACTAGAATGTGCTGTAGTACACCGAGATATTGTACAGAATGGATGACTAGAATGTGCTGTAGTACACTGAGATATTGTACGGAATGGAAGACTAGAATGTGGTGTATACTGAGATATTGTACGGAATGGATGACTAGAATGTGGTGTACACTGAGATATTGTACGGAATGGAAGACTAGAATGTGCTGTAGTACACCGAGATATTGTACGGAATGGATGACTAGAATGTGCTGTAGTACACCGAGATATTGTACGGAATGGAAGACTAGAATGTGCTGTAGTACACCGAGATATTGTACGGAATGGATGACTAGAATGTGGTGTACACTGAGATATTGTACAGAATGGATGTCTAGAATGTGCTGTACACCGAGATATTGTACGGAATGGATGACTAGAATGTGCTGCACACTGAGATATTGTACGGAATGGATGACTAGAATGTGGTGTACACTGAGATATTGTACGGAATGGATGACTAGAATGTGCTGCACACTGAGATATTGTACGGAATGGAAGACTAGAATGTGGTGTACACTGAGATATTGTACGGAATGGATGACTAGAATGTGCTGTAGTACACTGAGATATTGTACGGAATGGATGACTAGAATGTGCTGTAGTACACCGAGATATTGTACAGAATGGAAGACTAGAATGTGGTGTACACTGAGATATTGTATGGAATGGATGACTAGAATGTGGTGTACACTGAGATATTGTACGGAATGGAAGACTAGAATGTGCTGTAGTACACTGAGATATTGTACGGAATGGATGACTAGAATGTGCTGCACACTGAGATATTGTACGGAATGGAAGACTAGAATGTGGTGTACACTGAGATATTGTACGGAATGGAAGACTAGAATGTGCTGTACACTGAGATATTGTACGGAATGGATGACTCGAATGTGCTGCACACTGAGATATTGTACGGAATGGATGACTAGAATGTGCTGCACACTGAGATATTGTACGGAATGGAAGACTAGAATGTGCTGTACACTGAGATATTGTACAGAATGGATGACTAGAATGTGCTGTAGTACACTGAGATATTGTACGGAATGGATGACTAGAATGTGCTGTAGTACACCGAGATATTGTACGGAATGGAAGACTAGAATGTGCTGTAGTACACTGAGATATTGTACAGAATGGATGACTAGAATGTGCTGTACACTGAGATATTGTACGGAATGGAAGACTAGAATGTGCTGTAGTACACTGAGATATTGTACGGAATGGAAGACTAGAATGTGCTGTAGTACACTGAGATATTGTACGGAATGGATGACTAGAATGTGGTGTACACTGTGATATTGTACGGAATGGAAGACTAGAATGTGCTGTACACTGAGATATTCTAAGGAATGGATGACTAGAATGTGGTGTACACCAAGATATTCTAAATAGGGATGATTAGAAATCCTAATTTACTATGGTATATTTCCATTAAAGTGATACTACATTGGTGAAAAAAGAAAATTTCTACAGAATATAATTTCCAATTTTAATTATTATGGTATAATTTTGTTCCAAATATTTAATTGTCACAGAGTATTATATTTAATAAACAAACATTGTATGTTATGGTATTGATTTACCATTATATGTCTACATTGAGCATATTTATTTTTAGACTGATCAGATTTTGAATATCTCTACAACAGTATCCCAAGCTTAGCATAGACTCCAATGATGAACAAACGTCAATTCAGGAGCGTGGCTGACGGTTACATGATATCCTACTTTCACCTTTGAGAGTTTATACACCACAAAAACACTGTTAATTGATTGAAAGTTAGTGTTTGAATTATGTTTGAAGAATTTTTAATAGGAATGCTATTTTATAAGTAAAATATGTTTTTTTTTACTTTTGCGATGTAATTTCGCTTAAAGATCTGCATACAAATGAACTGGTTTATATTTGAAATGACTCCCTTTATGGGTATTCATTTACAAACTGAATGGTAACAGTAGGATAAATGTGCACATGAATTATGGTTTATCTCCATTTGAAGACATACTCACATAGAACGACATTACTGCACCGTGGGATAAAAATTTAATTTGATAAAACAAAAGAGTAATTTAGTTTAGAGGGAAATAGTCCGGTAACTGAGGTCAGGATGGACATCACTAGTATGGCTAATAAACCGTAACCCTCTCCTTCATAGAGATGGCTAATAAACCATAACCCTTTCCTTCATAGAGATGGCTAATAAAACATAACCCTCTCCTTCATAGAGATGGCTAATAAACCGTAACCCTCTCCTTCATAGAGATGGCTAATAAACCGTAACCCTCTCCTTCATAGAGATGGCTAATAAACCATAACCCTCTCCTTCATAGAGATGGCTAATAAACCATAACCCTTTCCTTCATAGAGATGGCTAATAAACCATAACCCTCTCCTTCATAGAGATGGCTAATAAACCATAACCCTTTCCTTCATAGAGATGGCTAATAAACCGTAACCCTCTCCTTCATAGAGATGGCTAATAAACCATAACCCTCTCCTTCATAGAGATGGCTAATAAACCGTAACCCTTTCCTTCATAGAGATGGCTAATAAACTGTAACCCTCTCCTTCATAGAGATGGCTAATAAACTGTAACCCTCTCCTTCATAGAGATGGCTAATAAACCGTAACCCTCTCCTTCATAGAGATGGCTAATAAACCGTAACCCTCTCCTTCATAGAGATGGCTAATAAACCATAACCCTTTCCTTCATAGAGATGGCTAATAAACCGTAACCCTCTCCTTCATAGAGATGGCTAATAAACCGTAACCCTCTCCTTCATAGAGATGGCTAATAAACCATAACCCTTTCCTTCATAGAGATGGCTAATAAACCGTAACCCTCTCCTTCATAGAGATGGCTAATAAACCGTAACCCTCTCCTTCATAGAGATGGCTAATAAACCATAACCCTTTCCTTCATAGAGATGGCTAATAAACCGTAACCCTCTCCTTCATAGAGATGGCTAATAAACCGTAACCCTCTCCTTCATAGAGATGGCTAATAAACCATAACCCTTTCCTTCATAGAGATGGCTAATAAACCGTAACCCTCTCCTTCATAGAGATGGCTAATAAACCGTAACCCTCTCCTTCATAGAGATGGCTAATAAACCATAACCCTTTCCTTCATAGAGATGGCTAATAAACCGTAACCCTCTCCTTCATAGAGATGGCTAATAAACCGTAACCCTCTCCTTCATAGAGATGGCTAATAAACCATAACCCTTTCCTTCATAGAGATGGCTAATAAACCGTAACCCTCTCCTTCATAGAGATGGCTAATAAACCGTAACCCTCTCCTTCATAGAGATGGCTAATAAACCATAACCCTTTCCTTCATAGAGATGGCTAATAAACCGTAACCCTCTCCTTCATAGAGATGGCTAATAAACCGTAACCCTCTCCTTCATAGAGATGGCTAATAAACCATAACCCTTTCCTTCATAGAGATGGCTAATAAACTGTAACCCTTTCCTTCATAGAGATGGCTAATAAACCATAACCCTTTCCTTCATAGAGATGGCTAATAAACCGTAACCCTTTCCTTCATAGAGATATTTCTAAATTATAGGTAATTTTTTCGACACTTTACACCATTTACATATGTTGAATTGCTTAACCCTTTCCTTCATAGAGATTTAGTTTAATATATTATTATATCTCCATACAAACGAAAGCCAATTAGCTATCATGCAGTGGATAAGTAGTCGCCATATCTATCCCCACCTCCATAGATATTACTGGGACTACATGAGATTCTGGCCTTTGTTATGAACATTGGTTTGGCTACTACATTGTCAATGTATGTCGTATTGGTAATGGCATCAAGAGGTGCTTCTATGAGGGAAAGGGTTAAGCTATGTATATGCATGTGAATGGCATGGCTATAACAGTAAACATGGCACTAAAGCATCCAACCCTTTAATTATGATCTTATTTGTTTATACAGATCAATTTTAACTATTGCAAAACATCCCCCACCCTGATTCATTCCTGGTAGAACCTTGAGTGGTCTAACAACACAATATTTTAACAATCCAGTTTCATTGCATTAATTATACCAGTGACAATTTAAACATGAAGATTTCCGAATGAAATAAGGTCACATTACAGAAACAAGTAGCCGCCATAACGACAATCAATCACCCAGATTACAGGCCCTGGTACTTTGATCTCATATCAAAATTGAAGATTTATGTATTTAATAAACCGGGTGACTTATTTATAGTTCAGGAGTGGTATAAATTTGGAAATCAGAAATAATTACAATGAACAGACTTGGTACCCATCAATCAGATATGATATGTGTAGCCAAGTTTGCACTTGTCAATCTCAGGTCTCAAGTTTCACAAATCAATACGCAAAATGTATTAAGATTATCATCTATAATGTACGAATATTATAAAGTTGGAATGTTGTTGTTGTCTAATAACTCACAACCTCAACGACATTAAAGCAAAACAAGAAACTTGAACAAACTTATATCCCCATCCTATATACAGTCAATCTTGTCTTAACCCTATGCACGCTACGCCAGATAAAATCACTTTTGCAAACTGCATAGAACCAGATCAGACGACATAGAACGTGATGTCTGATCAGGCTCTACGCTGTTTGCTATTCAATATAGTGTAAGAGGCAATAACTCTAGTAATGTTTATTTCAATGAAGTGTAAGAGGAAATAACTCAACAATGTTTTTTTTAATAAATGTCAACAGCAATATCTCAAGTATCTCTATTTTCAAAGATATGCAAGGGGCAATAACTTGTGAAATGTATATTTCAATTAAGTGTAAAAGGGCATCTTCTGCCTTAAAGTGACATTACATAGCAAAATGACCAAACAAATAAATACACAGTTTATGTTCAAATAACATTGTCACTGCATATTCTTCCGAAATAATTTGCACTGTAAATCAATAAACAAAGAGTTTTTTGTGGTCAACAAACTGTCAAACGTGAAAGTGGGATTTCATATAATGGTCAGCCACGCTCCTGAATTGACATTTGTTTATTATTGAAGTCTATGCTAAACATGTGATATTAGAGATAATTTATATCTGATCAGTCTAAAAATAAATATGCCCATGCACAAATGCGAGATATAACAGTAACTATGTACCATAAATGTTGTTATTCAGGATACATGCAAGGCTGTTGACAAACGTTGCATAAGACGCATGTTTATTAGTTGAAATACTCAGATTCTGTGATATATATTTGGACAAAACTTATACCATATAATAGGAAATTCTGTAAAAAATTACTAATATAGTGTCACTTTAAATGAATGAAGGCTAGCTTTAGCACAAAATAAATTATATTAATTTTAGAACACTGTTTTCTGATATCAAATGCATTAAAACAAAGGCTTTCAAAAAATGTCATCTGTATGATGAATATCCGACATAAATCAAGCAGACCAGCATTCCACTGCCATTCTGTTCTCTCTGTTAACAATCAAGCACAACCAGCTATCTATTTTACACCCAGCCCAGTGATTAGAGTCGATTGATAACCTTAACAATTGAAACAATTAGCCCTCATAAATAATTGCCTGAAATCTACATATTTAATAACAACAAGTCGGCTGTCACAATAAACATGATTAGTAAGCCAGTCGGGCAGATAAGCTTGTCTCTTCTACAATGAGCCTGATGCACCACAGCCCTCACAACATCATTACACAGAAATGACATCTAATATGATGTGTGAGAGGTCAAAAGAATACCCATGTTTCATTCCATTCGTCTTGTTCTTTGGCATGTCCTAAATACAGCAGGAATTAAAACTTTCCTTCATAGAGATTTAGGTTAATATACTATTATATTTCCATACAACCGACAGCCATTTAGCTATCATGCAGTGGATAAGTAGTCGCTATATCTATCCCACCTCCATAGATATTACTGGGACTACATGAGATTCTAGCCTTTATTATGAGCATTGGTTTGACTACTACATAGTCAATGTAGGTCATATTGGAAATGGCTTCAAAGGGTGTTTCTATGAGGGAAAGGGTTAATGTATGTCGTATTGGTAATGACGTCAAAGGTGTTTCTATGAGGGAAAGGGTTAATGTATGTTGTATTGGTAATGGCGTCAAAGGGTCTTTCTATGAGGGAAAGGGTTAATGTATGTCAAAAGGTGTTTCTATGAGGGAAAGGGTTAAGAGTTTTGTTCTTTTTGGATACATGCATTTATAATTGTTGCCCCTAGTTAATCAGTGGTGGGGTTCTTTTTTTTGAGAATAGTGCAGGCAGATATAGAAGATGCTCCAATTCCAGAAGCATCCCTGGTTCTTTTACATGCCCGGTGCCAAGCAGATATAGATGAAACCTTGGTTTATAGTCCTATCTGAAAGACTTAATATTATTAGGGACAGTTGGGGGATTGAACCTGCAATTCTTGTTAACCACTAGATGACTGACCCATCTGGAATTATTGTTTGTATTATTAATTCTAGTAAAATATTACAGAGTGGTCTAACACATCTGGTGGGAAATTCGGGTAGAGTGGTCTAACCCACCTGGGAGACTCATTATTAATAGCATGTGGGTAGCGCAGGAGGAAAATAAATCTATTAATAGTATGTGTGTAGCGCAGGAGGAAAATAAATCTATTAATAGTATGTGTGTAGCGCAGGAGGAAAATAAATCTATTAATAGCATGTGGGTAGCGCAGGAGGAAAATAAATCTATTAATAGCATGTGGGTAGCAACAGTATGTGGGTAGCACACCAGGAAAATAAATTGATTAACAGTATGTGGGTAGCAACAGTATGTGGGTAGCAACAGTATGTGGGTCGCAACAGTATGTGGGTAGCACACCAGGATAATAAATCTACTAACAGTATGTGGGTAGCACAACAGGGAAACAAATCTATTAATAGTATGTGGGAAGCACAGCCGGAAAAGAAATCTTGTCTCGATTTCTGCATTTTCACAGAGAGAAATGCTTTCCGTGTTATTTTCCACATGTCATATCTACTGTTTATCCCATAATCTGCCGAATAACGCCACTTCTGATCAGGATCTATGTTGTTTACTATTCAGATAATTGTTTTAGCTCCACTATCTGAATAGCATATCCGATATGTCTTTATGCTGTTTGCAAAAGCGACATTGGTTGTGATTGGCAGGTTAGGGGTTAACATTGACTCTATTTTCACTAATGTTCTAACCTCGCATCATTCCAAATTAACACTTGCCAAATAAATTGGACCGAATGTGCAAACACCATAGATCTAGATCAGCGACGGCATCTAATCACGATCTATGTTGTTTACTATTCAAACAAATGTTATAGCTCCACTATCCAAATAGCAAACAACATAGAGCCTGATCATACAGCACATTCTGTGCCATCTGGCACTTTCTGTGCTGTCTGATCTGGCGCTATGCCATTTGCAAAAGTGACTATAGTTGTGATTGGCAGGTTAAGGGTTACAGCGAGGTGATAATTCGTCCGTTTATTCTTCCTTCGTGAAAACAAAACACAAAGAAATATGCTCAAATTGATTCCAAGTCCTCACATTTATAGTACTTATCTGAAAAGAAAGAATATGCCAGCGACACAGAATGCCGACTTAGAGAGTTCATTAACATGAGGATATCACATCCTGTATGGGACTGACAGTTCCTTACAGGCATGATGTCACTCGATGTCAATTTCTGCGACATTTCCTAAATTACTCGTCATTACCTGCGGTCGAGATCGGAGTCCCGACAGACTTGCGCAGTACCTCGTAACTCGGTCTTCCAGCAAACCGACGCATTTCAAATTCAATTATGCGACAAATCAAGATCGAAATATTGTCATTTCTGCGGAAGGTCATCACTGCGACCTGTCAATTTACCTGAGGCGAGGCTGCTGATGTCGGCTGTAATGATACGACATGACAGTTAAACAAGTTCAATACGAGAAGGATTAATGAAGGTGTTCACAAGCAGAACACAATAGCCATTGGAAAAATGAACAGGAGCAGCATCTGTCTCTTACATTAACACCGGGGAGCTGTAAAATGCCCTATTACAATGATAATGACTGGGGATACGTGTGAATTCAAGCCCTCTCATCAGCAAGAGGCTTGAATAGAAGAATCTTTATCATTTACAATTACTAATTAACCATGGACAGTAACTTGTTAAATTACTATGAACTACCCAGGATAGGATTAATTTTGTAGAGATTTTAATATTTGTCTACGTGATGTACTTCTTTTGTGTTTTATAAATAAAGTTAATAATGAAGATCAAATGAAGTGGAATATTGTACGTGATTCAATATATCTGTCAATATCTCAATAATTTATCAATCTATCAAAATCTTAATTAAACAAAGGGGGTCAATTAAGACAAATATTTTAATTCAGCTCATTAACTTTAAAGTTACTGTGCAACTTGAATTTCTTTAATGTGACCGTGTAACTTGAATTTCTTTAATGTGACCATGTAACTTGAATTTCTTTAACGTGACTGTGTAACTTGAATTTCTTTAACGTGACTAACTTGAATTTCTTTAATGTGACAGTGTAACTTCAATTTCCTTAAAGTGACTGTGTAACTTGAATTTATTTAAAATGACTGAATAACTTGAATTTCTTTTACTGAAATGGTCGACTATTAATTCAGAGAAAACAAGCTAAATTTGTCTCTTTCATCAAACTGTGTGCTATTTTTTTTATATTCATTTGATTAATATAAGATACTCTGCATTACCAGTCTTTCTTTAAATTATTCAATTATACTGTTCTTTCATTCAACTAATTTTTTGTCACAAACACTCAAGTGATGAAGTAGTACAAGTCAATAGCTCTGCTCAATGGGTGTAAAATATATAGGAATACACTAACTGAATAAATCTTCATTTTGCCATCAGTTGCCATCAGTATTGTATGGTGTATTATGTACCTAGGTCTGGTTGCAAAATAGTTATAAATATTCATCTTTGGCAATTATCATAGCTGGGTGTCAGTAAGATATTACCTCCTCACTGTTCCATTTCAAGTACTCAGACAGACTGCATACTGCATTTTTTATGATGGAGCGGTCCCTGCATGGTTAATCAGACTAGATGATGTTTATATCAATATTTATCAAAACATTTTTTTTATTACAACATACAGTTTTATATTTATAAACATTTTTTATAAAACCTTTTGTTTTTAAATTCATTATATTTTTATATAAATATTTGATAAATCTGTTATTTTTTTATTTAATTACGTTTGCTGTCTTGTTTTTTTAAGTTTTTATTACTTAGGTTCGCTATGTCTATAGTTTTAGTAGTTAGCTTCATATATCAATGAGAGACATCAGTCAGTTACTGCCCCTGAATATTCCCTAAAAGTAGGTAGGTCCTGTTAAGTGTTTTCCTCTGTCTTTATCGTTGTTTCCTTTGCACAACATGCAAGCAATATTATTCCACTATCGCTTCTTATGAGTATTATATTACTATATAATTGACAGATCTCCTACTGTATATGCAATGGGTACTTATTTGTAAAGGAATGTTATCAGTTAATTAACACAATTTTGATAAAATCACATTTTTCGTACCGCAACATCTGGTTAGGGAACAACAGTAAAAACAAAGGATTCTAACTAAAAGGACCTATTCACATTATTGGAATAAATCAGACTCTATCTGCCAAGGGAGGTAATAGAAAATTAGAGATGTCTCTCATTAGGTTTGCTATGTTTATATATCTTTTAAAAGTTGGTTTTATTTATAAATCAGGTTTGCGATGTCTACATTGGTTTAGAAGTTTAGTTTTATGTATAAATTAGGTTTGCTATGTCAATATTGTTTTAAAAGTTAGTTTTATTTATAAATTAGGTTTGTTGTGTCTATATTGTTTTAGAAGTTTTTTTCTAATTAAATCATGTTTTTTTATGTAAATATCTTTTAAAAGTATTTTTTAAATATTTTTATATATTTTTAAAAAACATTTTTTTTAAGATTAGGATATATTAAGTAAGTATTATATAACTTTTATAAAATTTACAAATATGCAAGAGGAACACACTGATGACATGACATACGTTGGGACAGTGGACGCCAGCTTAAACCTACCGATATTTGTAACGCACCAGAGTAAAGGCTCCAGTATGTGCTTATATTACCTAAAATGTGCTACACACCAAGATATTCTAAAGAACAGATGATTAGAATGTACTGCACATCGAGATATTCTAAGGAATGGATGATTAGAATGTACGACACATCAAGATATTCTAAGGAATGGATGATTAGAATGTACTACACATCGAGGTATTCTAAGGAATGGATGATTAGAATGTACGACACATCGAGATATTCTAAGGAATGGATGATTAGAATGTACTGCACATCGAGATATTCTAAGGAATGGATGATTAGAATGTACGACACATTGAGATATTCTAAGGAATGGATGATTAGAATGTACTGCACATCGAGATATTCTAAGGAATGGATGATTACAATGTACTACACATCGAGATATTCTAAGGAATGGATGATTACAATGTACTACACATGAGATATTCTAAGGAATGGATGATTAGAATGTACGACACATCAAGATATTCTAAGGAATGGATGATTAGAATGTACTACACATCGAGGTATTCTAAGGAATGGATGATTAGAATGTACGACACATCGAGATATTCTAAGGAATGGATGATTAGAATGTACTGCACATCGAGATATTCTAAGGAATGGATGATTAGAATGTACGACACATTGAGATATTCTAAGGAATGGATGATTAGAATGTACTGCACATCGAGATATTCTAAGGAATGGATGATTACAATGTACTACACATGAGATATTCTAAGGAATGGATGATTAGAATGTACTACACATTGAGATATTCTAAGGAATGGATGATTAGAATGTACTACACATGAGATATTCTAAGGAATGGATGATTAGAATGTACTACACATGAGATATTCTAAGGAATGGATGATTAGAATGTACTACACATGAGATATTCTAAGGAATGGATGATTAGAATGTACTACACATGAGATATTCTAAGGAATGGATGATTAGAATGTACTACACATGAGATATTCTAAGGAATGGATGATTAGAATGTACTACACATTAAGATATTCTAAGGAATGGATGACTAGAATGTGCTACACTGAGATATTGTACGGAATGGAAGACTAGAATGTGCGTACACTGAGATATTCTAAGGAATGGATGACTAGAATGTACTGTACACTGAGATATTCTAAGGAATGGATGATTAGAATGTACGACAGATCAAGATATTCTAAGGAATAAATGATTAGAATGTACTGCACATTGAGATATTCTAAAGAACAGATGATTAGAATGTACTGCACATTGAGATATTCTAAGGAATGGATGATTAGAATGTACGACACATCAAGATATTCTAAGGAGTGGATGATTAGAATGTACTACACACGAGATATTCTAAGGAGTGGATGATTAGAATGTACTACACACGAGATATTCTAAGGAATGGATGATTAGAATGTACTGCACATTGAGATATTCTAAGGAATGGATGATTAGAATGTACTACACATGAGATATTCTAAGGAATGGATGATTAGAATGTACTACACATGAGATATTCTAAGGAATGGATGATTAGAATGTACTACACACAAGATATTCTAAGGAATGGATGACTACAATATTTGTAAATTACCTCCCTAGATGGGCTTTATTTACAAAATCACCAATAGTGTTGTGAATGGTTGTTTATAGGTTCAATTCAATATCACTTGTACTATCGGGAACCCCAATATAGAGCGACATACCGATTGATGTCTTAACCCTTTCCTTCATAGAGATTTAGGTTAATATACTATTATATCTCCATACAAACGACAGCCATTTAGCTATCATGCAGTGGATAAGTAGTCGCCATATCTATCCCACCGCCATAGATATTACTGTTACTACATGAGATTCTGGCCTTAATTATGAACATTGGTTTGGCTACTACATTGTCAATGTATGTGGTATTGGTAATGGCGTCAAGAGGTGCTTCTATGAGGGAAAGGGTTAATGTATGTTGTATTGGTAATGGCGTCAAGAGGTGCTTCTATGAGGGAAATGGTTAATGTATGTCATATTGGTAATGGCGTCAAGAGGTGCTTCTATGAGGGAAAGGGTTAATGTATGTCATATTGGTAATGGCGTCAAGAGGTGCTTCTATGAGGGAAAGGGTCAATGTATGTCATATTGGTAATGGCGTCAAGAGGTGCTTCTATGAGGGAAAGGGTTAATGTATGTCATATTGGTAATGGCGTCAAGAGGTGCTTCTATGAGGGAAAGGGTCAATGTATGTCATATTGGTAATGGCGTCAAGAGGTGCTTCTATGAGGAAAGGGTTAATGTATGTCGTATTGGTAATGGCGTCAAGAGGTGCTTCTATGAGGGAAAGGGTCAATGTATGTCGTATTGGTAATGGCGTCAAGAGGTGCTTCTATGAGGGAAAGGGTTAATGTATGTCGTATTGGTAATGGCGTCAAGAGGTGCTTCTATGAGGGAAAGGGTCAATGTATGTCATATTGGTAATGGCGTCAAGAGGTGCTTCTATGAGGGAAAGGGTTAATGTATGTCGTATTGGTAATGGCGTCAAGAGGTGCTTCTATGAGGGAAATGGTTAATGTATGTCGTATTGGTAATGGCATCAAGAGGTGCTTCTATGAGGGAAAGGGGTAATGTATGTCATAATGGCATCAAGAGGTGCTTCTATGAGGGAAAGGGTCAATGTATGTCGTATTGGTAATGGCGTCAAGAGGTGCTTCTATGAGGGAAAGGGTCAATGTATGTCGTATTGGTAATGGCGACAAGAGGTGCTTCTATGAGGGAAAGGGTTAATGTATGTCGTATTGGTAATGGCGTCAAGAGGTGCTTCTATGAGGGAAAGGGTTAATGTATGTCGTATTGGTAATGGCGTCAAGAGGTGCTTCTATGAGGGAAAGGGGTAATGTATGTCGTATTGGTAATGGCGTCAAGAGGTGCTTCTATGAGGGAAAGGGTTAATGTATGTCGTATTGGTAATGGCATCAAGAGGTGCTTCTATGAGGGAAAGGGTTAATGTATGTCGTATTGGTAATGGCGTCAAGAGGTGCTTCTATGAGGGAAAGGGTTAATGTATGTCGTATTGGTAATGGCGTCAAGAGGTGCTTCTATGAGGGAAATGGTTAATGTATGTCATATTGGTAATGGCGTCAAGAGGTGCTTCTATGAGGGAAAGGGTTAATGTATGTCGTATTGGTAATGGCATCAAGAGGTGCTTCTATGAGGGAAAGGGTTAATGTATATGTACTTTATCTACCAATAACAAACACAATTTAAACCTGAATTACCTATATAGATTGTTTATGGAAACATGATAATCGTAAAGAAAGCAAATATCATCTATAAATGAACACAATGGCTTTAACAGATAACTGGAGCAGAAGACAACATGACCATGGGACGAGTATTGACTAAATGTCAATCTGTATAAGATGACTGACAGATTACCATCAACTGGATTGAGGAGACAAAAACTAACACTTGCAAATGTGTCTCAACCAATCAGTAGCTATATTACACATACAGGTCTGTAAGATTACCCCCCCCCCCTCCAGCGCTGGGGCATACTATAAACCCCCAACCAGGTAGATCACAATCCTCACTCAAAGTAGCTTATTACACATACAGGTCTGTAAGATTAACCCCCTCTGCGCTGGGGCATACTATAAACCCCCAGCCGGGTAGATCACAATCCTCACTCAAAGTAGCTTATTACACATACAGGTCTGTAAGATTAACCCCCCCCCAGCGCTGGGGCATACTATAAACCCCCAGCCGAGTAGATCACAATCCTCACTCAAAGTAGCTTATTACACATACAGGTCTGTAAGATTAACCCCCCCCCCCCCAGCGCTGGGGCATACTATAAACCCCCAGCGGGTAGATCACAATCCTCACTCAAAGTAGCTTATTACACATACAGGTCTGTAAGATTAACCCCCCCCCCCCAGCGCTGGGGCATACTATAAACCCCCAGCCGGGTAGATCACAATCCTCACTCAAAGTAGCTTATTAATTGCACTATTCCTGAATGTATGGGCATCAAATATGTGTAACAATCCTGGAATAAAACTGTGAATTGAAAGTGCTTACTTCAAGCATTTCTCACTAATGTACAATAGTCTAACGACAGTCGTATCACCCCATAGTCTTACGACAGTCGTATCACCCCATAGTCTAATGACAGTCATATCACCCCATAGTCTAACGACAGTCGCATCACCCCATAGTCTAATGACAGTCGTATCACCCCATAGTCTAATGACAGTCGTATCACCCCATAGTCTAATGACAGTCATATCACCCCATAGTCTAATGACAACCATATCACCCCATAGTCTAATGACAGCCATATCACCCCATAGTCTAACAACAGTCGTATCACCCCATAGTCTAATGACAACCATATCACCTATAGTCTAACTACAGCCATATCACCCCATAGTCTAATGACACTCGCATCACCCCATAGTCTAATGACAGTCGCATCACCCCATAGTCTAATGACAGCCATATCACCCCATAGTCTAATGACAGTCATATCACCCCATAGTCTAATGACAGTCGTATCACCCCATAGTCTAATGACAGTCGTATCACCCCATAGTCTAATGACAACCATACCACCCCATAGTCTAATGACAACCATACCACCCCATAGTCTAATGACAACCATATCATCCCATAGTCTAATGACAACCATACCACCTCATAGTCTAATGACAACCATATCACCTCATAGTCTAATGACAACCATATCACCTCATAGTCTAATGACAACCATATCACCACATAGTCTAATGACAACCATATCACCTCATAGTCTAATGACACCCATATCACCTCATAGTCTAATGACAACCATATCACCTCATAGTCTAATGACAACCATACCACCCCATAGTCTACTGACAACCATACCACCCCATAGTCTACTGACAACCATATGACCCATAAATGTATTAAGAAAGAGTCAAATTTGGGAAACAGTGCACCTCTCCCAATCATGGAAATCTGTTGATAAATGTACCAACTATACTTCTGGCAAAGTTTTGTGAAGATTTGACAATTGTAACGACACCAATTAACATTATCTTTCCCGATCTTGTTTTACCAACCCACATACATCATGTTTTATTCCACCTTAATATCACAAGAACAATTCTTACATGTAATTGTCTAGCAGATTTGTTTTTTAATTTGAGAAACAAGAAAGAACAAGGCATCTATTAAGACTTTATATGCCATGTTCACTTATTCAAAATACATTTGAAATTAGTCAAAGGGCTTCAAGTCCTCTTCTCACCCAACATACAACCATCTACAATGAGCAAATTACATCAAACTGAGAGGTCTGATGTGTGAAGTAATCAGAGCTGTAGGAGATTGTTAAAGTGTTTGATCTATCCAAAGCAACCAACTGCCACAAACAGTTATTGTACAGTTAGGTAATATCCAATGTTTTCTCAGTGATCTAAATTCTATATGGGGGTCAGAGTGTCACAGGGTGAGAAAAATGTGCAGCTAACCCAGGGCTCGAACCCGGGACCTTTCGCTTACAGGGTGAATGAATCTACCGACTGAGCTAGCCGGGCCGCTTACACATAATCTCCCAGATGGTGACTAAGTCTGTACCGCGACATACTTCCCCACCAAATTGGAATTCTTCCACTAAATTTCCAGGGATAAAGAACAAGGTGAACTTGATCTCGAAGTTCCCTCGTTGGGCGCCATTGTGATAGGTAGCTCTTCTATTCCGAGGGGGTCACAAATAATATATAACAAAATCCGTGTTGATAAAAGATCTATTTACGAGGGTTCGATGCATCAGTAGGGTGTCCTACAATACATAAAATATCAAACCAAAGCAAATAAAAACACATGCATTTATCTAAAAGTAAGCAAATAATAATTGCAACTCAATAAAAAGACTGTCTTCCATTCTAATCCTGTTTCTGTATTATGATTATGCGTGGTGTATGCATTGTTCAATATGTATTATATCGGGAAATAAAATATGTTTAAACTAATAAAAAGACTGCAGATTAATAAGTCCAGCTGATGATAATTATTTAATTTAAATAACCAAATGAGAAAAGGTTGATGATCGAGCTTATTTACCCTCGACTCCGGCGAACCATGTGGGCGAGCCGAACCATTGAACCATGTGGGTGAGCCGAACCATGTGGGCGAGCCGAACCATTGAACCATGTGGGCGAGCCGAACCATGTGGGCGAGCCGAACCATTGAACCATGTGGGTGAGCCGAACCATGTGGGCGAGCCGAACCATTGAACCATGTGGGCGAGCGTACTAAGAAGTTTAGTTAACACTCATATATTATAAACTAAGGTGATATAGTTGTGTGCATTAATAAAAAACCACCCAAAACACACAACAACAACCACCACCCACACAAAAAAAATATGATTTGAATGCTCAGCCTGGTCATAGATTAGGCTACAAGCACCAAAATGTATAGGGTCAGTACAGGAGTCACTCTATACTGTCTCACTTCTCACATTCTTAGATGTATGAATATGTTTGATGTATAATATATTTGCATGCTCAGCCCGGTCATAGATTAGGCTACAAGCACCAAAATGTATAGGGTCAGTACAGGAGTCACTCTATACTGACTCACATCTCATATTTGTAGATGTATGAATATAACATGAGAAAAGGGAATTTTAACTAATCATTTAAATTAAATGGGACATGGGAGAATTGGGACAACCTGGGATGTGGCACTGTATAGTATAACCTATCATTTGACCTAATATAAATGAAATTGTATAAATAAAACATGAAGTTGTCCTTAGATGTTATGTCAATGAATAATCTGTCATATCTGTTAGGTGATTGAAAAAGTGCCCCCCAAAAAGGTGAGATGTTAATATATTAGCCAACCAGTGAGCTTGTTACTAATTTCTTTCATACAATCTCTCATACTATTGGTGGTTGCAAGCAAATAACAATACAACTAGTGTGCTCATAATCCCCTCACATTGTATAATTGACAATACAATTATGTACAATCATAAATTATTGATTGATACAGGTAGAATATCACTAATTTATCAACTGTGACATGAGTATGACAGCTTCTTTTTCTGATGCTGCACAAAATCCCACTCTGGAACATCTTGGTACAGTCACATTCAAAGCCAACATCTGGTATGTGCTAACACTGCTTGACAAGTTGTGCACAGTTAGTGTTAGTGGTCACCTCCATTAAGCAGCCAACCTGTATTATATATACAGTCAAACCTGTGTTAGTGGTCACCTCCATTAAGCAGCCAACCTGTATTATATATACAGTCAAACCTGTGTTAGTGGTCACCTCCATTAGGCAGCCAACCTGTATTATATATACAGTCAAACCTGTGTTAGTGGTCACCTCCATTAAGCAGCCAACCTATATTATATATACAGTCAAACCTGTGTTAGTGGTCACCTCTATTAAACAGCCAACCTGTATTATATATACAGTCAAACCTGTGTTAGTGGTCACCTCTATTAAACAGCCAACCTGCATTAAGCAGCCAGTTTTCAGATTCCCAATATGTTACTTTGTTATAAATTTGACCTCTATGAAGCAGCCACCTGTGTTAGCAGCCATTTTCTGTGGTTCCGCTGGCTGCTTAATACAGGTTTGACTGTACATGCTGTACATTTAATTGTACTTTTGTTGTCAGTGTCTAATTAGCAAAAATCAGGATATCTAAATATCCTCGTCACTACAAATAAAGCCATACATCTAATCAGTCTCTTTGTGTAATTACTATGTATTTATTTACACCCACTCCGTTCTAAATGCGCGTTTTGATGCAGTTATACGTTTAGCAGGACTATTAGCAGTATTGCTAGCTGTAGGTGTTTCTGTACTTTCGCGGTCGGAACTTTGATTAGATCGCTTAGGGTCTGGGATTTCAGGTTTAGCGGACAAATTCTAGTTGGAAAAGAAAGCTGTTCGATACAGATATGTTCACGACACACTTACTTGTCTGTATAATCTGAAGGATTTTTGTTGTACATAGTCTGAGTCGTAACAAGTAAGCATCTCTCATCAATGACCACGTATTTTAGGAAGAAGAACTTTTCTTTCATTCTAATCCCTTTCAGTCTACTGTTGTTAATTTATATGTAAAATGTTCATTTGTTGTTTACATGTAAAAATACTGAAATAAATAATGTTTAAACTAATGACCAAGTTAGATTAAGCATCAAAATGCAAGAAATGCACTCTGGAGAGAACATGTATACTAATTTCATCTGCAATTACCATACAGTTAGGCTATACCATAAATAGTATGCCAATTTCATCTGCAATTATCATACAGTTAGGCTATACCATATTCAAATTTCATCTGCAATTATCATACAGTTAGGTTATACCATATACCAATTTCATCTGCAATTATCATACAGTTAGGTTATACCATATACCAATTTCATCTGCAATTATCATACAGTTAGGTTATACCATATACCAATTTCATCTGCAATTATCATACAGTTAGGCTATACCACATACCAATTTCATCTGCAATTATCATACAGTTAGGCTATACCACATACCAATTTCATCTGCAATTATCATACAGTTAGGCTATACCACATACCAATTTCATCTGCAATTATCATACAGTTAGGCTATACCACATACCAATTTCATCTGCAATTATCATACAGTTAGGCTATACCATATACCAATTTCATCTGCAATTATCATACAGTTAGGCTATACCACATACCAATTTCATCTGCAATTATCATACAGTTAGGCTATACCACATACCAATTTCATCTGCAATTATCATACAGTTAGGCTATACCATATACCAATTTCATCTGCAATTACCATACAGTTAGGCTATACCACATACCAATTTCATCTGCAATTATCATACAGTTAGGCTATACCACATACCAATTTCATCTGCAATTATCAAACAGTTAGGCTATACCATATACCAATTTTAAATTTTAACTGAAATTTCTCATCAAGAGATGGTTTGAACAAATGCATCTTGGCTTAATTGCAAAACAAGTTTAGAACTTAAAAACACTCTAAAACAAAGTGAAACTTTGCAAAGAAATTGTCTTGCCCTTATAACCGAAAACAACGTGAAACTTCAAAATAAATAGTCTTGCCCTATATAACTTAAAAACACCATAAAACAAAGTCAAACATCGAAATAAAGGTGAAACTTCGAAATAAACACTAAAAAAACGACGTAAAATTTTGCAATAATAGCTTAAAAACACCCTAAAACAAGGTGAATCAACGAAATAAAGGTGAAACTTTGAAATAAATTGACTTGCCCGTATAACTTTAAAAACACTAAAACAAGATGAAACATAAATTGTCATGGCCTTGTAACTTAAAACACTCTGAAGCCTTGCAATAAATTGTCCTGGCCTTAAATCAGGATGTTGTAATTATCCATATCACAAACAATAGGCATGTTACTCTTCAAACAATGGAAAAAGACACCCTCTAATCAGTCTGATATGAGCTGTCAGGGTTTATCACTCTGACAATTTTACTGATGAATAACAGTTGGCATAATAAAATAACTATTTTCCATGATATTCGAAAATGTAGGAAACTTATACTTTCCCAATGACTGCTTCAACCGGCTGACCCTAGTAAAATGAAGTCTTACAGATGGGACTTTAAACCGAGGTCTTGTATCGGTGCTTTACACCGTGCACGTAAAAGAACCAGAGGAGACTCTGGAATGGGTCTCTGTCTGTATCATTGCACTATCCTCCAAAAATCTAAAATGATTTATCTCTTCAGGAGGTGTCCGGTCGCTCATATGGGTAACCAGTAGCGACGATAAATAAACGTAAAACACACCAGTGAATAGATTAAATTTGCATTTTAATTATTGTTTTATGTTTGCATTTGAGGACACAAGACACATGGAGATATGACAGTATTCTGCCAGTGTGTGCTATATAATATGATGCCAATTCTCTGCAACACAATGAATGGATTTTGTTCAAAGCAGACATTGTCATCTCAGAATGGGCCGGTCAGTTGCAGTACTCTATTGTAATAATATAGTTGGATTAATACTGATGCATCAAAGTCCCCGGAAAAGGAACATACAACAATCCCATTTAGCATAGCAATTGTCCCTGGAAAAGGAACATAAACTGATCCCATTTAGCACAGTAATCAACTATTCCATTAGTATAACAATCAGCAATCCCTTTAGCATAACAATGTGTGATCCCCTTTTAATATATTTCAATCAGCAATCACTTTAATATAACAATTAGTGATCCAATTAGCATAACAATTAGTGATCCAATTAGCATAACAATTAGTGATCCAATTAGCATAACAATTAGTGATCCAATTAGCATAACAATTAGTGATCCCCTTTAATATATTTCAATCAGCAATTCCTTTAGCATAACAATTTGTGATCCCCTTTAATATAACAATCAACAATGACTTTAATATAACAATTAGTGATCCAATTAGCATAACAATTAGTGATCCAATTAGCATAACAATTAGTGATCCAATTAGCATAACAATTAGTGATCCCCTTTAATATATTTCAATCAGCAATTCCTTTAGCATAACAATTAGTGACCCCAATCACTTTAATATTACAATTAGTGATCCAATTAGCATAACAATTAGTGATCCAATTAGCATAACAATTAGTGATCCAATTAGCATAACAGTTAGTGATCCAATTAGCATAACAATTAGTGATCCAATTAGCATAACAATTAGTGATCCAATTAGCATAACAATTAGTGATCCAATTAGCATAACAATTAGTGATCCAATTAGCATAACAGTTAGTGATCCAATTAGCATAACACTTAGCGATCTCCTTTAATATATCAATCAGTGTTCCCTTTAACCATGAGCAATCAGTGATCCCTTTAGCTTAACAATTAGTGACCCCCTTTAATATAATAATCAGCAATCCCTTTAATGGAACAATTACTATTAGCATAACAATTAGTGATCCCTTTATCTATGAGCATTCAGTGATCCATTTAGCATAACAATTAGTGATCACCTTTAGCATAACATAACAATTAGTGATCGCCTTTAGCATAACAATCAGAGACCTTTTAGTGTATCAATCAGCGATCATCAATCCCTTTACCATAAAAATGAGTGATCCATTTAGCATAACAAAATCTATTTAGTACATGGTTTATTCTAGGTCAGAATTTTTAGGAGAAGTGAGAAAGAGTCTGATCGCGTCCTAAAATGGTGTTATTTAATAAATTTCAACAAAATATGGTTAAAATGCACAGTATGAGCATTAAATACAACATTTGAATAGAAGGAGTACTTTATAATGGGCCTTAATCTTACTGGACAAAATGTTGCATGAAAATTGTAAACAAATAAAAAATATTTTTTTTAGGGATAAGTGGGGCCCCCATAGGGTGAAGTCAGGGTCACTAGGACGACTATTTCACCCACACCACCCTCTAAAATGCTCGCTGTAGTATAACATATTCCCTTTGGCATAACAATCAGCAATCAATTTAGCATAACAATCAGCAATCAAGTTAGCATAACAATCAGCAATCAATTTAGCATAACAATCAGCAATCAATTTAGCATAACAATCAGCAATCAATTTAGCATAACAATCAGCAATCAATTTAGCATAACAATCAGCAATCAATTTAGCATAACAATCAGCAATCAATTTAGCATAACAATCAGCAATCAAGTTAGCATAACAATCAGCAATCAATTTAGCATAACAATCAGCATTCAATTTAACATAACAATCAGTGATCCATTTAGCATAACAATTAGTAATCCCCTTTAGCATAACATTCAGTGATCTCTTTAGCATAATAATCAGTGTTCCATTTAGCTATGAGCAATCAGCTATAAATAGTTGTTCTGCTATAAATAGTGGTTCTGCTATGAATAGCAGACAGATCTGTAGTCCAGTAGTAACATGTTGGACTGGTAATCCTGGAATCGAACCCCCGTCTGACCATAATAAAATTAAGTCTTTCAGATGGGACATTAAACCGAGGTCTCGTGTCGGTGCTTTATACCGTGCACATAAAAGAACCAGAGGTGACTCTGGAATGGGTAGCTGTCTGTATCATTGCACTATCCTCCAACAATCTAAAATGACTAATCTCTTCAGGAGGCGTCGCTTATATGGGCAACCGGTAGCGACAATAAATAAACGTAAAAAAAGAAAGAATATTAATTGTTGTTCTGTTATGAATATTTTGTTCTGCTATAAATAGTTGTTCTGCTATGAATTAAAAGCAACATTTCATGTGAGAAGAATCTATTCACTACTAGCCCTCAAGCAAATTTTCAAAATAGAATTCAAATAAGTTGCTGGCTAGATCCCAATATAGTTTTTTTTATCTGAAACAGACAATATCATTTCAAGTTCAGTTGCAGATTTCTCTTTTAATAATATAATAACGCCTAATACTGTTGAATGGAAGAAGCAAACCACACTTTAACTAACAGACTTCGTGGCACTATAGACAAGTTCCTATTCATCACTGTGTAATTTTACTGCTTGCTTGGATTACGCAGATTACTGGAAGAATTTACATGAAATATGGTAGCCAAATACTCTATAATTATTTCTACAAGAGAAATCATGGTGTCTAACATTGAATGTGATTAACTGCCAACTCCATATTGCAAAAGATGAGGATTTTTGGACAATGATGATGTATGCCCCATCCTCTGGACAGACTTGTAAATAATGAGTCCCCACACACTATAAACACAGTCTATGTCAAATCTTTCAGACTGGTTTCACAATTTATGAGTTTTCTTCAGGACCTATTGCCTCAATTCTATATAACATGCGACAAATCAATTAACATCCAGAAAATTGAAATAAAAAAACATCCATTATTGAAATGTTGCATACTAGGGATGTATATATGTGGTCCTCTCTACATCCGAATTTTCGGCTTAAAAAGCTTTTTTCAAGGAAAACAAAAATCCGGCTAATTCATTTTCTTTAAACCATTTTATTCTGGATACCGTTCAAACAGTATTTGCAAAGAATATAGAGCCAGATCAGCCACCATGGAACGTGCCGTCTGCTAAGGCTCTATGCTGCTTGCTATTCAGATGATCTTGCTAAGACACATGGCTATGTAGCAAACAACATAGATACTGATCAGCACGCAGCGTCACGCTGCGGCTGATCTGGATCTATGTTGTTTGCAAAAGCCTTTAAATGTATCCAGAATTAAATGGGTTAACAAAGGCAGATGATGACATGTTGCTCATACAGGTGCTACTAATTGATTAATGTATTCTATGTGATGGACACAAACTGAGATGGGTTTATTCTAGAGTGGAAAAAAGGGCAGGGTGAGTCAGAAAAGAGGCAAGGTGGATCAGAAAAGGGGCAGGGTGGATTTTGAGCCGGCTAATTCATTTTCTTTAAGATTGTTATGATTTAATTGATTCTGAAGTTTGAGACTGAATTTGAGATTGGAAAAAAGTTTTATAACCTTAGGACATTTACTCGGTTGAGAGTCTGCATCCAACAGTGTTCAGGGGCATAGCTTGGCTGGAATCGATGTGTAGGCTAACTTAAAACTTAAGACGGTAGGGAGGTCCGGGGTCGTCCCCAGGTGAACTATTAATAGCATAAATTATTTAATCCTGGCCTCCTAATTTTTCTTGCAGATTTGGCATTTTTATTTTTTCGATTTTTCGGGGGGAAATGTAGGCCATTGCCTACACGGCCTATAGGAAGCTACGCCAATGACTGCTTATGGCTCAAGTGTTTATAGCAATGACAAGAAACAAAATTAATCATGGTATATGACTGGAATTCATCAAAACATATGGGTAGAATTGGGTACATTACATACTTTGATAAATACACAGTCAGTTCTTTTTTACAGGTTTTTTAATGTAGCATAATAGCTGTAATTACTATCCTTGAGTTACTGATTTGCAGCACAAGCTTTTGATAAGCGGAGATATAACAAATTAAGCTTTCACATCAAAGTCAATTTGAAAATAATTCTGACTGAAATGCAGATAAGATAATAACCCATTGTATGAGAGTGATAGTGCAGAAAGAATGCCATCTATATCTGCATATGTACATTGTAATTGCTTCAACAACATCTCAATACTAGCTGGAAATCCAGCCCAAAATACTGCTATTAATGTGGTCTCTCAATGCAGGCTATATTGTATAGATAGCAACTGTCATGTGGTCTCTCAATGCAGGTTATATTGTATCTATAGCAACCGTCATGTGGTCTCTCAATGCAGGTTATATTGTATAGATAGCAACCGTCATGTGGTCTCTCAATGCAGGTTATATTGTATATATAGTAACCGTCATGTGGTCTCTCAATGCAGGTTATATTGTATCTATAGCAACCGTCATGTGGTCTCTCAATGCAGGTTATATTGTATCTATAGCAACCGTCATGTGGTCTCTCAATGCAGGTTATAGTGTATAGATAGCAACCATCATGTGGTCTCTCAATGCAGGTTATATTGTATCTATAGCAACCATCATGTGGTCTCTCAATGCAGGTTATAGTGTATAGATAGCAACCGTCATGTGGTCTCTCAATGCAGGTTATAGTGTATAGATAGCAACCATCATGTGGTCTCTCAATGCAGGTTATATTGTATCTATAGCAACCGTCATGTGGTCTCTCAATGCAGGTTATAGTGTATAGATAGCAACCATCATGTGGTCTCTCAATGCAGGTTATATTGTATCTATAGCAACCGTCATGTGGTCTCTCAATGCAGGTTATAGTGTATAGATAGCAACCATCATGTGGTCTCTCAATGCAGGTTATAGTGTATAGATAGCAACCATCATGTGGTCTCTCAATGCAGGTTATATTGTATCTATAGCAACAGTTACTGGTAGAATAGAATCATTTTACGGTTTAAGAACGGCGATCACATGGGCTGAATAATACAATCAGAATCACGACATTCCAAGAAATTGTAATTATAAAAGCTTGATGGGAGATCAAATGGTGATCAGATCTTGTGTACAATTGTACCTTTTTTTCTAATTTATGCGAATTTAATTATTCATTCACCAGTATTAAGTCCAACCTGCTGTCTTAAGCAGCCGGTCAATAGAATGAGTATTGAAAGTTGTTGCTTAGTACAGGTTGTTGCTTAAGATATATAGGTAAAATTTATAGCAAGATGCCAGTTTGGGTATCTAGATGGTGGTTGCTTTACACAAGTTGGCTGCTTACTTGAGGTGCCCTCCAACACAGATAGCACTATAATTGGCTTTATACTATCTACTATAATAATGAATTTCAAAGATTGTATAAATTCTTGTGGAAGACAAGTTAGAGTAGTGGTAGCTTGATCACTCCAGGTGTAAGAGGCCCGGAGTTCATGCCCAGCTGTAGCCATTACGACTGTGCCCGTAATTCAATAATGCACCTCTCTTTCTGGGTGAGTTACATCGGGATTGAGTCCCCCCTCCCTCCAAAAGGAAGGGGATCTGCCAATCATAATCAGAATATTAGTATTAATAAGTAGAAAAAAATAGACAATAATAAAATAATTTGTTTTTCCTGCATAAATAAATTCTCGAAAATCAATATCATAACAGTCTCCGTCATTGTTATGCATCTTCTCTAATAAATGCACCAACCAACTTCTTTCACATCAATTTTCAACATGACAAATACTGTGATAAAGATCACCTCTGAGTAGAGATCACCTCTGAGTAGGTATCACCTTCGAGTAGAGATCACCTCTGAGTAGAGATCACCTTCGAGTAGAGATCACCTCCAACTAGAGCTCACCTCTGAATAGAGATCATCTCCAAAATAACCTACATCAAAAGGCCACCAATTAACGAACAGTGCAACTATTAACCAATAGTACAATCAATTAACCAACAGTGCAACCATTGACAAATAGTAACAGTGCAACAATTAACAAATAGTACAATCAATTAACCAACAGTACAGCCAATTAGCCAATAGTACAACCAATTAACCAATAGTACAACCAATTAACCAACAGAACAGGGGCTGCCAATAACTAACAGCATAACCAATTAACCAACAGTGTAATCATTAACCAATAGTACAACCATTAACCAACAGTGCAACCATTAACCAACAGTACAACCATTAACCAACAGTACAACCATTAACCAATAGTACAACCATTAACCAACCATGCAACCATTAACCAATAATGCAACCATTAACCAACAGTACAACCATTAACCAATAGTACAACCATTAACCAACAGTACAACCATTAACCAACAGTACAACCATTAACCAACAGTACAACCATTAACCAATAGTACAACCATTAACCAACAGTACAACCATTAACCAATAGTACAACCATTAACCAATAGTACAACCATTAACCAACAGTGCAACCATTAACCAACAGTGCAACCATTAACCAATAGTACATCCATTAACCAACAGTGCAACCATTAACCAATAGTACAACCATTAACCAATAGTACATCCATTAACCAACAGTACAACCATTAACCTATAGTACAACCATTAACCAATAGTACATCCATTAACCAATAGTACAACCATTAACCAACAGTGCAACCATTAACCAATAGTACATCCATTAACCAACAGTGCAACCATTAACCAACAGTGCAACCATTAACCAATAGTACAACCATTAACCAATAGTGCAACCATTAACCAACAGTGCAACCATTAACCAACAGTGCAACCATTAACCAACAGTGCAACCATTAACCAACAGTGCAACCATTAACCAATAGTACAACCATTAACCAACAGTACAACCATTAACCTATAGTACAACCATTAACCAATAGTACAACCATTAACCAACAGTGCAACCATTAACCAACCATGCAACCATTAACCAATAGTACAACCATTAACCAACAGTGCAACCATTAACCAACCATGCAACCATTAACCAATAGTACAACCATTAACCAATAGTACAACCATTAACCAATAGTACAACCATTAACCTATAGTACAACCATTAACCAATAGTACAACCATTAACCAACAGTACAACCATTAACCAATAGTACAACCATTAACCAACAGTACAACCATTAACCAACAGTACAACCATTAACCAACAGTGCAACCAATGAATGGTAAAATAACCAACAGTACAACCAATTAACCAATAGTACAACCATTAACCAACAGTGCAACCATTAACCAATAATGCAACCATTAACCAATAGTGCAACCATTAACCAACAGTGCAACCATTAACCAATAATGCAACCATTAACCAACAGTGCAACCATTAACCAATAATGCAACCATTAACCAACAGTGCAACCATTAACCAATAATGCAACCATTAACCAATAGTACATCCATTAACCAACAGTACAACCATTAACCAACAGTGCAACCATTAACCAATAATGCAACCATTAACCAATAGTGCAACCATTAACCAACAGTGCAACCATTAACCAATAATGCAACCATTAACCAACAGTGCAACCATTAACCAATAGTACAACCATTAACCAACAGTGCAACCATTAACCAATAGTACAACCATTAACCAATAGTACAACCATTAACCAATAGTGCAACCATTAACCAACAGTGCAACCATTAACCAATAGTACAACCATTAACCTATAGTACAACCATTAACCAATAGTACAACCATTAACCAACAGTGCAACCATTAACCAATAGTACAACCATTAACCAATAGTACAACCATTAACCTATAGTACAACCATTAACCAATAGTACAACCATTAACCAATAGTGCAACCATTAACCAACAGTGCAACCATTAACCAACAGTGCAACCATTAACCAATAGTACAACCATTAACCAATAGTACAACCATTAACCAACAGTGCAACCATTAACCAATAGTACAACCATTAACCAATAGTACAACCATTAACCTATAGTACAACCATTAACCAATAGTACATCCATTAACCAACAGTGCAACCATTAACCAACAGTGCAACCATTAACCAATAGTACAACCATTAACCAATAGTACAACCATTAACCAACAGTGCAACCATTAACCAATAGTACAACCATTAACCAATAGTACAACCATTAACCTATAGTACAACCATTAACCAATAGTACATCCATTAACCAACAGTGCAACCATTAACCAACAGTGCAACCATTAACCAATAGTACAACCATTAACCAATAGTACAACCATTAACCAACAGTGCAACCATTAACCAATAGTACAACCATTAACCAATAGTACAACCATTAACCTATAGTACAACCATTAACCAATAGTACATCCATTAACCAACAGTGCAACCATTAACCAACAGTGCAACCATTAACCAATAGTACAACCATTAACCAATAGTACAACCAATTAACCAATAGTACAACCATTAACCAACAGTGCAACCATTAACCAATAATGCAACCAATTACATATTCACCAAATTTAGACATTAAGTGCACAGCTCCATTCATTAAAATTGATGCCCATTTGAACTTGTTTGTTTGTTCAGGTTTTACGTCTGCATCAGCACCAATTTGGCTATATCGCCGGCAGGCAGTTTATCTAACAACACCTTTCCTGGGCAGGCTGCAGAGGTAAAAAAGTACTTGATGCACAAACATCCGTAAGAAACTGCCAACTTATTCATATAAATGAGACACGGCCTGAGCGGGGCACGAACCCGTGACAATCAGTGATGATCGGTTACAGTGGCATACAAGTCAGCGACCTTAACCACTCGAACACGGAGGCGGACCTCCATATGAACTTACAACATATTTTTAAGACATGTTTGGTACAGGGTTCAAGCCTCAATGGGTGCGCGACCTTTGGTTCCTCACACACAATACTTTTGGACAAAACAGGCAGACATATATAAACTCAACACACACACACATATGTGGTATATTCCATGTGCATGTATATTGCAATTAAATGAGTCTACTTTATATAATATAATTATGTATGTATGTATGTTCCATTAATGCCAAACCCCTTGCGGGGACATAGACATGTTTTCCTGTGCAAGCTTAGCCGACCTAAGTGGTTAACCAGTACTAAGCAATGTGTGTGAGGTGCCTTGCTCAATGACACTACATACGTGGCCTGACCGAATATCGAACCCGGGACCAATCGATTCCAAATCCGACGCTCTACCACTGGACCACGGATGCCACACTTGACATATATCATATAAAGGTGTATATAGGTATATATATATCGTATATTTCAATAATAATACAGTGACATTCTGGACTATATTGAGATCTCCCAATATAGAAAATGTACTTTTCCCAGACATTGGCCTATCACATCATTCAGTGTCAACATGAAACATATGTCAATCTCGATGTTTTTAAAGAACTTATTTCATTAAACATTCTCCCCGATCATTACCCTACCCCACTTGGTTTGTCTGATGTGTTTTCGCCATTAAAATCATTATTTATGGATTTCATACCTTGGCACACAAGTAATAGATGACATTATTCTCTCTGTGCTGTGAGTGACAAAAGAAGCCATCAATCAGAAATCTATTACCATCTCTTGTTTCAGTTTGCTAACATGACTAATATATTTTCTTCATATGCTACAACATTTCTGGTTTAGTGAAACTTGGTGCAATATTACATGAAGCAACGCTCTCAGGTCCATAATTACTACTTGTGAGCAGTTGCATAGCACCTTCTCAAATGAAATCAATGACAATAGCCGACCAACAATCTAGCCCATGCTGAACTCAATACCCAGGAGCAAGTCCTATATAAAATTCATAAATCTTGTGTAAATGTCATCTGAAAAGCAGCCAAGCTTTGTTTGCTTTCTTAAACAAATGCCTCCACAATAATACCCTGGGTTTGATTGATGTACACCTAGATTGATTGCACTAGACTTAACAAAGCCTCTGTGACAAATGATTGACAGCCTGCAATGAATTTTTTGATTGATGCTGCCGAAGTAACCTGGCAGATGTTTAATTGTTATAGCAACAGCATTATAGAACGGGAATGTTATATGCTAGTCCCATGTACACGTTATTGCGTTGACATAATCCTGTATAAAAACCAATAAATAAATACACTTCTTACGATACGCTCTATACATATCCGCATTTGTAAACAAACATTGAAACAAGCGCCTAATTGACCATGACAAAATCCAATACAAGTTACATCATTTTATGCGTAAAACAATGAAAGACAGCACTTACATGTTAGTCGCTTTGGCTGGAACTGTTTTCTTCTTGTCATTCTTCCACATAGGAACTTGTTTTGTTTCTTAATTATCGTTTATCAAGTTGAGAACTGATCGTGACATTTCTGTTTTTCATCTGCTCTGCTTCTTACTTGACATGACCCCGGAAGTAATAACAATGAAGTCACTAGCTCATACGCATGCGCAATTACTATCAAAGTAGCCTGTGATTGCAAAAACACGAAGTACTAGCAGGAACATAGTTCAATTTCGCCGATTTTGAAGACTTCTGTATCGAGAAAGGTAAACATGTCGGTGCCTAGTGATAGAGACAATAAAACTCGTTATTTTGAAAAAATGATAATACTAGAAACTAACCAAAATTACAGCAAACTGGTGTTATTTCGAGGGTGTATGGTGGTCTGTAGGTGGCACAAATTAATGATTTGAGTTATCCCCCTTGATGCGAATATACAACTTTATGGCAACATGTTGCAATTAATTATATATTATATTATTTTTAATATATTAGTTGGGATAATGTTTTTGTTAGCATACAACAAACATGTGCGGGTTCTTTCAACAATTACTGCCCATAGTCGGTGGTTCTACCCATGGGACTGTCCATACCTGAAATACTGATCATCGCAATCAAGTTAAAATAAATTTGTATAAGTAAACGTTGTATGCATGTATGTTCCATTAATGTTAAACCCTAGCAGGGACCTAGACATGTTTTTCCTGGGGCTTAGGCTATCTATCTTCCTTTAATGTCGAACCCCTCAGGGTCTTAGCCGATCTAAGCGGTTAACTAGTACTAAGCAATGTGTGTGAGGTGCCTTGCTCAATGACACTACATACGTGGCCTGACCTGAGTATCGAACCCGGGATCAAATCCGACGCTGGACCCCGGATGCCACACTAGTTTTCCCCCATCAATAATATCTGGAGAGTCGCCATAATGACCTACGCTATTTGTGTGACATTAGACCCCAAAAACAAACAAACTATTCTGTCATTCATTACGATTTTTTATTGGAATATAGTTTTTCGCCATTGGCAAATGTAGCCACTGATCTCAAAATTGTGACATGACTTGAATGGCTATCGGTAACATGGCCAGAAAACAATCGTGGCAAGCATGCCTCAAATGTTTATAAAAGATCATAAATATTTCATATTATAGTGAAAAACTGTTATACACAGAATAATGTTACGTGTTTTTAAACTGTTTTTACAGATCCAAGAAGATGGAGGAAGATGAAGAAGATGTACATTTCTGCCTTATATGTAATAAGACTGTGCAGGGACTCTCTAACTACATCTGCCATAAGAAAAATGAATGTTCCGGAAGGAAGAATAGAAACAAAATTGGAACTGGTCTTCAAAACCGTGCTGAATGCCAAGCACAATTTCAGAATCAATCATATACTGACTTGCCCAAGCAGACTGAAAATATAAACCAAAATGATTTTGGTGTTTATACAACAATACCTAATCCAAATTCTGATTACCATGACAACCAGAGCTCTTTTCTGAACAGCAGAGCGACAGTATCTGTTGCTGAAACAATTGGAGGTCAACTTCAAGATCAGCTTAACAGTCAGCTGCCACCAATTACTAATGAATATAAGAAAGGTTTATCGAGTACAACACAGCGTACTAGCCAAGAAAATATTTTTATGTCAACTCATATGAACTTAACCGATACGAATAATGTGTCCCTAAACTCGGATGCATTATCTTGCAGTCTGAGTCCAATATTTTCGTCAACTGGAGCGATCAGTCAAACAAAAGGAGCCGAGTTAACATCAGTTACTGAAGACTATGGTCTATTAAGTGCGGATGTATCTGGTAACAGAAACAATATTCCGGTACAAGGTCAAAGTAATCTAAAGGCGGAGGTTGGCGACTTGGACAATGTGGGTCAAATAGAGAAAGGTGCTTGTGAGCAAGTTGAAGATTTCTTTCAGTCTTTGGAACTAATGAGTAAAACAAATCGAAGAACTGACAGAAGTTCAAACTTTAATCAACTGCCTATATCAAATATTTTGAATAACCTAACATTTAGTGATGATGAAGAACTGGGTTTTGATTTCGGAGATGACATGTCATTAGATAGCCTCTCTGATGATGAAGATGGGAGTGTGCCACCTGGTGGACACACTGGAGGAAAGTGGAAACCAGGAGAGAACCCTTCAGCATACAAGAAAAACAGGTAAATCAAAACTGGTGCACTACACAGTTCCTGATATACATGTACAGGAAAAACAGGTGGTCAACACTGGTGCACTACACAGTTCCTGATATACATGTACAGGAAAAACAGGTGGTCAAAACTGGTGCACTACACAGTTCCTGATATACATGTACAGGAAAAACAGGTGGTCAACACTGGTGCACTAGACAGTTCCTGATATACATGTACAGGAAAAGCAGGTGGTCAACAGTGGTGCACTACACAGTTCCTGATATACATGTACAGGAAAAACAGGTGGTCAGTTCAACACTGGTGTACTACACATTCATTTGTACATATAGACCAATTCATGACATTCAAGAAACACAAGTGATCAACACTTGTCATACACTTAAACCAGTTCCTCTTGACAAGAAAAATAGGTGGTCTACACTGGTACTACACATGTGATAGACCAGTTTCTCTTGACATACAAGAAATGCAAGAGGTCTACACTGGTACTACATGTAAATCAATTCCGCTATACAAGAAACACAGGAGGTTAACACTCTTAATACATTTATCCAAATTAGTGAAAACTAAATTAATTCCTATAAATAAATGTGTGTGTTTTACGTTTATTTATCGTCGCTACCGGTTGCCCATATGAGCGACGCCTTCCAGAGTCTCCTCTGGTTCTTTTATGTGAAAGGTGTACAGCACCGACACGAGACCTCGGTTTAAAGTCCCATCTGAAGGACTGTTAATTTTATTATGGTCAGACAAGTGATCGAACCTGCGATCCCTGGGTAACCAGCTCAGCGTGTTCTCACTGGACTACAGATCCGTCTGAGGAGTTTTATATAATTATGGTGCATATATATATAACAGTACATATTTCAAAAGCTGTGAATGGGAATATTTAATTGTTAAAGTTGTCTAAGACTTTATTGACCTTTTTAAAACAATCAATCTTCTTTTCTAGGCACAGATATCGCGGGAAATGGCAACCAGGAGAAAGACCCCCACAGACAGCTATTAGGGGCAGAAGAGGCCCTTCAAGTCGTGGTAAAAATATCACCCTGATTCCTGGGCACAAACCAATCAGGAAAGCCAGAAAAGCCCCTAGCAAAGTAACAAATAACAAAATATATGCTTGTAATTTTTGTAGCATCACATTCCAGAATCGTTTCCAATATTCAAACCATTGTGGCAGTAAAATGCATAAAGAGAATGTCTTTGGAACGAGAGAGACTTTAGATGAGGAATGCATTGCAACGTCTTCAGAAGCTGTGGCGGAGCACGATGTCCATCAAATTGAGTCTGGAATTGAAGCTCAAGTAAATGAAAATGAAGGTGAATTTGAGAGTTTAATTGAAGAAAATATTGGCGAAAAGAGAATTGTGGAGGGACAGTATGACGAATATTTGGATGGTTATGAAACTGATGAATATTTTGAAGAAAAAGAAGTAAAAGCAAGCCTTATTGACATAAAAACAGATATGAATAGTGATGTTGGTGAAGAGGTAAAGTATTTGGAGTTGGCGGTAAAACTGCATATATGTACTGTTTGTGACAAGAAGTTTCATAATAAATATATGATAGCCAGACACCTGTTGACAAAGTTCCATCAGAATCGTGCAGTAGCACAGAAAGAGGAAGACAATACGTTAATACAGAGGTACCACAAATGCATAGTTCGCCTTAGTCCTTACCAGTGTGGCATATGTAGGTTTTATTTCAACAGGAATGACGAATTTGAAGAGCACTTAAGGAGTGAGGAACATGAAGAGAACTGCAGAAACCTGATTGGAGAGATACAGTGTTCTTGCTGCCGTTATAAAACACACTATCTTGAAGAACTCCGTGGGCACCTTGAATCTGCAGAACATGCTGAAAGAATACAAAAACGTGACAGAATTTGCATCATTAAAGAGTGTCATGCAGGTTGTAAATGCAAATTCTGCGGACTTCAAATGCATTCTTTTGAACGCCTTGTGCAGCATGTCAATTTGAAACACGCTGATGGCAAAGTAGTTTCAGGTGTTCACAAGAGAGTAATTGGTGTAAGAAATAGACCAAAATGTTCCAAGTGTAATATTCAGTTGGCATCTGCCAGTGCCCTTGCCTTACATATGCTGTCTAACAAACACAGTGAACAAAAGCCATATTGTTGTGAAGTTTGTTCAAGAGCATTTGCTGATAGACATTCCTACAAATTGCATCTGAAATCTGCGCTGCATACTCGTAGGAAACTTAAGATGGAGTCTACATGTGTAAATGAAACAGATAATGATTGCAAACTTGAAGAAATGGCTGAAATGGAAATAAAAGAAATGAATAATGGAGTAGTTGAAGCCAAACTGGATGGCAATGTTACTGAAAATGAAGAAAACATGGATAAATCTAAAGAAAGAAATAAAAAACATTTGAAAGTTAAAATGAAAAACACAAAATCTTCTCAAGTTGAGAGTGATGATTTAGTAGATACAGTTGATAGTGGTATTGTTGCGAGTGATGTTGAGCATGGGGAACACTCATGGGAACATGGTAATAAGGATGTAAATTGGAGTCCAAAGCATGCAAAGAGTAGAGTTAGGACAAGAATACGACACAAGAAAGGTGCTGATTATGAGTATTCGCAGAAAGATAAAAAGTTAATTAAATGTAACCATTGTTCATTTACTGTGACAGATTATAATGATTTGAGGCCGCATTACATGAAAGAACACTCCACCCAGATAAGAATTTGTGAACTGTGTGATACTGTTTTCTTATCAGAAAAAGCATACAAGCTTCACGTCTTAAGTAAGGAGCACCAAGCTAATATTGAATTATCCGGAGAAAACATGTCCTCTGACAAATACTTTCAATGTCACGTATGCAAGAAGAAATTCACAGATGAAAAATACTGTAAATTTCATACAGCGTACCAGCATTTTCACAGTACAACTGAGGCAGAAGTCTTAAAACAAAGTGGTTATCAAAGTGTTACCAGAGACAGATTTGCTGATTTTCTGAAAAGCGTAGAAAATGTAGGATACAAGCAAGTTCTGCATTGTCCTGAATGTAACACAGCTATAAAGAAGAATAACATGATGGTTCACTTGAGAAATCACACAAATGAGCGGCCATTCCTCTGCAAGGTTTGTCCAAAAATATTCAAATCAAATTACACCTTACGTAAACATTTGCTGAAGCATTTTGGATGTTTAGAAAGGCATTGCGACATCTGTGGGAAGACTTTCCATAAACCTCAGAATTATGAAGAACATATGGAACTTCATGCTCTGATGAATGCTAATAAAGAAAAAACTCACATTTGTGATTTTTGTGGTCAAGCCTTCTACGTTGAAAGACAACTAGTAGTACACCTACGTAGACATAGAAAGAAAGATTTGAAATGTGACTTTGAGGGTTGTCACTGGTCGTTTGCGTTTCAACATGAGCTTAATGCCCACAAACGTACACACTCAAATGACCGAAAGTACCTGTGTGATACATGCGGTTTTGCAGCTTACGAGAAATACCATTTGAGACGCCATGAAAAAATTCATAATAATGAAAGAAAGCATCACTGTGAGTACTGTACATATAAAGCGGGCAATAAAACACATTTACGCCGCCACATGAGGATTCATATTGGATCCAAGCCATTTAAATGTCCATATTGCATCTTTGCATGTAACACGCATGAAAACATACGCAAACACATTCTAGAAACAAAGAAGCATGACGGATTAAAGGTCTACCCGTGTAAGTTTTGTAGCTATGGAACTAACAATAGTAAAGAGTTTCGAGGACATCTTATGTCTGAACATGCCAAGGAGTCTGATGATGGTGCTAGACAGATGCCACTGTCTGTTTTTACGGGCCTTTTCCAAAAGGAAGAAGATCTTGCCAGACCTGCAGAAGGAACAAAAATTATTCCTTGTAAAGAGAGAAAATTAAAAAGAAAAGACCAGCAAGAACAAACTGTAGATAATGACTTTGATGAAAACCGGACAGAAAATAAATCGACCGAACCTGTAAGGAAAAACAAAAGAAAAAGAAAAACGGATGCATATAAACAGGTAGCTGAAAATCAGATGGCATGCGATTTGTCGGTGAAAGAAAAGCATTTAACCTTCCTGCCAGAAACATTGAAAACTAATTATGGACATTTATCGCAGCCATATCCAGTCAGTATGGCTCATAGGGCGACATCGTCGCCAACATACGAGGAGCCATACCAGAGATTTGCACCATTAGGTGTACAAACTGGAGTTTCTGGCGGCCCTCTTGATCTGGGAATTCGAAATGCTCATCATGGTTCTCACCAAATTCCTAGCTCAATACCCAATCTGGCAGGACCATTCAGTGAGCCGGGTTTCATGAAAGTCAGCTATGACGAAATGATGCAATATCATGATTATTCTACCAAGTATGGTGTATCTAGGAACCAAGCGGATATTGAACCCAATGGAAATCTTGTCATAGATATGAACTATTCTGCACATCAGTCGTAGTCCTAAAAATGTTATCTTCATAACTGGAAGATTATAACATCAAAAGCTGATAAGTAAACTGCATAAATTATTGTTGTGCATCAGTGTATTTTTTATGATTTGTAATGGAAGTCAACCAGATATCTCAAATTGAGCCGAGTTTCTTTCAAGAATGAGAGAAAAACCATTGTCGAAACGAATGTCATGAGTTTACAACGTACCCTCGACCTATGTAAAGATCAAGCTTAAAATCGGCATTTTCAAGCTTAAAATCTGACCCTCGACTTGTGGCCGGGAATTTGCAAGTTCATCGACATTGAGCTTTTAAACTGTTAACTTTGCATAATTCCTACTAGTTTGTTTAACAAACTCGACATTGAGTTTTTCAACTGTTAACTTTGCACTAGTAATTACTATTACACTGGGTGATAATCATTTAAAAAAAAATGGGCAGCAGGTCTTTTCCCCACGTCCTCTTTCATTAGAAGAAAACCCAAAGCAGGGGATACGGCCTCCGTTGCCGAACGGTTACGGTCGTTTACTACAAATCACTTGCCCCTCACTGTTGTAGGTTTGAGTCCCTTTGGGAGTGTCAAATTGTTTCAAGTTAGGAAGCTGGCTTGCGGAAGGTCTGTGGTTTTCCCCGGGTACCCATCCATGCCTGAAATACTACTCGGAGATTCACCCAGGGTCTTCCTCCACCAATAATAGCTGGAGAGTCGCCATATGACCCTATGCTATTGATGCTACTTTAAACCCCCAAAACCAAAGCAAGGGGCATCCGTGTTCTATGGGCACATCTCATGTGTTCATTGTGTTTTTACAGGGTTCATTCTAGGTCAGAACTTTTGGGAGAAGTGAGAAAGCGCGTGATCGCTTCCTTAAATGGTGTTCTTTAATATACTCCTGCAAAATAAGGTTAAAATGCACAGTACAACCATTAAATACAACATTTGAATAGAAGGAGTGCTTTATAATGGGCCAGTGTATCTTACTAGACAAAATTTTGTTTGAAAATCGTAAAAACCAAAAAATATATATTTTTTATTTTTAAAAAATATTTTTTTAGGGAGAAGTGGGGCCCCCAGAGGGCGAAGTCAGGGTCCCTAGGGCGACAATTTCGCCCACATCGCCCTCTAGAATGATCCCTGTTTTTATTATGTTGTTGATACATTGTTATATAATGTTGTTGTACTCCATTATACATTTTGTCTACCGGTATGAATTATATATTTAAAAGTTGACAATGTTGATTATGCTTTGTTTGCTGTAGACCAAATGAGAATAGTGATCGGGTGTTGTGTATTTGCAGTTTATACAAATTTATTTTAGCTTGGTTGCGAAACAAGTTCTTATAACTGATATTAATGACTCGAGAGAGAGAGGAGGCAACATGGAATTTAAATGCCTTGCCTAAGGTCACTATCGGAACGGCTCCTGGAATACTATATAATATACATGTTTGTTATACCTCTAGTCACTACCCCTATACCAGAGCGGTCGACAATTTTCAATGTCTCACCTCTGAATAGCCTCATTTGGAACAATATCACGCTACTCAGACTTTACCTTTTAATTTCAATGTGATTTTAGTTGTTATGCCGCCATCTTGTTTTCATGTAGTCTCGAAGAAGGTTTTGTTGAAAAATTGTTCTATACTAAAGAACATAAAGCCAGAACAACCAATTGTTTGGTATAACAAAATAAATATTTCATCTTGGCGAGTGTGACAGTGGATATTGTCAAGCCTCAGAAAAATAATGTCGACCGAGGCAAAATATTTTCCTCGGGTCGACAATATCCACTATCACGTGTGTTTTACGTTTATTTATCGTCGCTACCGGTTGCCCATATGAGCAACGCCTCCTGAAGATATCAGTCATTTTAGATTTTTGGAGGATAGTGCAATGATACAGACAGAGACCCATTCCAGAGTCTCCTGGTTCTTTTTTACGTGCACGGTGTACAGCACCGACACGAGACCTCGGTTTAATGTCCCATCTGAAAGACTGTTATTTTTATTAGGGTCAGACGGGGGGATCGAACCTGCGATCCCTGGATTACCAGTCCAGCGTGCTACCACTAGACTACAGATCCGTCTGTAATTTAAATTTTAACCACTATATGTGTATTTAAGGATTATACAGTCATACTTTTGCTTAGGTACGCCATTCAGTCAAGCGTGTTACCACTGGACTACAGATCCGTCTGTATCCACTATCACTCACCGAGGTGAGATATTTATATAAACCAACATGTACCAATAAGTGATTGCATAATAAACGTCAATCTTTGCTAGATTTTGAGGCGTGTCTCTTATTCGGGTCAATATCTTAGTATAAACTTTATTTATTTTACGATTGTGCAACAAACTTTAACAACTTATATTAATCACTTTCGTTGGAACGGATGAAAGTGTATAATTTTATGTGGGAGGAAACCGGAGTACCCGGAGAAAACCACCTGACCGATCTGGCGACCACCGTACAATTTCACATACGTCTCGGTCCGAGGATCGAATCTGGGTTGCATCTTCATTGTAAATGTCAATATCTTCATCATAGGTTATGTTTGAAGGGTCAAAGGTTATGAGCGTGTCTTTCTTATAACTACGAGATTGGTGAAGCGATACATACTTACCCGTTGATAAAGTCCACAGACTGGAATGGCAAAATGTTTTAGCAGATGTTTAAATGCATTGATATACATGTATGCTAGAATTAGATGCAATTGGAGACAAATGTACAGGCATTTAACACTTTACTCCATAACAGGAGAGGCATTCGACAGTTACTGCCCCTGAATATGCTTAAAGGTAGATAGGTCCTCTTCATTAGCTTCCTCTGTTTTTATCGTTGTTTCCTTTGCACAACATGCTATCAATTATCATCCACTCTCTCATCTTGTAGTAATTAAATTTATTAAATCTCGACAGATATACAATGAATATTTTACTGTAAACATTTTGTTATCAATTAATTATCATGATTTTGATATATATTAGGGAACAACAGTAAAAACAGAGGATTCCAACTAAATTGACCAATATACATTTTGGGGTCTGTCAATATAAAAACCACCGCTGGACTGGTAATCCAGGGATCGCAGGTTCGATCCCCAGTCTGACCCTAATAAAATTAACAGTCTTTCAGATGGGACGTTTAACCGAGGTCTCATGTCGGTGCTTTACACTGTGCACGTAAAAGAACCAGAGGAAACTCTGGAATAGGTCTTTGTCTGTATCATTGCGACTATCCTCCATAAATCTAACATGACTAATCTCTTCAGGAGTCGTCGCTCATCTGGGCAACCGGTAGCGACGATAAATAAACGTAAAACACACACAAAGAAAAATCATTGATGTCGCTCATTACTACTTTGATCTCCGATAAGCCACAGATAATCAATATCTATACGTGTGAACCACTGTTACCCATCGTTTCTGATGGACACGTGTTCGAACCCCGCTCAGACAGTGTCTCTTTATATGAAAATGTTAGCAGTTTCTTACGAGGGTTGGGTGTGCGTTTGTTTTTACGTTTATTTATTGTTGCTACCGGTTGCCCATATGAGCGACGCCTCCTGAAGATATTAGTCATTTTAGATTTCGAGGGTTGGGCCACCAAGTACTGGTTAACAGCTGGAGACTGCCCAGGAAAGGTGTTGTTAGGTAAACTGCCCGTTGCTCAAATGGGCAACTGGTAGCGACGATAAATAAACTTTAAAAAAATGTTGAGTAATGGGTTAAGATGTTATCATTAGTACATGTTCGTCCGTATAACAAACTAGTTTCAAACTTGAGACATGGTATCAGCACCTTCTACCTAAATTTAAAGGTTGGAGTAAATTCGCATTATTTTCCTATATAGCCAAGCATTACCAAATATTAATATAATATGTAATTATACACTGTATGACAAAACAATTTTTTTATAAATATGTTAATCTCTTTAATAACCCCAGGCGAAAAATCATAAATTACTCTCTCTTTTTTTTATGAATATATATTATAAATGACTTACTTCCCTTGATTACTCTTTTGAAACTAGGTATCGTGCTGATGGCAGAATAGCACCCAACATAAATCCTGATCAGACATAGGCGTTGCACCGCGGCTGATCTGGATCTATGTTGTTTGCACATTCCTTCCCATTGATTTAGCATTATTGACCCTTTCAACACTACAGACCTCTAAATAGGCTTACAAAAAGTGTAGATCAGTCAAGATGAGTCACGTTACATGGTGTTGAATGGGTTACTGGTTAAACAATGTCCCTTCAAGAGGGACATTCCACCCCTCTGAATGGGGGGGGGTACTTCACGTGTATGTACCAAGTACGACCAGTATTTCTCAGGAAACTGCCTACCCTGGTCTCCTTGAAACCTGACAACACCATTTCCAGACTGAAAACGCTTAAAAGGCGGCCTTTTGTATAGGGATTGAAACCTGAAAGTGACGGATGACATATCAATGTTTGCCAGGAAAGATTGATGTATTCCTAACATGCAACATGTTCTTGTTTGAAATGTATCTTTTAACAGCAAGTCTGAGCAGTGAGTAATGGTGCTTCCATCACAGCCTGGAGAAGGCTACCAGGATCGATGATGACAGCAATATAATGCCACTTATCAAGGACATGGTCATAGGTGCTGTCTTTTCATCTTTTGCAATATTGTATACATTTCAATTTACACCATATCCACGCTCCCAATTTAAATGGTACTCTAACTCCCACTTCAAACAATATCCAGATATCTAATTTAAATAATTCCCCGACACCCAATTTAACTCTCTGCATGCTGGGTAAAATAAAAGCTATAAATAGTTCAAATAATTGTAGCAGACGACAATTCATTAATTTGTTTTCTTATTTGTAACTACTGGTAAACATGCTGGTTGTTAGCAAATTATGTCTCCATAATGGGGGGGGAGACATATTGTTTCCACCAAACTTGGCAGGAAGTATCGGTATGATGTCTAGTTGTGCATATTGTAACCCAGTTCCGGTTGCACGATTTCATGCGGATTTACAACAATTTTGACATTTTTATAACACAAAGCTTGTCCGTGTTTCATCTCCAAAATGCCTTTTGGCTTTTTAACCAGGCTTGGCATGAAGCACCAGTATGATGTCTAGTTGTGCATATTGTAGAGAAGGGGTAGACATGGTGACTGGTTATCATGTGTATATGGAGATACAGTAGCATATACAAATATGTCTCCATGGAGATGGTGTCAACATGGTGACTAGTTATCATGTGTATATAGAGATATAGTAGCATATACACATACTGTATGTCTCTATGGAGATGGTGTCAACATGGTGACTAGTTATCATGTGTATATAGAGATACAGTAGTATATACCGTATGTCTCTATGGAGATGGTGTCAACATGGTGACTAGTTATCATGTGTATATAGAGATACAGTAGTATATACACATACCGTATGTCTCTATGGAGATGGTGTCAACATGGTGACTAGTTATCATGTGTATATAGAGATACAGTAGCATATACACATACTGTATGTCTCTATGGAGATGGTGTCAACATGGTGACTAGTTATCATGTGTATATAGAGATACAGTAGTATATACCGTATGTCTCTATGGAGATGTGGTCAACATGGTGACTAGTTATCATGTGTATATAGAGATACAGTAGTATATACCGTATGTCTCTATGGAGATGGTGTCAACATGGTGACTAGTTATCATGTGTATATAGAGATACAGTAGTATATACCGTATGTCTCTATGGAGATGTGGTCAACATGGTGACTAGTTATCATGTGTATATAGAGATATAGTAATATATACACATACTGTATGTCTCTATGGAGATGGTGTCAACATGGTGACTAGTTATCATGTGTATATAGAGATACAGTAGCATATATGCATATGAGGATTGGGTCGACATGGTGACTGCTTATCATGTGTATGGAGGTACAGTAGCATATGTGCATACATTTATGGGGTAATGGGTTAAGAACAACTTATTTTTGGAAAGAAATACATGAAAAGGTATTATAAATATGGAGAGAAGTAGCTGTTTAGTTTACAGGCGTAAATTGCAATTGTCAAACCTGTGTTAAACAGCCTGCCAAGGGAATCACTGAAAGTGGCTGCTTAGCACAGGTGGCCGCTTAACAGAGGGCAAATGTATAATAAAACAACACATTGGGGAATCTGCAAACTGGCTGCTTAATACAGATTGGCTTCTTAACGGAGGTGATCACAAACACAGGTTTGACTGTATTTCAGAAATGAGGGGTTCCAGATTAAAGAGGTTTATACATCGAATAAAGAATGGGAGAAATTGGGACCAAGAATATTGTACAGCTTGGAGGAAGATTCACCCAAGCCAGGTTTTTTATTGTTAGGAATGTGGAAATGGGCACGTATAATGTTCAAGACAACATTTAATAGAGTATAATTGGACAGAAACACCGCCCCTATTTATATCGAAATCATATTAATTTCATCATAAATTTATCTACACTGTAAGATTATGACATTTCCAACAATATAATAAAATATTTCATTTAGTCAGGAAGATTGAAACCTATAATATAATAGGCACACAACGCTGTATTATGACAATGGTTAGAAATGATGTAATTTTATTAATTTTGACAGCCTTTCAGAAAATCACACCTAAAATATGAAATTTCACGACATTCCGAACAATTGGAAACCGTAACAAATCAAAATATTGTAATAAATGATATTTTATGGCCATTGGGTTTACGCGTGTGTACCATCATTGGTAGAAATTCTATAGGGCACGATATTAATTACTAAGCAACATTTATAATAATACACAATTTCTATTATTTAAATGCTCGTATATTTCCTGATTTTAATACGATACAATAGCTATTGAAAAGAAAATGGTTGTATTTTTGTTTTCCGTAAATTGACATATAGTTCTTGTAACCATCTGTGCCTTATTAAAATGGTATGTCAGATATATTCTATAGAAGTAATTATATTGTACTTGTGTGTTTCCAACAAGTTAAAATATTTCATTATATTGTCCATTTTTATATTCTTGAAAAGCTAATAAAAAATAATTTATTGGTTGGATTTTCAGTGAATAAAGGACAGGAAAGTTAACTTCGAGACATTTTCTATAAATAAAGGACAGGAAAGTTAACTTCGAGACATTTTCTATAAATAAAGGACAGGAAAGTTAACGTCGAACCATTTTCTATAAATAAAGGACAGGAAAGTTAACTTCGAGCAATTTTCTATAAATAAAGGACAGGAAAGTTAACTTCGAGACATTTTCTATAAAGGACAGGAAAGTTAACTTCGAGCAATTTTCTATAAATAAAGGACAGGAAAGTTAACTTCGAGCCATTTTCTATAAATAAAGGACAGGAAAGTTAACTTCGAGCAATTTTCTATAAATAAAGGACAGGAAAGTTAACTTCGAGCCATTTTCTATAAATAAAGAACAGGAAAGTTAACTTCGAGCAATTTTCTATAAATTCAGTACTCGCTCACAGACAATGGTGTGGCGTTTTTTAATTTTATTTATTGTTTTGACCCATTTATTTACCGTTGCCCACTGGTTAACTGGGGCGTAACCAGAAGTAATTTTATTATTTTGTAGGATAGTGCAAGATACAGAAGTCGCTCCAATTCCAGAAGCATCCCTGGTATTTTACATATCCAGCATAAAACTTCCTTCATGTGATTCAGTGTTAGGATATATGGCCGGGAACTAAGGGCAAGGTAGCCATTACATAACACCTAGTCAGTTGAGAGCAGAGATACTCTCGAGTATACCACATTACCATGCATCCAACACTTGTTTTTTTTTGCGACTTCAGGTGTTGTTGGCGGGTGAATACCCCAGGTTCCCCTCCGAGCAGTATTACAGGCATAACTCCGGAGAGACTAGGGCAATCCAGCTGGTTATCGAATTTTGCTGATATGTTATGCCAAGAAACATTGCATGCAAGTTTGGTGAAGATTGGATAAAAAGTTTGACTAACAATCTCATCAGGATCTGCACTTTGTGTCAGTAATATTACTATATTTAGACAAAATTACCCATTTTGATAAATGTACCGGTCCAAATGTAATTTTCTTATTAATTTATTGGTCTAAATATACAATGTACCATGCTCCAAGGTTATAACACTTTTCAGATCTCAAACTCGAACTCAAGAAATTTGATTGGTTGATTGTGAGCTTCACACTCAGCTGAACCAATCAGAAGCTTGAGACTGAGTTTGAGATTGGAGAAAAGTTTTATAACCTCCAGCCTGGTCAGTTACTTGGTGTTGAAAAGGTTAACGCTGGATGTGGCCATTAATTGTTAAGATACAAGCTGTGGTTGCATTGGTATACATGACTAGCTTCACTACAACAACTCTAATAACACTTCCATTTTAAATTCAGAGTTTATTCGGCATAAACAAATTTGCTTTCGTTCTTGCCACAGGCACAAGACACAAATTATTTTGTTTGGCCTATGGTCATCATATATTAAGTAATGTTATCTGACCGATCGCCATGAAATAAAAAGTATTTGTTGATAGAATAAGGTCTTCCGGTCAGGACCACAAGGGCATATCAGTGATCTGGTCGTTTTTACCTAGTTTCTCGTCGATGTTTCTGCATGTATGTTTCATTTCCGTTGGTTGCCTTTAGTAAACATTACTTACTATATGACCATAGGGCAAAAAAAAATGTTTGTGCCTGTGGTTCTTGCGAATAACATTGACATTTAACGCACGATTTATATCATAAAAACACTTTTCAGTCTAAAATAAAATGAACATTAATTTTGTAGCGAAAGATCGAATAACGTGTGTGATAATAATGCTTCAATGTTCATTCAGTGAAATATAATTCGATCAATCACTGGGGGAAAACACTCCAAATATCATCTTATTAGCAAAAATAAAATTGTACAATATAATTCAATTTACCAGCCTGTAAATAAGTGCGAGCAAATACATGTACATGTAGTCCGTTTACAACTGGAAAAACATGCAATGCCGCCCAAAAACAAGGGGTTATGAAGGTCAGTGGGAAGTTTACACATTTGTTTGAAAACTACTAGGTAGGTCAATTTCATTTAATATTATTTTAACAGGTCTGCCATTGAAATATTACAGTTGAAACACAGCCATCCTTAGACATGTCCACATTGCTAGTTTGGTATCTTTATGTTCAATGTACATGTATAAACAATATTGCCGAGACCAGCGTTTCCTGATGTGATATATGCTGTAATGTCTAAGGTCACATCAACTATATTTTGGTATGAGATAAACAGATATTTTTAGATGTTTCCACATGCCAATTAGTTGGTATCTGCATGTCTTCAAGTAGTGAACTTATGGTTCGAACAAAGGGCGATCACAAAAGTAATGGGACAAATCAAGTTGTCCGTTTCACATAGACTGGTTTATAGCTTTATAAAGAGTGGTTCAACTGAATAATTGTAGCAGTCGACTTTTGTCTGCATCTCCGTGTCGGATCCAAATTTTCTTCTAGTCGTTTTCCTATCCTTGCACGGTATAATTTCCATACCAACTATCGGGACTGTAATGTCTTCCTCCTTATTGAAGAGTCCTGTAAATGCGGCCAGGGAATCAAGTCGAGTTCCATTATTTGTTTCTTCGACATGATCAATTATGAGATGAGTGCGGAACTCTTTCGTAGAATTTGTTGCATATCTGCAGAGTTTACATGGATAGACCTTTAACCCTTTATGTACACGAGTTTCTAGGATGTGCTTACGTATGTTGTCATGTGTATTACACGCATATGAACAATACGGACATTTGTAAGGCTTCACACCAAGATGGATCCTCATATGGCGCCGTAAGTGCGTATTCTTTGCCGTTTTGTATGGACAATGTTCGCACTCGAGCAACACTTTATCCTTCTCATGAATTTTCTCATGACTCTGCAAGTACTTCTTCGACTTTGTAGTGTATCCGCAAGTCGGACATATGAACGGGTTTTCGAACGAGTGTGTAAGCATGTGTCTTTTCAAGGCATTTGGTGTTGAGAATGCCCAGAGACAACCCGGATGGTCACATTTAAGAGATTTCTTGTCATGTTTTTTCATATGGTTCTGCAATTGCCTTCTTATGTAGAATGAATCGCCACATTCATGACAAATATTGGTCTTCTCCAGGCTGGTACTGATCGCCTTATGAATCTGCATATGACTGTTGTATGAAGACAGGCTCTTAAAATGCTCACCGCAAACTTCACACGTGTTCTCCAAACATGAATAATGTGCCAGTATATGTCTCCGCAAGGTAGAACTATTATAGAAATCGTCCATACAAATATTACACTTAAAAGGGCGTTCACCCGTATGTTGACGCAGGTGAGCGATTACGCTATTCTTCTTCACGCCAGCGTTGCATTCTGGGCAGATCACTATATCGGTTTTATATACATCTTCTATGCTCTCTAAGAACTGCTCATATTTGACACGAGTCTCACTGTTGCTATTCTCTCTCAGAATATCTTCTTCGGTCGTTGGATGAAAATGATAAAATGCCGTGTGAAAGTTGCAATAACCCTCATCCGCGAATCTTTTCATGCATACATGGCACTGAAATAATCCCTCAGTTGTGCTCCCGAACTTTTCAATATTAGCCTGATGATCTTTGCTATTTATGTGCAACTTGTACCCTTTGCCATACGGGAAGACGAAATCACACACTTCACATATCCTGACCATCGCCAAATGCTCCTTCATGTAATGTGGCCTCAAGTCATTGTAATTTCTAGCTTCAAATGGACAGTATTTACATGATGAGGTCTTCTTCAAACAGTAAGATTCGTCAGTACTTTCTACTTTAATGCCCTTATTATTACTTTGCTCATTTTGCAGTGCTTTATAATGATCATTCTGGTATGCATGTTTACTGTCATCACCAACGTCACATGACATATTCTCACTTACCTCAACTGCTGCATCAGTTACTACACAGTCTATCTCATTCTTAATACTCTCCGAATTATAAATTTGGGAACCAGCTAAATCCAAAACATAATCGGGACCAGAAGGCATTCCTTCCTTTTTTATTTCATTAACTGCCAATATATTACCAATGATATCCACTTCTTTATTCTTATTTGTATCCTCAAATTTGTGTTCTGCATCGAAAGCCAGCTTTCTACGATTGTGTTCAGTAGTGAGGTAATGTAACGCATAAGATGCCTTGTTTGAAAATTCAGCCGGGCACACGTGACACACATGTTTTTTGTGCCCCTGTTTTCTATCTACTTTCTGGCATTTTACCACTCTTAATATGCACATTTTATCTCGCTGTTCAATTTTCTTGACATGTGAAGCATCTCTTAGATGTTCAAGTAAGCTTTTGTGGACACTTGTCTTGAACTTGCATAGTGTACATTCAATATCACCCAACAGATGGTCAAACTTTAACTTATGATCATTGCTTTTCAGATGATCTTCGAAATCGTGATTTGTATTGAAATAGAAGGAACACAAATCACATTGGTACGGGCTATGATGCACAATCGACCCATGGTATTTCTCAATCATTGCAAATTGCTCTAGCTCATTTCCCAGTACTTTCGTTTTATGAACCTTTGATAACAAATGTCTCACTAAATTAGCCTTTTTCGGAAATAGCTTATCACATACTGTGCACCGATACCTCCTTGCATCTTGACCTTCGTCTGCGATATCTGAGTAATCAGACTCTGATTGACTGATATTCACATCATCAATATTATGTTTAACTTTATCATTGTTGTATGTTTCTTCATTATTGTCACCATCTGATTCGGAACCGTCCAGTTCCTCACTGTTATTCTCGACATGCTCTCCATCATCTACCGGATCGCTAGCTTCCAATTCTCCATTAGCACTTTGTTCCAAATCTTCACATAAATTGTTTTCAAACTTTGTTTCTTGTTTAATGTCTACATCTACCAGTGTGCTACATTTTGCATCAGTGTTTGCAGCACTTGGGTTCTTATTGCTATCATACACATTACACTTCATTTCCCTTGATTTGATAGGTATTCTGTAGCACCGAGATGATTTTCTGCTATTCCTGAAACAACACGCACATAAATATACTAGTATCTACCGTACACCAAGTAAGTACCTGGCAATACAGAGCAACAATTTAATATAAGCATTAAGCACACATGGAAATCTTTTCCGGATCCCAAATGGGATCCTTGTGGATGTACCCCTTTGGAAGGTGGAAGCCAAAAGCACAGCTTGCAAAAGATATTGTTTAAAAATTAAAATTTTGGCAAAAGTATAATTAATTTCAAAGAAATCTTGGACCTCCCAAGGGGGACAGTGGAAGAGGGATATTCTACATGCATGTGAAAATATTAACTATTTCAACAGGAATAGTCACATTTAAAAAGAGATGCGTACGTCTTAGTTATTTACACAGCTTCATTCTGAAACAAATAATACATTAGTATATATTTCTAAAACTGGTAAATATTGACTACCATATTGATATACAGTACTTAAATATATAATCTTATTTTGGCTATTATAAGTCTTTGATTCGTTCAGCTTGCTCCATAGTTCCATTTCTCTGAATCAAATCATACCGGTAATTGCAAAGAAATGAATTGGCCTAAATCACTTTTACCACATTATATTAAAATTGCTTGCATAAATTATAGAACATTTGCATATAGTGCAATTTCATCTAAAGTTATGATTAAAGATTTTAATTTTATTTTTTTATCCGTTAGATCTCTCATCAAATAGACTGGTTTTAGTGAATATAATATTTATAAATTAAAGACTCTCGATGCCTTTACTTTTTACATAACGAACACTTAGGCCTTATGGTAACATTCCAAGAATCGCTGGACAGTGTTTTATCAATCTATGACCATTAACATACCCGATAAGCCATGTTTACTAACTGGTTTCATTTGTTTATTTCAAATTCCCCGCCTATAGAAATAACTTGTGGTGTACATGCCGTCAAATTATAAATTGTGCGCGCGTAGACGACTTGCAAGACCGAAATAAACACATGGAGTCAATACGAGCTACTATACAGTCATGTACGTAGTTTTAGTGTATACCGGTAATAAGCAGGAAAAATGTAAGTGATAAATTATCTATATATCTACCCATTATCTGATTATACTGAGGTCAGTCTGTTATGACAGGAGACACCATGGCACCCATCTTTCAGCGGACATTATTTCTAATGATTTGGGATCCCATGTAGCCTACACAGTACGCACGTGCGTATAAAGATGGACGTGTTGTACGTTTTTAGAATAGATTTACATCATGTGGATCTAATCTACATGTAGGTCAGTGTTTGTGTGTAGCACTAATTCCAGTTATGAATCATTTAAATCATATGAGCGCCATCATTTTCACACGATTTTCATCGGATTTTTAAGTACTCTTCAGACGGCAGTCTTCCCAACATACTTATGCTATAAAAATAATCATCTCCATATATTTCAATAGGTACATTGTATATGGATTCCTTCAGGATTGAGGTCTCGAGAGTGATTAATGTAAGTTGTTAGAACGTGTTTCGCAATCGAGCCAAAATAAATAAAGTTTAAACTTTAAATAAACTTGGATTGGAAGTTTCTCTGTTTCACGATTTTATGTCCCTTTAACCTGCCGAATAAAGTGGAAAGAATGTGCAAATGCTGCGTCTGATCAGGATCTACGTTGTTTGCTATGATTTAGCTTCACTATCCGAATAGCAAACAGTATAGAACCTGATCTGACGTCACATAAAACATTTTGTGCCATCTTATCTGGCTCTATACTGTTTGCAAAAGTGACTTTAGTCGTGATTGGCAGGTTAAGGGTTAAAGTTTCAACCGATTCATACTATGATTCATACATTGTTGACTTATAATTACCTCTTTCGCCTATCTGTAGACAACATTTTCCCATGTTTGACTGTGGCACCATCTTGTCGTGAGGGTTCAGACGCTTCAACACCCTTCATTAGAGCACTGCTATCTCTCGCATGCAGTGTTAATTCATCGTTGCTTGTGCGAGCTGCATGTATACCAACACTTAACAGACCATATTCAGACTTTAACGTGGCATTTACTGACTTTCTTGTTTCATTCTTTGCTTCATTCTTGGAAAAATTGGTATTTGCAGATGTTTCATTCAGTCCTTGTAAATCACAGTGTATTTTTGTGTGAACTGTTTCATTAGTTGGGACAGACTGCGAGTTCTGTGGTGTGTCTAATATAATTCTCTTTATATCGTCCGAGACACCGTACCAGCGATTATCACAAGGTGTCAGCTGTACAGAATCTTGATTGACTAGAGTATCTGTCGGCATCGTAGACAAATTCACGGTTTCACCACAATTACTAGGGGTACCAAGCTCCCTAAACATGGCAGTATCTTGATAAAAATCCTCTACTGACTGGTTCTCCAAATAAGTCCTGTCTCTATTACTTTGGAGTCTTATCTGATCAGCACAGACTGGTACATGTACACTGGTTCCAAGAGTATTATTTTCATAGTAGGATTTATTCAAACTGGTTCCCACATTCATTAGACTGGTCGTACATGTACCAAGATCATTTCCAAAAATGGTTCCATCGACATATCCGGTGTTTAGGGGTCTGGTGCTCTCGTTAATTGGCTTTTTCTTGTTTGTGCACACAGTCTTCCGATGGAGAACATAATTTAGTATCCCACGGATGGTCTGGTTACAAATAATACACAAGTGATCATCTTCGTCATCCATTGTCAGCTTCTGCAATAAATGACATTCAGGATTTTTAGTAATCCTGCGATAATGTGAATTCAGGATTCTACACAGAACCTAATTCAAGGCCCCAGTACTGGCATACAAGTATTAGTCATAGGGTTTATTCTAGAGAGGAAACAAGGGCAGGGTGGGTCAGAAAAGGGACAGGGTGAATTTTGAGCCGCGGTGTGGTGCGGGTATTTTGGGGTTACACCCTTGAAATTTTGCTAAATTACGGCGATTGATCAGAGGCAGTATGTAGGACTATAGGTGAAAAAGTGCGGACAAGTTCTATATATCTGTCGAGGCTTATATAACAAACAAAAAAGAATACTCCCCAAAACGCATATCCTAGAGACGTTTGCAGTGCAGCTTAATTATTATTAACTTAATATCATATCATGTTACCCACTTTGAGTACATGTACTCCATTCTGCTATAAAAATTGTATATAATCAAACCTGTCTTAAGCAGCCAGCCAAAGGAATCACATAAAGTGGCTGTTTAGCACAGGTGGCTGCTTAATAGAGGTCAAATGCATAATATAACAACAAATTGGGAATCTGGAAACTGCTTCTTAATACCAGGCGCGGCGCTAGGAATTTCTGGAGGGGGTTCGATGCAAGTGCGACGGCCCGTATGGCAGGAGCCTGCTAGGGGGGTCCGGGGGCATCTTCCCCCGGAAAATGTTAAATCTGGAAGCTCTGAAATGGCATTTCCTGCATTCTAGAGCTCAAAATGTATGGTAAAACAGATGGCAGGAACAAGCATCAGCAGCTTCACAGCTCTCTGTGAAAGTTTGTTAAATCGTGTATCCATCTCACTGATGATGCAGTCAAGAAGTGGAATGGCAACTGTACGGCGATAATATTCTTCTGGCGTATTAGCGGGCTGCTTTTGACGATGGATCTGGCGTTTGGCAATGCGTGGCAAAGACTGATCAACGTTTAGTTTCTCTGCGATGCGTTCGGCTTGTTTGTATATCTTTTTGAAACCTTCTTCAACGTTGTCACGTGTCGCTTTCATATCAGACACGGTTTCATCAATCAACTGGTAAGCTTTTACAATGTCTATCGTTCGACCCTAAAGGTAGACGGTAACGCCGTGAAGAGGGTGCAACAGGTAATACAGCGACACCAGACCAACAATAAATCCGAAATCCGTCACAGCTTTAGCGTGAGAAATTGCATCTTTCTTTGATTCCGAGTCCCAGCCTTCCGTAAACGCCTTATCAAAATCATCCATGTCCGGGTGAGTACCACTGATGATATCAAAGCACTCTACCAGGAATGGTAGAAATGCTCATAAGCGGTATCGCGCTCCGACCAACGGGTCTTGCACATGCCAATTATCACTTTTCTAGTGGTGGCATTGTGAACGTGACGTTTTTCCGCTATCATTTCTATGAACCTTTCCCGTTTTGGAGAGTAGTTGAAGAAGATAGCTACATCCTTCATGGTAGCAATCACATGCTGTATGTTATTAGCTTTACAGCTAGCGACAATGGAAATATTAAGAATATGTCCATTGCAATGGGTATATGGAGCATTTGTGAAATGATTCCAGATACGCCTTTCTTCTCGCTAGACATGTTTGAGGCACCATCATAACACTGCCCCTGAAGCTGATGAATATCCAAACCAACGTTTTTATGGAACTCCAGGATGGCATTAGCGATAGTGTCGCCAGTAATTCTATGAATGTTGATGAACTCGACGAACTCCTCTCGTATCTGTTTCACTTCGTCTACAAAGCGAAAGCAAACTGATAGAATTTCATCATTGCTTGATGTTACCTCATCCACCATTACAGTGTGAAAACCTGATTTCTTAATCTCTGTAATAATATCTGCTTGGATGATGGAGTGGCCAATCAAATGAATCATCTCAATTTGCGACTGGTGATGATGATATGAAGCATTCCTTGAGATGGGTTTCATCATATGATCGTACACCATTAACTGAAAAAGGGGGTTCGTTCGCACCCCCCGAACCCCTCCGCCGCCCCTGAATACAGGTTGGTTGCTTCATGGAAGTGACCAATAACAACACAGGTTTGACTGTATTCAATATGAACCAATATTGTTCTTATTTATACAACCTGGTGCCTGCTGAGCGGGTCGGCGACAGATCATTTCATTAATGACCAATTCAGGCAATATATATGAAACGTCTAATCCTAGGGTACAAACTGTCCAGACTTGGGTATGAACCGTCTCTAACACTTAACTCTAGGGTACGAATTGTCTGGCTTGGGTACAAATCGTATCAGACATTGGGTACTAAAATATCCAAACCAGGCGCGTAGCTGCCTTAAGGCAAAAAGGCATTTGCCTGCACATCATTTTCACACACAAAAAAAATACGCCGCATGTCACAAATGAATAAAAGACTTTTAAGTTACGGTAAAAGCAACGTTCTTGGTGTCCTAGATTGTTTTTTTTTATGTATCATCGATTCATCCATGTGGGTCATGTGCACTATCCAACATTCACATCTAAATATTACGCTCTATGCGCTTTGTCATATATAATTTTCAAGCGCTTGTCATATATACAACCAAGCTCCGTACACTGTGTGAGACCAGATGGTCAAGTAGAGCTGATTCTCTCTACACCTTCAAGACGGCATACCCTGTTGTGGTACATATGCTGGAAACTCTACAGGATGACGGAGACGACAAAGCCGGACAACATCTGGCAGCTATTCTGCGATTTGAAATTATTGTAGCACTGGTTACAGCAGAGAATATACTTAGTGGCACGGTTGCCCTTACCAACTTCTTGCAAGCAGTTGATACCGACCTGCTAGAAGCTATGATCGAGTGTAAAGTTGTTTTGCATAGACTCGATGATGTACGGAATGACCCCGCAGTGTGGGATGTCCTGTTTGAGTCGGCTGTGTTGTTAGCACAAGAATTTGACATTCAACCCTGTGTACCCCGCCGGGTTGGCAGACAACAACACCGGGCCAATCATCCAATTATCGACCATCTTGTAGAAGAGATTACTCAACGACTTCTTCAAAACGAGGACCGGTTTGCCGCAGAGTACCTTGTCCCATGCAAGCTACATGACCTCACTGACGCCATCATCGACACCATCTACGACACGTATTGCCATGATCTAGCCAATGGACGCGATGCTTTCCGTCATTAAGTCACTAGGTGGAAGACAAGATGGAGTATATCTGAGCAGAAACCACGACGACTTGTGGACACACTGAAGGCCACCAACAAGCAGCTGTACCCCGATGTGTTCATGGTGTTGTCCATCCTGCTCACTATGCCGGCTTCATCAGCCTCTGCTGAACGCTCCTTCAGTGCCATGCGTCGAAAAAAATTTCCTGAGAGCCACGATGGGAGATGTCCGTCTGTCAGGCCTGGCACTCTTACATCTCCACCGACAGATGGATATTGACGTTGACAAAATAATCAATGACTGCTGCAGCAAAAACCAGACGTTTGGACTTTTTGTGATTAGTTTGTCAGGGTGCATCACATTTCCGGGCCAACCGGACGTCTGTTCTATGTGTAGTATACAGTGACTGGGGTACACGTCAGTTTGTAATTAGCTTTAACATTATCTTGACTAATAATGCTCATTTTTGTTCAACGGCAAATGGGTTGCTTAAACTTCAACTTAGTAAGTCGATGAAAGCAGTGAAGTGTGTTACATATATACCTGTATGTGTATGTTTTGTTGAAAAATAAAACCAACAGTATCATCCGTCATTTCATCACTTTTACAGTTTCCACCACTATTTACGCAATCATTTGTCCCTTCAAACCCGCTCTTCAAAAGGCCTCATGATATGTCAGAAGCCACCAGTTGCATTCTAATTTTCAAAAATGTGTGGGGGGGGGCATGCCCCCAAACCCCCCTAGCACTTTCGCGGCTGCGCCGCTCAGTGGTTCTGCCTGCACATTGTGACGTTCCTGGCTACGCCCCTACAAACTGTGTACAAATCGTCTCAGACATTGGGTATGAGTCATCTAATACATTGGGTACGAAATGTCCAGGGTACATATTAACTGTCCATTTATAATGGTCTTACATAAATTGGATACACAACATTAAAACTTTCTATGTCAATATGTTTGAAATTTCTACGCAATAGTCCAAGCCGCTTTAGGCTTTTTTAATTTTTACCCATCAGAATTATTTAATATTAGTAAGGCATCAACAGTCAGTCTGTGTTTACAAACGCAACTATTGAATAATAAATTGGTTTTAATATCTTGGATAAAAGTTGCACTAGCAACTTAGGTCACATGGTGAATACTGCAAGTATATTATTCTAAAGGTGTGCAATTACTGAAGATGATGATGACTCTCCAGCAGTTATTGGTTGTTAAGCATGACACGGGATCATCATTTCAGACGCGGACGGACACCCGCTACAAAAGGTATGTCCGAATACTACTACACGAATACTACCACACTCACGTATCAATTCAAACAATGATTACCAGCACAAGATCAAATTAATTCAAATGTCAGTTAATGTTCGTATGGCCATCTTACGGATATGATATGATGATTGCAGAAATAAATGTCATATATACCACCTATTTTTAATATTTTTTCCAATATTTATCATTTTTGTACGGCATAGTGTAATATTTACCGAATAGTTTAGTTGTATCATCACCGTATGCAGTTTCAATTCACACAACCAATCTGGATCTGGATAGTAACGTTGCAGGGCCTTTCAGCGTAGACGCAACGGGAGAGAGAGTGTGGGAGTCTTCTAGTCCCACGTGTGGACAGCTGTTCTGAAGCTGCCGACTGCACTCGCGCATGCAACACTATCTTCCAGTTTATTCCAGTCAATAATAGTCTGTGGGAAGAATGACTGTCTATATTGTTTTGTCCTACACTGCACTGGCACAAAACACCTAGAGTGGTTCACAGTTTGTCTATCTATGATGTTGTCAGTATTATAGCCACTAAATGTCTTGGGGGTTACTTTACGTTTGTTCTTACGTACTGGTGTTAAAAAGTCATGGCTTGGCAGGGCTGGTACTAGCCCCTCGACCACCTTATAGAAGAATATCAGACGATTCGCCTTCCTTCGGTCCTGGAGGGATGGAAGCCTCAAGTCATGGAGCATTCGAGTGACGCACCCTGTAGAATTGGTGGTGTAGTCTCCTGATATGAACCTGGCGGCCTGTCTCTGTACTTTCTCAAGTTTGTCGGTGTCCTTCTGGTGGTAAGGGTCCCATATAATCGAGCTATATTCTAGTGTGGAGCGTACTAGCGAAAGGTAGGCTATTCTGCGGCAAGATTCGGGGCATTGCTTTAGGTTTCTGCGGAGGAAGCCCAAGGTGGAGTTTGCTTTCTTCGTGATCTTGGTGATATGTGAGCTCCATTTGAGGTCTTCTGCTATCGTCACTCCAAGGTAGGGGTTTTCTGGGACCTGCTGTAAGATGTGGTTGTCCAGCTGATAGAACTTGGAGGACTTCTGGTTTATGCTCATAATGTAGCACTTTTTAGCATTAAACCTCATTCCCCAGGTATCTGCCCATGCTTCCAGTTGGCGTAAATCTTCTTGAAGGGTTTCGTGATCATTCCTGTTTTTGATGTTGCGGTATAGGAGGCAGTCATCGGCAAACAAACGTACTGTGGATTTGACATACTCTGGGAGATCATTAATGTGGCAGAGGAATAGTAGTGGGCCGAGCACTGTGCCTTGTGGGACACCGGAGTCGACAAAAGCTGTTTCTGATTCCTCTCCCTCAACAACAACCCTCATACTTCTGTTGGTGAGAAAGTCCCTGAGCCAGTGGTGTATGCTGCCTGTGATGCCATACTGTTCCAGTTTGTGTAGGAGTTTTCGGTGTGGTACGGTATCAAATGCCTTGCTGAAATCTAGGATGGCCATGTCGATCTGAGAACCCGAGTCAGTCTTGGCAAGGAGGTCATGTACAGTTGTTACTAGGTGAGTTTCGCAGGAGTAACCAGAGCGGAATCCGTGGTTTAATGATGTTAAGATGTTGTTGTTTTCTAGATGTTCCATGATGTGTTTGCAGATGATGTGTTCTAACAATTTACATGTTACACAGGTCAGGGAAACGGGTCGGTAGTTTTCGGCAAGGTGGACATCGCCTTTCTTAAAGACTGGGGATACAAACGCGTTTTTCCAGTCAGTAGGGATTCTTCCGGTGTCAACGGATAGTTGGAAGATGGTACTTATTGCAGGTGCTAGCTGGCAAGCACAGGTCTTCAACACCAATACTTTCCCCGATTCATAGTTCTCGATTGCATATGCACACGTGTGGCGTCCGTGGTCCAATGGTAGAGCGTCGGATTTGGAATCGAACGGTCCGGGTTCGATACTCAGTCAGGCCACGTATGTAGTGTCATTAAGCAAGGCACCTCACACCCATTCGGGAATAGAACTATTCACGCATTAGCTTAGATGGATGAGATGGCAGCGATTGTGGAAAATATATAAAATTAATGCACAATTTTTTAAGTAAGATCAGTAATATTTCTCGGTTTATCTGCATTGTATCAATATTAGTGTTATTCGATAAATATTCCAATGAAGTGAGTAGGTTGATATATTGATATAAATCTCCCAAACGTTCGAGACATGTGACACACATTGTGCATCATGGAATTGCGGGACATTTCGAGAATGGAAAGTTTGTCAACAAAGGCAAAAGATCGAAATTTCTCTGCAATATACGAGAAGAGTAGGTATTTTGAACTTACACATAGCAACCAAACCTTGCATGAACTGATAATTGTCTCTGATTTATTAATGAAAGTCCTCTTATTCCAAAAATAACTTCTGTAAAATAATGCATCTTTCGGATATTTCACTTTTCCGGTTATTTTCTGCTTGTCTAGTATACGGTACAAGGTTTGGGGTTCGGGTGCCACCTAGCCTAGGTTCCAGTCTGTCGATTTTTAACTTCTAGCCAAATGATATGTTCAGAAACTCAATACGGCCCAATTAATAGTCTCGGTGTTAAAATATATTTATTTGACTGACCAGGCAAAATATATCGACGCCTGTTCCCAGGCTAGGTAGTAGGTGCCACTGTGCAATCGTAATATTGTGGTAGTTCACCTTAAAGCCCTTGACTTTTGATGTGCCAACCACTTCACTATACAGGTCGTTTGAATCTGATGTTTGGATGAAACCACTTCTGTCGACAATTAAAATAAACTGGAGCGTGGAAGTCTTAATAGTGCAGTGGTAGCGCGTTCGCTTCAGGTGCGAAAGGCCCGGAGTTTGAGCCTCCGCTGGAGCTGTTACGATTGTGCTCTTAGACAAGGCATTAAAATTCCACATTGCCTTTTCTCTCTCCCTCGTGGTGATGGATTACATCAGGAATGATGTCTCCAGAGCAATTAATATAACTTGTAAGAACTTGTTTCGCAATTAAGCTAAAATAAATTAGTATAAACTATTGGAGCCAATTTGAAATACTTGGAGCCAACTAGGAGCCATATAGTTCTCAGATAAATATTTGAAGCCAAAAGTTGTGTCAATAGTTTCGCCAATTCACAAAAATTAGCGCCAGTATTTGTATTTTGGCGCCATTGACGACCGGCAGCGGGAACCCTGCATTCATACAATATTTATAAAATATACAGTAACAAACACATGATCATTTATATAGTTTTTCTAAAATGTCTGAAGGTTCCACATTCTCAAAGTAAATTGTTATTGGACATATATACTCGCACCATCTGTAATGTTCATGGTCTATGCGCAATTACTGATACACTGTAACCAAAATTAATAGATTAATTAGTCCGAATAATTCAATAAAAACAAGAGGGTTAGGCACACATTTCTTTTACTTTTAGCCAATGTCTCAAATCTTCCATCAGAAATAATCTGGACAGCTTGTGAATTATTTAGACACATATTTCAGAGAGGAAAGTTCTAAAAAGTATCAGTATTTCACAGGCCAAGTCAACTTATTTTTTAGTGGGAAATGGCTACAGATTGCACCACAGTCGTTCTATGGTTCTTTTTTCCACTGGGACATCATGCCCCCGGACCCCCTAGATTGTTTGCATATCCATTAGATTGGACCTAGCTACGTCCTTGGCTATATATACCTGATTATGATTTAGAAGAAATACTTGTAGTAGTGTAGGGTTTATTCTATAGTGGAAAAAAGGGCAGGGTAGGTCAGAAAAAGGGGCAGGGTGCATTTTTTGGGCCATGATGATGCGCGGAAGGGTGTATTTTGGTGTAAGCCCCTAGAAAATGTTAACTTGTTAACGCTAACTTGCGGTGATTGATCAAAGAGGCAGTAAGGCAGTACATGTTGGTGAAAGTTCTAATTATATGTATGCCCGCCCGTAGGCACCTATTGAGGCTTATATAATTGTTTTGTTTTTTGTTGTTGTTTTTTAGGCAAACGGACGGGGGGGTTAAAAGGGTCATTCCGCTCTTGAAAAAACTTAGTGTGAAGAATATCTAGTATATCTCTAGCATTAAAATACATTGCAATTATTTACATTAAAATGTTTACCCTACTTATTTCAGTCGACAGTCAGTTTCCCCATCTAAACATCAGTGTAGCCGCAACTGAAAAGTACCCTGACTTTTGTGTATTGTTGTCTAAGCTAGAGACATATATCCATCCTGATGGGTTGTCTACACAGACCAGTAAAGATCTTCAACAGGTACTTACATGTACTAGTATAATATGCTTCTATACCATCATGATATCCGTGGCCTAGTTGCTGGTAGGTGGAAGGTTCGAACCTCGTCTTGGGTTCATTCTGATATGGCCTCACGGTTGGCGAGCCATCAGATTGTTGAATAGCCTGGCCTGCAAGGATATGATTCTGGAAGTACTCACTGATGTTCAGAGGAGGTGTCTCATACATCGAAAATGGCTTGTCCATTCAATAATAATTACATCGATGTTGCATTTCCAACGATGAACGTATGTGGCCTGATTGTATCCATTTTCGTATGATGAGGGTTCCCAACTAATGATATGCAGCTGACATACGCACTCGCAGTTACAGGCACACGTATTCGCAGTGTTGGGCAGTGTTTGTCACCAGAAAATGCATGTTTTACAGTTTACGCTGTTCCAATCAGGGTTGGCCGGGAAATACCGGGGGCGGGAAATACCGCCGGGAAATACCGGTATTTCCCGGGGCATTTCCCGCCCCGGGAAATAAGCCCAGAAGTGGGAAATACCGGGAAATAAGATTATGTGTCTTTTGCTCATTTTTATGCATTGCTACCACTCTATAAGTGCTTAAACTGTTTCGTCCCTGCCAGGGGTACTCATCAGGTGTCATCATTGGCAACCACAACCGTTTTTTTGGGGTTTTATTGTTTTTTTTATTGTTTTTTTATTTTATTGGTTTTTTTCCATTTATTTTTTCGTTTTTCTTGTTGGAATGACAGTGTATTCCAGTGAGATTAGGACTATATAGTATGGACACCTTTGTCTAATTGGCTGACATCTCTCACACCTACATGTATCTTGAAATTGAAGTCCCACAACACACCTTAACACCTGACTGGGCATTGCTAATTGAAATTGTGTACAAACAAACAGTGTGGGTCATCTCAAATTATGATTCTGACTTCTTTAATAACTAATTGATTATTTTAATAATACAGCTATATTATGAACACATTTCAGGGATAATCCTAAAAACATTTGCATTTTGCCTACTACATTAAACATTTAAAATACCTCCAATAAATGTATGTATAAACTCCTTAAACTGTGTTTGTATACAATGTATAATTGTATATTAGAGTAATAATGAACAGTCTCAATAATGTTAGATCTCTAACATTTATATAAAGATTATAAGCAATGCGTAAATGCCACTATGAATGCCTGTATTTTTCGTCATATTCTTCAAAAGCAGTTCATTTTCATCCTGCACACATGATACTACAATCAGTACACCGGGTAATAGAAATTGTATGGTATATATACCCGTATTTACCACCAAAATCATCCAAATTCTTATTTCCCAGTATTTCCCGGTATTTCCCGCCGTCCCGGGAAATACTCTTATTTCCCGGGAAATTGCCAACCCTGGTTCCAATGATGATCTATTTACTTGCTCTGACACACAGTAAGTTGCAAATCTGGATTAAAAACCTTTTTAAAGTGTGATATATTTTCATTGTGTCATTGAAAAGAATAATTAATGTAAATATAAGTAATGAATCGCGGGTTAATAGTTTCCATCTGGGTATGAACTACATTGGGCATTAGCGTGGATGCCTTCGGCATTTCGGCATCCACACATTTTCACCACGTCCAGTATAGTTCAAACCCGATGGAAACTATTAACCCGCGATTCATTCCTTAAGGGATGACACTATAATAAACAAACACTTGACTTTTTAAACCTGAAGAAATTGGAAATAAATGTTAATAACCCAGATGCTCATGCAATCATTTTAGATCTATAGAGATTGCAATCATGTGTCTAAATACCACCTGACTTTCAACACGCTGCCATCTTGTAGGTTAATAACCCAGATACTCGTGCAATCATCTGAAATCTATGTTGTTGTCATGCCAATTGTGGTTTTTCTAGGCACAAGAAGTTGTAAGGCATGAGAAACATTCGTGGCTGTTGAATCACATCCTGTATTTGGAGGTAGAGGAACTGTTACTCGACTACGAGCTCAAGAGCCAAGATGTGTCGCTCTCGTCTAGAGACCAGCAGGTACAACATTGTAACTTTGTTTAGGGTTTATTCTAGGGTCAGAAAAAGGGGTAGGGTGGGTCAGAAAAAGGGGAGATTGCATTTTTTGAGTGGCGAAGGTGGTAGGTGCATGAGTGGGTATTCAGGGGTTTCCCCCTAGACAATTTTGCTAACTTCCGGTGATTGACAGCTAATTATGTTTCGTCAAAGAGGCAGTTGGGCGGAACATAGCGGTCAAAATGGCCGACAAGTTTGAGTTTATAAATGTCTGCCCGACCAAAGGCACTCGCCCATTGAAGCTTATAAAAATACGAAAAGAGCGAACAAAACAAGGAAATGGGTGGGGCTAAAATTTGGCATTCACCTCTAGAAAAAAACCCTACGGTTGGGTGTCAAGATGTATATATTTCATCGAGTGTGTTGCAGTGTGCTTGACATAGTTGTCAAAATGGTGATCTTGTTGTAATGCATAGAAGGATTTTGAAATAACTTCACAAGGATGTTCATCATAATGAGACGATGTGTCATGTACAAGATCTGTAGCTTCAAGATTCAAGGTCGCAGATTTTAAAAGATAAAACTTGGAACAATATTTAGTTCCAGCTCCAAATCAGAATAATTGGCTTACATGATAATATAAAGAATGTGTGTGATCTTACATGAGTGGTGATTTCATACCATATTTTTTGAAACAAGTTTTGAAATGTTGCTATTAAGAGAGCCATTTTGCAAAACACATTAATGGATTGTTGTCTGCTGTAATTATTTGAACTATTTATAGCCTTTGTTTTACCCAGCATGCAAAGAGTTCATTCTGTGTATTTCCTCTCAGCATCATCGAAGAATGTTAATTGTTTGGCTATATTTCAGTTTCACAAGATACTTCAGCAGTGTTTGACACAGGCAGAAATTGGCAATTACTTGGACTTCAGTCCTGACCCTAGTTCAAAGGTCACGACACTGGGTCTCACCAGAGAGGAGCTGCAGGCACAAAACCCATATAAAAAGGTGGGATGTATTTCTAAAATTTTCTTTTTTCAATTTAATCTCGGCCTGTTTCACTATTTTTTTTTATCACCATTTTGCATAGTTAACCTCTTTTGATGCAGTTTTTAAGCTAAATGTGACAAAAACATGAAATAAAAGTCGTCTCAGTTCTCAAAAAATATGAATGTCCAGCAATTAACTATACTCCCACCCAAACAAGTTCTCTCTGAGAATTGTTTTAGCCGCTGGCTCGGTAGAACCACTAACATTCAACAAGTCGGCTGGTCGGCTTCTTCAAATGGAAGATACAATGCCTGTAGCCCTCGTCCCACGTCAGTGAGGTACAAGTAATTGATAGTCAAAGGCGTTAGCCGTGCTCCTTGTAAATGTGTTACATTTCAAAGCTTTAGCCGTGCTCCTTGTAAATGTGTTACATTTCAAAGCTTTAGCCGTGCTCCTTGTAAATGTGTTACATTTCAAAGCGTTAGCCGTGCTCCTTGTAAATGTGTTACATTTCAAAGCTTTAGCCATGCTCCTTGTACATGTGTTACATTTCAAAGCTTTAGCCGTGCTCCTTGTACATGTGTTACATTTCAAAGCTTTAGCCGTGCTCCTTTTACATGTGTTACATTTCAAAGCTTTAGCCGTGCTCCTTGTAAATGTGTTACATTTCAAAGCTTTAGCCGTGCTCCTTGTACATGTGTTACATTTCAAAGCTTTAGCCGTGCTCCTTGTACATGTGTTACATTTCAAAGCTTTAGCCGTGCTCCTTGTACATGTGTTACATTTCAAAGCTTTAGCTGTGCTCCTTGTACATGTGTTACATTTCAAAGCGTTAGCCGTGCTCCTTGTAAATGTGTTACATTTCAAAGCATTAGCCGTGCTCCTTGTAAATGTGGTATATTTCAAAGGTGTTAGCCGTGCTCCTTGTAAATGTGTTACATTTCGCTCACAAATTCGGTGGTATTTCAGCATCTACAGTCGCTACAGCAGGCTTTAATACCAGAAATAGAAGAAAGACTACGAAAGAAATGTGAAAGCTTAGTCGTAGCGCACGATCCACAGAATTCAACATTGGGTAACTTAGACATTTTCAGCTTGCTACAGTGATTAGCTTTGGATCACTAAAAGTGACGATGAATCCCCCAAAGTCTGAATTGTAGGACAGGTTTTCAAAATAAAATAAAATGATCCGCTATATAAAGTATTGGATAGTAAATTCAATTGTACAAAGAATGTTTATTTTCAAACTCCAGTAGGTCAATATGACCTCCAGTAGGTCAATATGACCCATGAGGTACAACAATATACATACAAACTATTAACCCATTTCATTCTGGATACCGTTCAAACAGTATCTGCAAAGAACATAGAGCCAGATCAGCCGCCACGGAACGTGCCGTCTGATCAGGATCTATGCTGTTTGCTATTCAGATGATCTTGCTAAGACACTTGGCTATGCAGCAAACAACATAGATCCTGATCAGCACGCAGCGTCTCATGGTTTTGTCGTTGCTATCGCTGGCCCGCATGAGAAGTGATGCAGCTCATGCTTATTTATGCTACCCCCCCCCTGGCTTAAACCATGCTATTAAATACTGTGCCTCCGTGATGTAATACGGTATCCACCTTTTAACCCAGGGGGTGAATCCGAACCCCGCCAGAACCATGGGGGTAGTGTCAGTAGGTAAGACACATACCTCCATATTGTCTCTTTCTCTCAGGATGGATTCCATCAGGAATGAGGTCCCGGGATTCCATCAGAATGAGGTCCCGGGAGTCCATCAGGAATGAGGTCCCAGGATTCCATCAGGAATAAGGTCCCAGGAGTAATTAATCTAATGTTGTAAAAATTGTTTTGCAATCAAGCTAAGCTAAAGTTGTGTTATAATAATAATATAATACTAGGTGAGGGAGCTTATTTACAAATCTCCCTGAAGCTGTTAAATGCTATACTAACGTTGTTGACCTTGATATGTGTAACATGTTGCCATTGTGTGTGTGTTACAGAGAGTACCAAATTAACATTTGCCAAGTCATCCCAGCTACCGGCCATTGTTGAAAACGATATGCACCATCTCGAAGAGGAAAAACGGCTCTTAAAAGAGGATTTTGTGAAAAAGGATAAACAGTTTTCAGCATACTATACAGTAGGGTTTTTTTAGGGATGGCAACGAATAGCGATTAAACTATTGGAATATTCGGTCGGGAAGTTATTCGAATATTCGATAGAATTCTATCAAAAATAAAAATCACTCAAACTCGTATAAAAATTGCCAAGCTAACCTAATTCTGTTTTACGCGTAAACGTCATCTTCTTCAAATGATTATTCAGATTGATATTGTACCCGAATATGTTAAATCCAATTTGCATAGATTACACCAAGCAGTTTTCTTATTCTCGGAGCGATTCGAGCATTTCCAAACGTGTGACTGAGCGGGTGGCATTTTTGAGGACAATATAATATTTGTTTTCGAATACTGGAATAGTATTCGGATATTTGGACGTAGAGCGAATATTTGACTATCTGTTGCCATTCCTAGTTTTTTTTACAATCCATACTTATCCACATCTACAGTTTGTATGTACACCCTAATATTGGATTGATATTTCTAATGATCTGAGATATATTATATAAAATACTCTCTATGTACTGATGTTTCCGTAGGATAAACCCACCTTTCGCTAAACTTCCGTTTTTCATATTGCTGGGAAAAAAACAATAACAAACAAACAATTGAATTTGTCTGTAGCAATTTCATTCTGGAAGATAAAGCTTGTAAAACAAGATTGCCCGACTGTTTCCCCCAATAGCCCTTCAGAAATGTGGGGGAAGACTTTATAACAAAAAGTAGTGTATGTCTTTCAGAAACTTTTGGATTCATTGTGGCTGTTAGAAACACTTATATCGAAGTACAAGCTGGAGAAACAGTGTGAACAGGATACGATTACTGCCGAGTGGCTTTACGCTAAATGTGATGCATTGTGCCTTAAAATCAGGTCAGTTTATGCTAAATGTGATGCATTGTGCCTTAAAATCAGGTCAGTTTATGCTAAATGTGATGCATTGTGCCTTAAAATCAGGTCAGTTTATGCTAAATGTGATGCATTGTGCCTTAAAATCAGGTCAGTTTATGCTAAATGTGATGCATTGTGCCTTAAAATCAGGTCAGTTTATGCTAAATGTGATGCATTGTGCCTTAAAATCAGGTCAGTTTATGCTAAATGTGATGCATTGTGCCTTAAAATCAGGTCAGTTTATGCTAAATGTGATGCATTGTGCCTTAAAATCAGGTCAGTTTATGCTAAATGTGATGCATTGTGCCTTAAAATCAGGTCAGTTTATGCTAAATGTGATGCATTGTGCCTTAAAATCAGGTCAGTTTATGCTAAATGTGATGCATTGTGCCTTAAAATCAGGTCAGTTTATGCTAAATGTGATGCATTGTGCCTTAAAATCATGTCAGTTTACGCTAAATGTGATGCATTGTGCCTTAAAATCAGGTCAGTTTACGCTAAATGTGATGCATTGTGCCTTAAAATCAGGTCAGTTTACGCTAAATGTGATGCATTGTGCCTTAAAATCAGGTCAGTTTACGCTAAATGTGATGCATTGTGCCTTAAAATCAGGTCAGTTTACGCTAAATGTGATGCATTGTGCCTTAAAATCAGGTCAGTTTACGCTAAATGTGATGCATTGTGCCTTAAAATCAGGTCAGTTTACGCTAAATGTGATGCATTGTGCCTTAAAATCAGGTCAGTCTATGCTAAATGTGATGCATTGTGCCTTAAAATCAGGTCAGTTTACGCTAAATGTGATGCATTGTGCCTTAAAATCAGGTCAGTTTATGCTAAATGTGATGCATTGTGCCTTAAAATTGGGTCAGTTTACGCTAAATGTGATGCATTGTGCCTTAAAAATCAGGTCAGTTTACGCTAAATGTGATGCAGTGTGCCTTAAATTCAGGTCAGTTTATGCTAAATGTGATACATTGTGCCTTAAAAATCAGGTCAGTTTACGCTGAATGCTATGCTTACACAATATCACAGTATACGACAATACCACAATTTCTTTGCCAACATTTTAAGTTTTCATTTCTCCCCTCAGATATTCCAATATCTAATGTCCGAACGAATAATTGTTGCCAACACTGCATGAATTAAATATGATCCTGTGTGCACATAACCTATATTTGATGATGATTAAGCTTATTTACTCTCATCGCCGATGCACCATGTGGGCAAGTGTAAGCCAATCCTAGTGTTATGAACTAGCGAGTGTATAGCGTGTGTTTTATGTCTATTTATCGTCGCTACCGGTTGCCCATATGAGTGACGCCTCCTGAAGAGATTAGTCATTTTAGATTTTTGGAGGATAGTTCAATGATACAGACAGAAACCCATTCCAGAGTCTCCTCTGGTTCTTTTGCATGCACGGTGTACAGCACCGACACGAGACCTCGGTTTAAAGTCCCAATTGAAAGACTGTTAATAGTGTGTATAGCTCTGGTGGTTGAGGGTGTTATGTGTTCAGTACACACCAAAGACAAGTATATATCTTGATTCCACAGCTCATGTTACATGCCAGTTTGGGTGTAACAAATATAGAGGAGTATATAATATACAGCCTTTTTCATTAAAGCGACACTACATCGGTAAAAATGCAAATGTCTGCAGAATGTAATTTCCTGTTATATGGTATAATTGTTTTTCCAATATTTGCCTCAAAACCTGAGTAATTCAACAAATAAACAAGCGTCGGTTTGTTGACATAATAAAATAATGTAAATATGGTCGACATTCATTTGTAATACAATGCGTGTATCCTACATAACACGATTTATCGTACATATTTACTGTTATATCTCACATTTAGTTTAGTTTAGTATTGACTCCAATGACAAACAAACGTCATTTCAGGAGTGTGGATGACCTTTATATGAAATCCTACTTTCACTTTTTGAAAGTTTGTAGACCACAAAAACACTGTTTATTGATTCAATGCTAGTGTTTGAATGCAATCAGAAGAATTTATAGTACCAATGCATTTATACGTGAAAACATGCATTTTATTTGCTTTTTGCGATGTAATGTCGCTTTAAGCAATCCAGTATTAAAAATACACAAAAAGTTTTAACACTGTTTTACTTTACAGGTTGAAAGAGTTACAAATTTTATGTGATACATATACAGTGGAGACGATTCAGTCATTGCAAATTGTCAGGTAAGTGTGCTGGTACCATGTATTGTCAGGTAAGTGTGCTGTTACCATATATTGTCAGGTAAGTGTGCTGGGTACCATGTATTGTCAGGTAAGTGTGCTGGGTACCATATATTGTCAGGTAAGTGTGCTGGTACCATATATTGTCAGGTAAGTGTGCTGGGTACCATGTAGTGTCAGGTAAGTGTGCTGGGTACCATGTATTGTCAGGTAAGTGTGCTGATAGCATGTATTGTCAGGTAAGTGTGCTGGTACCATATATTGCCAGGTATGTGTGCTGGTACCATGTATTGTCAGGTAAGTGTGCTGGGTACCATGTATTGTCAGGTAAGTGTGCTGTACCATGTATTGTCAGGTAAGTGTGCTTGTACCATATATTGTCAGGTAAGTGTGCTGGTACCATGTATTGTCAGGTAAGTGTGCTTGTACCATGTATTGTCAGGTAAGTGTGCTGATACCATGTATTGTCAGGTAAGTGTGCTGGTACCATGTATTGTCAGGTAAGTGTGATGGTACCATGTATTGTCAGGTAAGTGTGCTGGGTACCATGTATTGTCAGGTAAGTGTGCTGGGTACCATGTATTGTCAGGTAAGTGTGCTGGTACCATGTATTGTCAGGTAAGTATGCTGGGTATCATGTATTGTCAGGTAAGTGTGCTGGGTACCATGTATTGTCAGGTAAGTGTGCTGGGTACCATATATTGTCAGGTAAGTGTGCTGGTACCATGTATTGTCAGGTAAGTGTGTTGGGTACCATGTAGTGTCAGGTAAGTGTGCTGGGTACCATGTATTGTCAGGTAAGTGTGTTGGTACCATGTGTTGTCAGGTAAGTGTGCTGGTACCATGTATTGTCAGGTAAGTGTGCTGGGTACCATGTATTGTCAGGTAAGTGTGCTGGTACCATGTATTGTCAGGTAAGTGTGCTGGGTACCATGTATTGTCAGGTAAGTGTGCTGGTACCATATATTGTCAGGTAAGTGTGCTGGGTACCATATATTGTCAGGTAAGTGTAAGACCTATCCCTAAATGCTACTAATGACCTATATTCTTCTGCCAAAATCAGTTGATGTGTTTTGATAGGCGACCATGAAGTGCAATCAATTTTCTACAAATTTCGACCAGAAAATGTCAAACAAGGATTCTCCTCAGTCATGGATAAAGGTGCCAATATTTACTTTAGACAATGGTGGACATGATTATCAATGAACAACTTAAACATAAGCTTTAATATTTTACTTATTTATGGATTGCTGTCATACATACATACATACCTGTACAAAGCTAGGATATACCACAAAAAATAAACCATGGGTCCGACAGAGTTACATGACCTTTCCCCGAATTGTCCATCTGCATTTTGCATTAAGAGACCGTTTTATTAAGAAACCATTTTTGCTCTATCCTTTGGGTGGTCTCTTAAGTTTGACTGTACTTTCTTGTATTTTGAAGCTACAGTCATCAAATTTGGACCATGTTTACAATTTTCACATTGATTTCAATGTTGAAATTGTTTCCAAACATAGATGGACTTTTATAGGAAAATCTTTCAAAACATTTTTGTCAAAATGATATTTGTCATTTTTTGCCAAGTTCATAAGCGGACTGTTACTCATGTGAGCGATATAGGGCCAGTTTAGTGGTCTTCTTGTTTTAAATAGTTATCCGTAATGATTCAGAAAGGATAAATGGTATTATTAAAAATACTTTATGAAATGAAACGGTTGTTTTATTACAAGCAGTCAGTGGAGTATTTTAGACTTTTCTCGAGTGATTAACTTGTAAATATAATTTGATGTCAGAAAGAAGAGAATTTCAATTTCATGTGAAAAAGACGCAATATTTGTTTTGTGGTAGAATTATCAGATTTGCCATAGCAGTGCGGTTGTTTCAGAAACACTTAGATGATGCACT
>CM026395.1:69736698-69746698 GCA_014843695.1 Archivesica marissinica | reverse complement strand
TTAATAATGGACTGCAAGTACAAAGGTATGACGTCTCGACAGTGTTTTAAGTGTATAAAATGCAGAAAGAGCACAATCACCGAAGACATGTTAGACATTGGGTTTGTTTTTGTCGTGAAATTAGGCGACACATGTTTGGAGGGCAAAAACGTTGCCATAGATATAGTCAATCTTGAAAAATCTCTATAAACCCTAGATAGTTATCCATAGCTTAACTGTGTAAAATATTGACTGTAAGTGCCTGATGCAACCTAAGTTGTTATTCCATATGAAACCCAATAAATAATCTTTTGCTCTAGAGATTCATTAATTAATCAACTTAATTAACTCGAGTTTCTATTTCTAAAGATCGTAGTTGGGCCAATATTTAATTTAATAAAAAAGGTGTGGATTCAGTGTTTGTTGTTTATTTCAAAGTATTAGTTTTTGGTCAAGATCTAGTACATTTTAGAAGACAGCTTAAAGCGACACTACATCAGTGAAAACGCAAATTTATACAGAATGTAATTTACTATTATATGGTATAATTTTTGTCCAAATATTTGCCTCAAAAACTGAGTATTTCAACTAATAAACAAGCGTTGTATATGCGGTTTGTTGACATAACAAAATAATGTAAATAGGGTCGACATGCATGCGTAATACAATCACGAATCACGAGATTTATGGTTCAGATTTAATGTTATATCTCACATTTGTGCCTATTCATATTTATTTGTTGACTAATCTTAGTTAAATTTATTAACTCTAAGCGACAGTATCAAGCGTTTAGTATTGACTACAATGACAAAGAAGTGTCAATTCATGAGCGTGTATGACCGGTACATGAAATCCTACATTCACTTTTGAAAGTGTGTAGACCACAAACACACTGTTTATTGATTCAATATTTGCGTTCAAATGTATTCGTAAGAATTTGTAGTAGCAATGCATTTATACGTGAACAATACATTTTTTGGGCTTTTTGCGATGCAACGTCGCTTTAATTAATATGTAGGCCTATTGTAAAAATAAGTAATGGGTCTTCTTTAGAAGGATACAGTTAACATTTCTTAAGACGATAGCTTTCTTGCATTTTCCTGATTCCACCATGTTCCACACTGCATTGATCAATGTGAGTTTGGACATATCGAGGTAAATATAGTCACTGATCTTGCAGAGGCTTAATACTGAAATACGAGAAATACTTACTAATAGTTAGGACAAGCAATACTCGTTACCATGGGCAAGTAGTCATGCATATTCTAGCTATTAAATAGTAGGCCTATTGATAGCATAAAACATAATAATTATAGGAGACCAAAATATCATTTTTATCATAGCTCCCTTTATACTGCCACCTACGTGTAAGAAATGCTTCTGTAACATCATAGCAAGCAAACCAATCAATTATGAAACCCTCTATTATTTCGCCATTATCGGTCATTACAAACCCATGTCAGGGCCTCTATTATTTCGCCATTATCGATCATTACAAACCCATGTCAGGGCCTCTATTATTTCGCCATTATCGATCATTACAAACCCATGTCATGGCCTCTATTATTTCGCCATTATCGATCATTACAAACCCATGTCAGGGCCTCTATTATTTCGCAATTATTACAAACCCATGTCAGGGCCTCCATTATTTCGCCATTATCGATTATTACAAACCCATGCCAGGGCCTCCATTATTTCACCATTATTACAAACCTATGTCAGGGCCTCCATTATTTCGCCATTATCGATTATTACAAACCCATGTCAGGGCCTCTATTATTTCGCCATTATCGACTTATACACAGTGACTTATTTCACGCCATCAGACCCCTGTGCTGAAATTTGCGCAGGCGGGGAAATCAACATCCGTTTAGTTATGAATAAAATTCGCCTGATAATTATCCGTCACGATTATCGATAATTACAACCCCATGTCAGGGCCTCTATTATTTCGCCATTATCGCACAGTGACTTATTTCGCACCATCAGACCCACAGGCACCAGACACAAAAAAATTTTTTTTTTTTTGGCCTAAGGTCATATAGTAAGTAATATATAATATATGTATGAATATATATATGTATGTATTACTTACTATATGACCTTAGGCCAAAAAAAAAAGACCCCTGTGTTCAAATTTGCGCAGGCGAGGGAAATCAACATCCGTTTAGAGTCACCTGATAATTATCCGTGTACTTATATAATATATTATATTCGGGTGAGTGTATCATGTTTTCATTTATGTCAATACAGTCTCGTAGGTCTATTTTTATGAGAGACAAACGAAGTAGATCATGTAAGCGGTATTTGTGATTGTATGTAGTAACTTGTATGATATTCGGATGACGTCAATTTCGGATACCTAGTTTTGGTATTAACTATTATAAAACATTGATGTTCCATTTATTTTAAAACCATTGCGTGGTCATAGACATGTTTTCCTGGTCAGGTTTAGTCTGGATAATATGACACTGATTGTGGGTCTCTCAACCGTTTCAACCATAGGCATTCCTAGATATTATAGACAACATCTTATTTCAATAGAGTGGTGGAACCTATGCTCGGCGTATTTGTCGATTTACATCCGTATTTAAAATATTTATATAGTTCTAGGCTAATTTCGCTGACAGCTGAAGCATGGTTCAATAGCATTCCGTTGCATTTATCTGTAGCCAGATGCAACTGTCACGTGACTGGTACAGCAGACAAATATAAACATACAAATCATTGGGGGAATATTTCCACCGAAACTGATATGGTGTCTGAGAAATTCAGGTAGCTATCCGAATTTAAAAAATCAACCACTAGCTCGAAAAATAGTTTCTATACCATTTCTGATTAAGACCAATAAGTGGTTTTATTCCATGATGCACTATATCAAAATAAGATATTCAACAAGTTATGGTGGATAAATAACAAGTATGCCGTGCATAGGTGCCATGAAGTCAACAAAAGTTTTTTGAAAGTTGTTTTCACGACTGAAGAAAATAATAATATACGGCAAGTGCAATTAACATTTTATACTGTCGCATTATAGGTGCGATTTACGCACAGAGCGTAGGTTCCACCACTCAATATGTACATACATTGTCTTTTATAATATACAACAGTCTTTTATAATATACAAAATATACAATATATCAACAGGATTGAGAAGAAAGTATAAAATACTTATGTAGATCCCTCTCCTGGCATTGGTGCATGCGCTGCAGAGTGAGCCGCGATGAGTGCTGCGCCGATGGCAGTATCCAGATCATCATCACATATTCAAAGTCGGGGATCGGGCAAGCTACAGCTGGCATTGCGGTTGTGTGATGCAAGTCTGTAGATCTACTGTGTTCATAAATGGGATATCTTGTTCCGTTTAACTCTTTATTCAGCAATGAATGCAGTCTGGAATGACATACAATTATAGTGATTTATACAATGATTACACAGTTGTTCTTACAGTCATGAGTCTCTGAAATGCGCCGCATAAAGATGACCTGGGGTAATCCAAGCTAGCGGCAACCGACCGGGTCAGCTGGAGCTCTAGCTGTAGTGAAGGCCCTACACCCCAACAGGGTTAAAGAAGATTAAACTAAAACTATTACAGTCATACATAATCCCATAACTAGTACTATGAAATGTGTGGGGGATGAGATGTTGATTACTATTACAGTCATACATAATCCCATAACTAGTACTATGAAATGTGTGGGGGATGAGATGTTGATTACTATTACAGTCATACATAATCCCATAACTAGTACTATGAGATGTGTGGGGGATGAGATGTTGATTACTATTACAGTCATACATAATCCCATAACTAGTACTATGAGATGTGTGGGGGATGAGATGTTGATTACTATTACAGTCATACATAATCCCATAACTAGTACTATGAGATGTGTGGGGGATGAGATGTTGATTACTTACCCAATGATTTGTTTATAGTTTATACAAATTTATTTTAGCTTGATTGCGAAACAAGTTCTTACAACTTATATTAATCACTCTAGAGACCTCATTCCTGATAGAATCCATCGCCACGAGGGAGAGAGAAGAGGCAATATGGAATTTAAATGCCTTGCCTAAGGGCACAATCGTAACGGAGCTCCAACTCCAATTGATTATGACAAGTAAATGGCTGTCGTTTGTATGGAGATCCAGTAGCATAAAGGCTTCAGTTTGTTATTTGTTTCAGCTTATAAAGATGGGATTATTTGAAGATGGAAATAGCACCTGACAATGAAGGTAATGTCATTCACAACTCACTGCTGGCTGATAGAGATCATGATGCAAGGTAATTGATATAGATATAAGAAGGGTATATATATATCTATATAGTTTGAATTTAGCCTGGGTTCCAGTCTGTTGATTTTTCACATTTTTAGTTCTGGCCAAAGGACAGTTTCATCATATGTCTCGCTTTTGATTCAAGTCATGTCATTAATTAACCCTTTCCCTCATAGAAGCACCTCTTGACGCCATTACCAATATGACATACACTGACAATGTAGTACCCAAACCAATGTTCATAATATAGGCCAGAATCTCGTGAAGTCCCAGTAATATCTATGGAGGTGGGATAGATATAGCGACTACTTATCCACTGCATGATAGCTAAATGGCTGCCATTTCTATGGAGATATAATAGTATATTAACCTAAATCTCTATGAAGTTAAGTCACATGATAATTGGCCTATTAATAGGATTAATTATAATCGATACCTATGCTGATATCAAGTTACCGTGGGTCGATATCTATGCTGATATCAAACTAGCCACATAATAACTTCTAAGTAACTACTATGTAGTGTCATTGAGCAAGACACCTCACACAATCGTGCCTGTTCGGCGATTTCCGATAGAATTCCGTTTCTATATTTAGCGATATTATCTTGTAGAGAAGAGTTGTCGTTCTTCAAATCTACACCCTCAAAAAAGTGGGTGTAAGTAGATGGCGCTACGATCAGAAATCCAGTTTCCCAGGCTGTCATTTGGCTAGAAGGTAAAAAGTGAAAAATCAACAAGACTGTAACCCAGGCTAGGGTTGACAGTCTGAAGAACAAATATCAACATATGGCTGGCAATATCACTGTTACCCTATACACAATGTGCTATTAACTTTATTGTATCAAACATTTAAATTTTGTATTGAAGATAAAAAAAATTGTACATTTCTCTTTCAACTATTTATATCATCCGTATCTATTGGATTGCATTTAATTAATTAAATCCATTTGTGACTGTCCGATTAGCTCAGTGGTTAACATGCTCGCTTTACACCAATGCAACGCGGGTTTGATCCTCGTACCGGGAAGTGTGTGAAATAGTACGATAGTCGCCATATTTGACCGGTGGGTTTTCCACGGGTACTCAGTTTCCTCTCACATGAATGACCACATATACGTTTTCATCCGCGCCAACGAGAGTGATTAATATAAGTTGTTAACTCTGCATGCTGGGTAAAAATGGCTATAAATAGTTTCAAATAATTGTAGCAGACGACAATTTATTAAATCTGTTTTTCTTAGTTGTTGCTGAAAACTCAGGAATAGCAATGGAATTTCATTTGAATTGTGTCGGTACAACACGATTCTAGTGAAATTGCATGACATATTTGACTTATTTTCACCCCTAGCATGCACAGAGTTAAAACTTGTTTTCGATAAATAAAGTTTATACTAATTAGACTTTTTAATTTGCATACTGTATTATCTTTTCATTATAAAATATTAAAATAAGATAATATTTATTTGTAATAGCAGGCCTCTGGCCCAACATAAAAATCATTGTTGTACTTAGTAATTGTATGTGTCTATACAAGACATGTCGATCTTATAATGTTATTTATTACGTTCTGTATTAATATTTTGTCAATAGATACAATAGATAATGACTGTGTCAATACATAAATAAATAATTAACCCATTCAACATGGACTGGTGCAGGATATTTAACACCATTCAACACCAGTAACTGACATGGACTGGTGCATGATATTAACCCATTCAACACCAAGTAACTGACATGGACTGGTGCATGATATTAACCCATTCAACACCAGTAACTGACATGGACTGGTGCATGATATTAACCCATTCAACACCAAGTAACTGACATGGACTGGTGCATGATATTAACCCATTCAACACCAAGTAACTGACCTGGACTGGTGCATGATATTTAACCCATTCAACACCAAGTAACTGACCTGGACTGGTGCATGATATTTAACCCATTCAACACCAAGTAACTGACATGGACTGGTGCATGATATTAACCCATTCAACACCAAGTAACTGACATGGACTGGTGCATGATATTAACCCATTCAACACCAAGTAACTGACATGGACTGGTGCATGATATTAACCCATTCAACACCAAGTAACTGACATGGACTAGTGCATGATATTTAACCCATTCAACACCAAGTAACTGACATGGACTGGTGCATGATATTTAACCCATTCAACACCAAGTAACTGACATGGACTGGTGCATGATATTAACCCATTCAACACCAAGTAACCGACCTGGACTGGTGCATGATATTTAACCCATTCAACACCAAGTAACTGACATGGACTGGTGCATGGTACACTTTATATTCAACCCTAAAAATTCAGTTCATATTTCATCTTGGATAACCAAATTATGCTGCATGTATTTGATCATGTTTGAATGAAACTAGTGCTTTACAATGGCCACTGTATCGTACCGGACAAAATTTTGTATAAATTATTTGTATAAAATCATTTAAAAAATTGTTTGATGTTTTTTATGGATAAATGGGCCCCTACCCCCAGTGGGTGAAGTCAGGGTCCCTAGTGCGACTATTTCGCCCATGTCACTTTCTAGAATGAGCCCTGTATGTTTTTGAATTTACATAGGTCAGTCTGCCCGAAATGGTACTGGAAGTGCCGGACAAATATCATACAACTGACAAATTTCAATGTTCATATATATTTTTTTCAGAAACAGGGACATTTCAACAACAAGCAGCAGTGATATTGAAAACCAGCGTACTCTCAAAACAGAAGCAAAATTATCTCTATCAGATTACCAGAATATCAGATCAATGAGTGCATCAGGGGAGGACACTCCATTTATGCAAAGCGAAGTAAATGCAACTCTTGATTTTGAAAACAAAGTTGTTGATAATGTTACAGTGAAAATACGGGAGATGGACACGCTACCTAAAACCAGCACTCCGGCTAGAGAGAATGTAAGCTTGCGTGTAGATGCTGGGGCAAGTGTTTCGGCAATTTCGAGAAGGGGAACCGGAAGTTCAAGTTCGAATAGCAGTGCTGGTTCCAGTAATATAGTTCAGCAGAGACTGAAGAAAGTGTCTTTTATAGATCCGCTAGATATAAGAGCACCATTAGTTGGATTTGAAGTGATGGAGCAAAGACCCAAATTCACTGTAAGTTGGAAATATGATTTGAAATTGTGCAGTGGAACCTCCAATATAGTATAGTTAGTGGAACCTCCAATATAGTATAGTTAGTGGAACCTCCAATATTGTATAGTTAGTGGAACCTCCAATATTGTATAGTTAGTGGAACCTCCAATATAGTATAGCTAGTGGAACCTCCAATATAGTATAGTTAGTGGAACCTCCAATATAGTATAGTTAGTGGAACCTCCAATATTGTATAGTTAGTGGAACCTCCAATATTGTATAGTTAGTGGAACCTCCAATATTGTATAGTTAGTGGAACCTCCAATATAGTATAGTTAGTGGAACCTCCAATATTGTATAGTTAGTGGAACCTCCAATATAGTATAGTTAGTGGAACCTCCAATATTGTATAGTTAGTGGAACCTCCAATATAGTATAGTTAGTGGAACCTCCAATATGTATAGTTAGTGGAACCTCCAATATTGTATAGTTAGTGGAACCTCCAATATTGTATAGTTAGTGGAACCTCCAATATTGTATAGTTAGTGGAACCTCCAATATTGTATAGTTAGTGGAACCTCCAATATAGTATAGTTAGTGGAACCTCCAATATAGTATAGTTAGTGGAACCTCCAATATAGTATAGTTAGTGGAACCTCCAATATAGTATAGTTAGTGGAACCTCCAATATAGTATAGTTAGTGGAACCTCCAATATAGTATAGTTAGTGGAACCTCCAATATGTATAGTTAGTGGAACCTCCAATATAGTATAGTTAGTGGAACCTCCAATATAGTATAGTTAGTGGAACCTCCAATATAGTATAGTTAGTGGAACCTCCAATATAGTATAGTTAGTGGAACCTCCAATATAGTATAGTTAGTGGAACCTCCAATATAGTATAGTTAGTGGAACCTCCAATATAGTATAGTTAGTGGAACCTCCAATATAGTATAGTTAGTGGAACCTCCAATATAGTATAGTTAGTGGAACCTCCAATATTGTATAGTTAGTGGAACCTCCAATATTGTATAGTTAGTGGAACCTCCAATATTGTATAGTTAGTGGAACCTCCAATATAGTATAGTTAGTGGAACCTCCAATATAGTATAGTTAGTGGAACCTCCAATATAGTATAGTTAGTGGAACCTCCAATATTGTATAGTTAGTGGAACCTCCAATATTGTATAGTTAGTGGAACCTCCAATATAGTATAGTTAGTGGAACCTCCAATATTGTATAGTTAGTGGAACCTCCAATATTGTATAGTTAGTGGAACCTCCAATATAGTATAGTTAGTGGAACCTCCAATATAGTATAGTTAGTGGAACCTCCAATATAGTATAGTTAGTGGAACCTCCAATATAGTATAGTTAGTGGAACCTCCAATATAGTATAGTTAGTGGAACCTCCAATATAGTATAGTTAGTGGAACCTCCAATATTGTATAGTTAGTGGAACCTCCAATATTGTATAGTTAGTGGAACCTCCAATATTGTATAGTTAGTGGAACCTCCAATATAGTATAGTTAGTGGAACCTCCAATATAGTATAGTTAGTGGAACCTCCAATATAGTATAGTTAGTGGAACCTCCAATATAGTATAGTTAGTGGAACCTCCAATATAGTATAGTTAGTGGAACCTCCAATATTGTATAGTTAGTGGAACCTCCAATATTGTATAGTTAGTGGAACCTCCAATATTGTATAGTTAGTGGAACCTCCAATATAGTATAGTTAGTGGAACCTCCAATATAGTATAGTTAGTGGAACCTCCAATATAGTATAGTTAGTGGAACCTCCAATATAGTATAGTTAGTGGAACCTCCAATATAGTATAGTTAGTGGAACCTCCAATATAGTATAGTTAGTGGAACCTCCAATATAGTATAGTTAGTGGAACCTCCAATATAGTATAGTTAGTGGAACCTCCAATATTGTATAGTTAGTGGAACCTCCAATATAGTATAGTTAGTGGAACCTCCAATATAGTATAGTTAGTGGAACCTCCAATATTGTATAGTTAGTGGAACCTCCAATATAGTATAGTTAGTGGAACCTCCAATATAGTATAGTTAGTGGAACCTCCAATATAGTATAGTTAGTGGAACCTCCAATATAGTATAGTTAGTGGAACCTCCAATATAGTATAGTTAGTGGAACCTCCAATATTGTATAGTTAGTGGAACCTCCAATATAGTATAGATAGTGGAACCTCCAATATAGTATAGATAGTGGAACCTCCAATATTGTATAGTTAGTGGAACCTCCAATATTGTATAGTTAAAGGAACCTCCAATATTGTATAGTTAGTGGAACCTCCAATATAGTATAGTTAGTGGAACCTCCAATATAGTATAGATAGTGGAACCTCCAATATAGTATAGTTAGTGGAACCTCCAATATAGTATAGTTAGTGGAACCTCCAATATAGTATAGTTAGTGGAACCTCCAATATAGTATAGTTAGTGGAACCTCCAATATTGTATAGTTAGTGGAACCTCCAATATTGTATAGTTAGTGGAACCTCCAATATAGTATAGTTAGTGGAACCTCCAATATTGTATAGTTAGTGGAACCTCCAATATTGTATAGTTAGTGGAACCTCCAATATTGTATAG
>CM026395.1:69702032-69735698 GCA_014843695.1 Archivesica marissinica | reverse complement strand
GAATACATTGAGTGGGATGTATTGGGTTGGAATACATTGAATGGGATGTATTGGGTTGGAATACATTGAATGGGATGTATTGGGTTGGAATACATTGAATGGGATGTATTGGGTTGGAATACATTGAATGGGATGTATTGGAATACATTGAATGGGATGTATTGGGTTGGAATACATTGAATGGGATGTATTGGGTTGGAATACATTGAATGGGATGTATTGGGTTGGAATACATTGAATGGGATGTATTGGAATACATTGAATGGGATGTATTGGGTTGGAATACATTGAATGGGATGTATTGGGTTGGAATACATTGAATGGGATGTATTGGGTTGGAATACATTGAATGGGATGTATTGGAATACATTGAATGGGATGTATTGGGTTGGAATACATTGATGGATGATTGGAATACATTGAATGGGATGTATTGGGTTGGAATACATTGAATGGGATGTATTGGGTTGGAATACATTGAATGGGATGTATTGGGTTGGAATACATTGAATGGGATGTATTGGGTTGGAATACATTGAATGGGATGTATTGGGTTGGAATACATTGAATGGGATGTATTGGGTTGGAATACATTGAATGGGATGTATTGGGTTGGAATACATTGAATGGGATGTATTGGGTTGGAATACATTGAATGGGATGTATTGGGTTGGAATACATTGAATGGGATGTATTGGGTTGGAATACATTGAATGGGATGTATTGGGTTGGAATACATTGAATGGGATGTATTGGGTTGGAATACATTGAATGGGATGTATTGGGTTGGAATACATTGAATGGGATGTATTGGGTTGGAATACATTGAATGGGATGTATTGGGTTGGAATACATTGAATGGGATGTATTGGGTTGGGATACATTGAATGGGATGTATTGGAATACATTGAATGGGATGTATTGGTTGGAATACATTGAATGGGATGTATTGGGTTGGAATACATTGAATGGGATGTATTGGAATACATTGAATGGGATGTATTGGGTTGGAATACATTGAATGGGATGTATTGGGTTGGAATACATTGAATGGGATGTATTGGGTTTGAATACATTGAATGGGATGTATTGGAATACATTGAATGGGATGTATTGGGTTGGAATACATTGAATGGGATGTATTGGAATACATTGAATGGGATGTATTGGAATACATTGAATGGGATGTATTGGAATACATTGAATGGGATGTATTGGAATACATTGAATGGGATGTATTGGGTTGGAATACATTGAATGGGATGTATTGGAATACATTGAATGGGATGTATTGGGTTGGAATACATTGAATGGGATGTATTGGGTTGGAATACATTGAATGGGATGTATTGGAATACATTGAATGGGATGTATTGGGTTGGAATACATTGAATGGGATGTATTGGGTTGGAATACATTGAATGGGATGTATTGGGTTGGAATACATTGAATGGGATGTATTGGGTTGGAATACATTGAATGGGATGTATTGGGTTGGAATACATTGAATGGGATGTATTGGGTTGGAATACATTGAATGGGATGTATTGGAATACATTGAATGGGATGTATTGGGTGGAATACATTGAATGGGATGTATTGGAATACATTGAATGGGATGTATTGGGTTGGAATACATTGAATGGGATGTATTGGAATACATTGAATGGGATGTATTGGGTTGGAATACATTGAATGGGATGTATTGGAATACATTGAATGGGATGTATTGGAATACATTGAATGGGATGTATTGGGTTGGAATACATTGAATGGGATGTATTGGGTTGGAATACATTGAATGGGATGTATTGGGTTGGAATACATTGAATGGGATGTATTGGGTTGGAATACATTGAATGGGATGTATTGGGTTGGAATACATTGAATGGGATGTATTGGGTGGAATACATTGAATGGGATGTATTGGTTGGAATACATTGAATGGATGTATTGGGTTGGAATACATTGAATGGGATGTATTGGAATACATTGAATGGGATGTATTGGGTTGGAATACATTGAATGGGATGTATTGGGTTGGAATACATTGAATGGGATGTATTGGGTTGGAATACATTGAATGGGATGTATTGGAATACATTGAATGGGATGTATTGGGTTGGAATACATTGAATGGGATGTATTGGAATACATTGAATGGGATGTATTGGGTTGGAATACATTGAATGGGATGTATTGGGTTGGAATACATTGAATGGGATGTATTGGGTTGGAATACATTGAATGGGATGTATTGGGTTGGAATACATTGAATGGGATGTATTGGGTTGGACTACATTGAATGGGATGTATTGGGTTGGGATACATTGAATGGGATGTATTGGAATACAGTGAATGGGATGTATTGGGTTGGAATACAGTGAATGGGATGTATTGGGTTGGAATACATTGAATGGGATGTATTGGGTTGGAATACATTGAATGGGATGTATTGGAATACATTGAATGGGATGTATTGGGTTGGAATACATTGAATGGGATGTATTGGGTTGGACTACATTGAATGGGATGTATTGGGTTGGAATACATTGAATGGGATGTATTGGGTTGGAATACATTGAATGTGATGTATTGGGTTGGACTACATTGAATGGGATGTATTGGGTTGGGATACATTGAATGGGATGTATTGGAATACATTGAATGGGATGTATTGGGTTGGAATACATTGAATGGGATGTATTGGGTTGGACTACATTGAATGGGATGTATTGGGTTGGAATACATTGAATGAGATGTATTGGGTTGGAATACATTGAATGAGATGTATTGGACTACATTGAATGGGATGTATTGGGTTGGAATACATTGAATGGGATGTATTGGAATACATTGAATGGGATGTATTGGGTTGGAATACATTGAATGGGATGTATTGGGTTGGAATACATTGAATGGGATGTATTGGGTTGGAATACATTGAATGGGATGTATTGGGTTGGAATACATTGAATGGGATGTATTGGGTTGGAATACATTGAATGGGATGTATTGGGTTGGAATACATTGAATGGGATGTATTGGGTTGGAATACATTGAATGGGATGTATTGGAATACATTGAATGGGATGTATTGGGTTGGAATACATTGAATGGGATGTATTGGGTTGGAATACATTGAATGGGATGTATTGGGTTGGAATACATTGAATGGGATGTATTGGAATACATTGAATGAGATGTATTGGGTTGGAATACATTGAATGGGATGTATTGGAATACATTGAATGGGATGTATTGGAATACATTGAATGGGATGTATTGGGTTGGAATACATTGAATGGGATGTATTGGGTTGGAATACATTGAATGGGATGTATTGGGTTGGAATACATTGAATGGGATGTATTGGAATACATTGAATGGGATGTATTGGGTTGGAATACATTGAATGGGATGTATTGGGTTGGAATACATTGAATGGGATGTATTGGAATACAGTGAATGGGATGTATTGGGTTGGAATACATTGAATGGGATGTATTGGAATACATTGAATGGGATGTATTGGGTTGGAATACATTGAATGGGATGTATTGGGTTGGAATACATTGAATGGGATGTATTGGGTTGGAATACATTGAATGGGATGTATTGGGTTGGAATACATTGAATGGGATGTATTGGGTTGGAATACATTGAATGGGATGTATTGGGTTGGAATACATTGAATGGGATGTATTGGGTTGGAATACATTGAATGGGATGTATTGGGTTGGAATACATTGAATGGGATGTATTGGGTTGGAATACATTGAATGGGATGTATTGGGTTGGAATACATTGAATGGGATGTATTGGGTTGGAATACATTGAATGGGATGTATTGGGTTGGAATACATTGAATGGGATGTATTGGGTTGGAATACATTGAATGGGATGTATTGGGTTGGAATACATTGAATGGGATGTATTGGTATACATTGAATGGGATGTATTGGAATACATTGAATGGGATGTATTGGGTTGGAATACATTGAATGGGATGTATTGGGTTGGAATACATTGAATGGGATGTATTGGGTTGGAATACATTGAATGGGATGTATTGGGTTGGAATACATTGAATGGGATGTATTGGGTTGGAATACATTGAATGGGATGTATTGGAATACATTGAATGGGATGTATTGGGTTGGAATACATTGAATGGGATGTATTGGGTTGGAATACATTGAATGGGATGTATTGGGTTGGAATACATTGAATGGGATGTATTGGGTTGGAATACATTGAATGGGATGTATTGGAATACATTGAATGGGATGTATTGGGTTGGAATACATTGAATGGGATGTATTGGGTTGGAATACATTGAATGGGATGTATTGGGTTGGAATACATTGAATGGGATGTATTGGGTTGGAATACATTGAATGGGATGTATTGGGTTGGAATACATTGAATGGGATGTATTGGGTTGGAATACATTGAATGGGATGTATTGGGTTGGAATACATTGAATGGGATGTATTGGGTTGGAATACATTGAATGGGATGTATTGGGTTGGAATACATTGAATGGGATGTATTGGGTTGGAATACATTGAATGGGATGTATTGGGTTGGAATACATTGAATGGGATGTATTGGGTTGGAATACATTGAATGGGATGTATTGGGTTGGAATACATTGAATGGGATGTATTGGGTTGGAATACATTGAATGGGATGTATTGGGTTGGTCTACATTGAATGGGATGTATTGGAATACATTGAATGGGATGTATTGGGTTGGGATACATTGAATGGGATGTATTGGGTTGGAATACATTGAATGGGATGTATTGGGTTGGAATACATTGAATGGGATGTATTGGGTTGGAATACATTGAATGGGATGTATTGGGTTTGACTACATTGAATGGGATGTAGTGGGTGTGGCTGTGTGAGAGATGTATTGGGTGTGGCTGTGTGAGAGATGTATTGGGTGTGGCTGTGTGAGAGATGTATTGGGTGTGGCTGTGTGAGAGATGTATTGGGTGTGGCTGTGTGAGAGATGTAGTGGGTGTGGCTGTGTGAGAGATGTAGTGGGTGTGGCTGTGTGAGAGATGTATTGGGTGTGGCTGTGTGAGAGATGTATTGGGTGTGGCTGTGTGAGAGATGTATTGCTTACCTGGAAGAATTTATCCTTGCTAGAGGTTGTACTACCAGATGTCTGCCTGGTAAACCCAGACTCTTTACCACCTGATCTCGTCTGCTGCAAGTACAGTTACATCTGGTTTGTATATCCTATGAACATAACATGCGTTTCCAATGGCAACCTTTGAAGGGATTCATATAAGCTTTAAGCTTGTTTCTCGACCCATATCGGTTCGAATGTATAAAAAATTGTGTTTATATATGTATATATGTATATATGTATTTGATCCGAATAAAATATGTTTAAACTAATGGCAACATTTACTGTTGAGAAAATGCTGAGTAGCCATTCATGTTTTAATATTTCATCTGCAATATGCAGCATGAATATTGATAACGATTGAGAGCCTATTATTGTTTATGACCTTATATAGTTTAGTCATTGATATCGATTGGAGAGTTCATGAACTACTGCACTAAGGGTCCACCTTCACCAATAAAACCTGGAAAGCCGCTATATGACTGAGATTGTCAGTGAAAACCGTAAGCCAAAAAACAAGACAAAAACAGCAAAAAAACAAGCAAATTCAATGAATTGATATACCCCGGCCGAACTGGCTCTGCACGGACAAACTTGTGGATATTTAGTCAATTACAGGGCAATAACTCTGGTCTTACTGGGTCAACCCCGTGAACGTGCACTACCACACGATACATATTTATTGTAAGTTTCATTAAACTTCCACTCATTGGTTACTGAGAACTGGCTGTGGACGGACGCCGCCAAAACAATATCCCTTGCCGAAATGGTGGGAATAACAAACTCTAAGAAGAATCATGTATGTCAGTTTACACTGTTCATTACCTTCAGGTTACCGGAACGTATATAATCAAGTGCAGCTTCAGTGGTAGCCAGATAGAAACTGAAAACACATGTTCATAAACTGGTTAAACAAGTTTGTAAGTCAAAGACATTTTATCTCTAAGAAAGAATAATCAGAATAGCTCCCATGCTTCAGACTACAGAACTCAAACCAACAGCGGTGTAGGGTATGTGACCAGAACTCCATCACGTAACTTAAAAGCGGTGTAGGGTATGTGACCAGAACTCCATCACGTAACCTAAAAGCGGTGTAGGGTATGTGACCAGAACTCCACCACGTAACCTAAAAGCGGTGTAGGGTATGTGACCAGAACTCCATCACGTAACCTAAAAGCGGTGTAGGGTACGATACGCGACCGGATTCCAAGCTTTAATCCCATAGTGGTACAGGTCACATGACGGGACTTCAGGACTTAAAACCCACAGCGATGCAGGTCACATGACGGGTCTCCAGGACTTAAAACCCACAGCGATGCAGGTCACATGACGGGTCTCCAGAACTTAAAACCCACAGCGATGCAGGTCACATGACGGGTCTCCAGGACTTAAAACCCACAGCGATGCAGGTCACATGACGGGTCTCCAGGACTTAAAACCCACAGAGATGCAGGTCACATGACGGGTCTCCAGGACTTAAAACCCACAGCGATGCAGATCACATGACGGGTCTCCAGGACTTAAAACCCACAGCGATGCAGGTCACATGACGGGTCTCCAGGACTTAAAACCCACAGCGATGCAGGTCACATGACGGGTCTCCAGGACTTAAAAACGACAGCGATGCAGGTCACATGACGGGTCTCCAGGACTTAAAACCCACAGCGATGCAGGTCACATGACGGGTCTCCAGGACTTAAAACCCACAGCGATGCAGGTCACATGACGGGTCTCCAGGACTTAAAACCCACAGCGATGCAGGTCACATGACGGGTCTCCAGGACTTAAAACCCACAGCGATGCAGGTCACATGACGGGACTCCAGGACTTAAACTCACAGTGGTACAAAGGAGGATGCATATCCACAATGGTGAATGGCATGTGATGGATCTCCAGGACTTAAACCCACAGAGGCGAGGGAAGATGACAGGACTCCAGTGGACGAGACTCCAGGGCATGTGACGGTCAGTCAATCACGTTAATCACTCAGACAAACGTCGCTCATAATACATCAGGCATTACGTCAGCGAATAAGTAAATTCACAGATTGATCTAGCAACTAGTTTATGCAAATTTATCTAGCTCGATTGCGAAACAAGTTTTACAACATTAGATTAATAACTCTCGGGACCTCAGTCCTGACTCCTGATGGAATCCATCACAATGAGGAAGAGAAGAGGCAATGTGGAATTTAAACACCATGCTACAATCGTAACGTTCACAGCTGGGCGTGAATTCTCGGCCTTTCACACCTGCAGCAATCGAGCTACCACTGTGCTATGAAGTCGCTGATAGAAATTGCAAAACTATTTATAATGTTACCTGAATTCATTAGATTCCGAAACTTTTGCCAGCTGGAAATATTTCATGTACATTAGGTTCGCAGTCCTGAAACATCACATACAAACAAAAAGCCTGTAGAGTAAAGCAATACAATTATTTATCATATTATCCATATTGGTTTAACAAAGGATCCAGACTTTATCAAAGTACATGTACAACAGTTCATTCAGTTATTGTATATATGTAGAACTCTCTCTCTATGTAATTACCTCTATTCAGTTATTGTATATATGTAGAACTCTCTCTCTATGTAATTACCTCTATTCAGTTATTGTATCTATGTGGAACTCTCTCTCTATGTAATTACCTCTATTCAGTTATTGTATCTATGTGTAACTCTCTCTCTATGTAATTACCTTTATTCAGTTATTGTATATATGTAGAACTCTCTCTCTATGTAATTACCTCTATTCAGTTATTGTATCTATGTAGAACTCTCTCTCTATGTAATTACCTCTATTCAGTTATTGTATATATGTAGAACTCTCTCTCTATGTAATTACCTCTATTCAGTTATTGTATATATGTAGAACTCTCTATGTAATTACCTCTATTCAGTTATTGTATCTATGTAGAACTCTCTCTCTATGTAATTACCTCTATTCAGTTATTGTATTTCCCAAGTTAATTCTGTCAATGGAACCCGCCTGACAGAAGCACGTTACTTTAAAAATATTTTTATTCCCGAGTATTGTACAGGTTAACAGAAGTCATATAGAGACATGTGTGACGGGGCCTCCATGGCCGAGAGGTGACAGTCGTTGACTTCACATCACTTGCCCCTAACCACTGTAGGTTCGAATCCCACTGGAGGTATTAAATCATTTCATGTAAAGAAGATATATAGCTGGCTTGCGGAAGGTTGGTGGTTCTACCAGGGTGCCAGTCTGTTCCTGAAATGCTGCTCGGAGTGCACCCAGGGTCTTGCTCTACCAAGATGGAGAGTGAACTTATGCCCTAAGCTGTTGGTGCGATTTTAAACCACAAAAACTATTTTTATTTATATTTCGGGTTTTACGCCTGCATCAGCACCATTTTGGGCTATATCGCCGGCGGGCAGTTTACCTAACAACACCTTTCCTGGGCAGGCTCCAGCGGTTAACCAGTACTTGGGTGCACCAACCTCCGTAAGAAACTGCCAACTTTTTCGTATAAATGAGACACGGCCTGAGCGGGGCTCGAACCCGTGACCATCAGTGATGATAGGTTACAGTGGTATACAAGTCAGCGACATTAACCACTCGACCACGGAGGCGGACTCACAAAAACAAAATGTGTATATAAAGGATGACGAATGAAAGATAAGAGTTTTGTGGAATTCTTCTACTGTAATAACAGAACTGTATGTAAATTACACTTAAACAGAGATAAACAATGATGAGGACCGTACCAGTTTGGGATCTGTGACTTTATAATGAGGTATATGAGCAATGGTAAAAGGTCGTCCGACGTCATCACTAACCCTGTAAATGAGATTAATACGAAATAAGATCTACCACAACGAATACTGTTACTGCCCCCTGAATACTCTATAAAGGGGGTAGGATTTTTAAATTGGTTTTTATTATTTTTGACCTATCGATATGCTCTGTATATAGGATATGGCTTTGTTATACAGTCATTCTTACCAATAACTAAGCTCTGTATATAGGATATGGCTCTGTCGCATGGTTCTGTTTTAACTATGGATAAGCTCTGTATATAGGATATGGCTCTGTCGCATGGTTCTGTTTTAACTATGGATGAGCTCTGTATATAGGATATGGCTCTGTCGCATGGTTCTGTTTTAACTATGGATGAGCTCTGTATATAGGATATGGCTCTGTCGCATGGTTCTGTTTTAACTATGGATGAGCTCTGTATATAGGATATGGCTCTGTCGCATGGTTCTGTTTTAACTATGGATGAGCTCTGTATATAGGATATGGCTCTGTCGCATGGTTCTGTTTTAACTATGGATGAGCTCTGTATATAGGATATGGCTCTGTCGCATGGTTCTGTTTTAACTATGGATGAGCTCTGTATATAGGATATGGCTCTGTCGCATGGTTCTGTTTTAACTATGGATGAGCTCTGTATATAGGATATGGCTCTGTCGCATGGTTCTGTTTAACTATGGATGAGCTCTGTATATAGGATATGGCTCTGTCGCATGGTTCTGTTTTAACTATGGATGAGCTTTGTATATAGGATATGGCTCTGTCGCATGGTTCTGTTTTAACTATGGATGAGCTCTGTATATAGGATATGGCTCTGTCGCATGGTTCTGTTTTAACTATGGATGAGCTCTGTATATAGGATATGGCTCTGTTGCATGGTTCTGTTTTAACTATGGATGAGCTCTGTATATAGGATATGGCTCTGTCTCTATGGACGAGTTCTTCATATTTGACATGGCTGTGTCCCAAGGTTCTGTTTACCTATACATAAGCTCTGTATAAAGGGCATGGATCCGTCACACAGAGACACTAATTGGGTCTCTACATTCCCTCCATTCTATTATACAACATTTTGTGCTATACAAGACATAGTGAAAAAATAGTTTATCATACAAAATTAATATAAATCCTGACAACTTTCAAAAATTGATGTGGTAGGTATTTACTATTTAATACATCGTCTAAAACTGAAACTCAAATTGTGGAAGAGCCCGGCTGCTAGGCAATACCAGGCAAAGTGCCCCTTGACAGATATTCTAACAACTATTCTACTTGCCTGCATATGCTTGTGATTTAAACAGTGGTTTGGTGAGTGACGACACAACGCGTTTAACACAGAACATTCTCCCTAATGGCGTACTGTATTGGTTCAAGCGAGACAACTCTTTCTTAGCATATGGCAAATTTTCTTCGAATTCTCTCCGGACATCGAGGTTGTGGAGGCGAATGTCGGCCAGATTCCGAGTCATTTTGTTAACCTGTGCGTCGGCAGACTTCACGCATGCTGTGATCGTGGAGAACAAATGTTTATGGATGCCATTCATCATATACGTCTACAATGAAACAGTAATCTTTTGTATTTTGTAAACTTGAAATTTTGTAACCTTGTATGTTATGTTTCTGATTGATTTATAATTGCTTGAAAATGTGCGGCAGTGAGAAACAACACATTATTTAGTGAACATGATGGAAGTTGTAATAGCGCAGTGTATGAGATGCGCGTTCGCTTCAGGTGCAAAAGGTCCGGAGTTTGAGCCACGCTGGAGCCGTTATGATTGTGCCCTTAGGCAAGGCATTTAAATTCCACGTTGCCTCTTCTCTCTCTCGTGTGGCGATGGATTCCATCAGGAATGAGGTTTCGAGAGTGATTAATATAAGTTGAAAGAACTTGTTTCGCAATCGAGCTAAAATAAATGTGTATAAACTAAACTAACACATGAGCAGGGAGTGATCTTAATCCAGTTACGTCAGGGACTTGGATATCACGACGCTTGCACATTTGGGTAAAGATTCATATTCTGGTAAGGTTCCCTATTTTGATATGGTTTCACATTTGGGTAATATTCATATATTTATCGCATTAAATATGAAAACATACATGTCTTTATAGCAAACAATACATAAACAAAGTACAATGGAAAGGCATGGATACATTTTCAGAAGAGAATAGATGGTTGTTGTTTCTTAAATGATGTTAATTTCTTGATAAATTTGCGAAATATATAAATTTGTACAGGTTTTGAACAATTTTCCTATTAGTCTCTGTAGGTAAAGTAATAAACTTTGCTTTGGTAGGACAAGTGGGATCGGTAAGGTAATAAACTTTTCTTTGGTAGGCCAAGTGTGATAGGTAAAGTAATAAACTTTTCTTTGGTAGGCCAAGTGTGATAGGTAAAGTAATAAACTTTTCTTTGGTAGGCCAAGTGTGATAGGTAAAGTAATAAACTTTGCTTTGGTAGGCCAAGTGTGATAGGTAAGGTAATACACTTTTCTTTGGTAGGCCAAGTGTGATAGGTAAAGTAATAAACTTTGCTTTGGTAGGCCAAGTGTGATAGGTAAGGTAATAAACATTTCTTTGGTAGGCCAAGTGTGATAGGTAAGGTAATAAACATTTCTTTGGTAGGCCAAGTGGGATAGGTAAGGTAATAAACATTTCTTTGGTAGGCCAAGTGTGATAGGTAAGGTAATAAACATTTCTTTGGTAGGCCAAGTGTGATAGGTAAGGTAATACACTTTTCTTTGGTAGGCCAAGTGTGATAGGTAAGGTAATACACTTTTCTTTGGTAGGCCAAGTGTGATAGGTAAAGTAATAAACATTTCTTTGGTAGGCCAAGTGTGATAGGTAAGGTAATAAACTTTTCTTTGGTAGGACAAGTGGGATAGGTAAGGTAATACACTTTTCTTTGGTAGGCAAAGTGTGATAGGTAAGGTAATACACTTTTCTTTGGTAGGCCAAGTGTGATAGGTAAGGTAATACACTTTTCTTTGGTAGGACAAGTGGGATAACTTTTCTTTGGTAGGCCAAGTGGGATAGGTAAGGTAATACACTTTTCTTTGGTAGGCCAAGTGTGATAGGTAAGGTAATACATTTTTCTTTGGTAGGCCAAGTGGGATAGGTAAGGTAATACACTTTTCTTTGGTAGGACAAGTGGGATAGGTAAGGTAATACACTTTGCTTTGGTAGGCCAAGTGGGATAACTTTTCTTTGGTAGGCCAAGTGGGATAGGTAAGGTAATACACTTTTCTTTGGTAGGCCAAGTGTGATAGGTAAGGTAATACATTTTTCTTTGGTAGGCCAAGTGGGATAGTTAAGGTAATACACTTTTCTTTGGTAGGCCAAGTGGGATAACTTTTCTTTGGTAGGCCAAGTGGGATAGGTAAGGTAATACACTTTTCTTTGGTAGGCCAAGTGTGATAGGTAAGGTAATACATTTTTCTTTGGTAGGCCAAGTGGGATAGGTAAGGTAATAAACATTTCTTTGGTAGGCCAAGTGTGATAGGTAAGGTAATAAACTTTTCTTTGGTAGGACAAGTGGGATAGGTAAGGTAATACACTTTTCTTTGGTAGGCAAAGTGTGATAGGTAAGGTAATACACTTTTCTTTGGTAGGCCAAGTGTGATAGGTAAGGTAATACACTTTTCTTTGGTAGGACAAGTGGGATAACTTTTCTTTGGTAGGCCAAGTGGGATAGGTAAGGTAATACACTTTTCTTTGGTAGGCCAAGTGTGATAGGTAAGGTAATACATTTTTCTTTGGTAGGCCAAGTGGGATAGGTAAGGTAATACACTTTTCTTTGGTAGGACAAGTGGGATAGGTAAGGTAATACACTTTGCTTTGGTAGGCCAAGTGGGATAACTTTTCTTTGGTAGGCCAAGTGGGATAGGTAAGGTAATACACTTTTCTTTGGTAGGCCAAGTGTGATAGGTAAGGTAATACACTTTTCTTTGGTAGGCCAAGTGGGATAACTTTTCTTTGGTAGGCCAAGTGGGATAGGTAAGGTAATACACTTTTCTTTGGTAGGCCAAGTGTGATAGGTAAGGTAATACACTTTTCTTTGGTAGGCCAAGTGTGATAGGTAAGGTAATAAACTTTTCTTTGGTAGGACAAGTGGGATAGGTAAGGTAATACACTTTGCTTTGGTAGGCCAAGTGGGATAACTGTTCTTTGGTAGGACAAGTGGGATAGGTAAGGTAATACACTTTTCTTTGGTAGGACAAGTGTGATAGGTAAGGTAATAAACTGTTCTTTGGTAGGACAAGTGGATAGGTAAGGTAATAACTTTCTTTGGTAGGACAAGTGTGATAGGTAAGGTAATACACTTTTCTTTGGTAGGCCAAGTGTGATAGGTAAGGTAATAAACTGTTCTTTGGTAGGACAAGTGGGATAGGTAAGGTAATACACTTTTCTTTGGTAGGACAAGTGTGATAGGTAAGGTAATAAACTGTTCTTTGGTAGGACAAGTGTGATAGGTAAGGTAATACACTTTTCTTTGGTAGGCCAAGTGTGATAGGTAAGGTAATAAACTGTTCTTTGGTAGGACAAGTGGGATAGGTAAGGTAATACACTTTTCTTTGGTAGGACAAGTGTGATAGGTAAGGTAATAAACTGTTCTTTGGTAGGACAAGTGTGATAGGTAAGGTAATACACTTTTCTTTGGTAGGCCAAGTGTGATAGGTAAGGTAATAAACTGTTCTTTGGTAGGACAAGTGGGATAGGTAAGGTAATACACTTTTCTTTGGTAGGACAAGTGTGATAGGTAAGGTAATAAACTGTTCTTTGGTAGGACAAGTGGGATAGGTAAGGTAATAAACTGTTCTTTGGTAGGACAAGTGGGATAGGTAAGGTAATACACTTTTCTTTGGTAGGACAAGTGTGATAGGTAAGGTAATACACTTTTCTTTGGTAGGACAAGTGGGATAGGTAAGGTAATACACTTTTCTTTGGTAGGCCAAGTGGGATAGGTAAGGTAATACACTTTTCTTTGGTAGGCCAAGTGGGATAGGTAAGGTAATACACTTTTCTTTGGTAGGCCAAGTGTGATAGGTAAGGTAATACACTTTTCTTTGGTAGGCCAAGTGGGATAGGTAAGGTAATACACTTTTCTTTGGTAGGCCAAGTGTGATAGATAAGGTAATACACTTTTCTTTGGTAGGCCAAGTGGGATAGGTAAGGTAATACACTTTTCTTTGGTAGGCCAAGTGGGATAGGTAAAGTAATAAATGTTTCTTTGGTAGGACAAGTGGGATAGGTAAGGTAATACACTTTTCTTTGGTAGGCCAAGTGGGATAGGTAAGGTAATACACTTTTCTTTGGTAGGCCAAGTGGGATAGGTAAAGTAATAAATGTTTCTTTGGTAGGACAAGTGGGATAGGTAAGGTAATAAACTTTTCTTTGGTAGGCCAAGTGTGATAGGTAAAGTAATAAACTTTTCTTTGGTAGGCCAAGTGGGATAACTTTTCTTTGGTAGGCCAAGTGTGATAGGTAAGGTAATAAACTTTTCTTTGGTAGGCCAAGTGGGATAGTAGTTTCTCAGATAGTTTGTTCTTACATCTCTAAATTTTGGATAAAGATGAAAAAAAATGTTCAAATTTTGATCTGGATAAATGTTCACAGTTTGACAAGGTATCACAGTTACATAAGGTTTCACATTTGAGTCCAGTGGTAACACGCTGGACTGGTAATCCAGGGATCACAGGTTCGATCCCCCATCTGACAATAATAAAATTAACAGGTTGGCTGCTTAATACAGGTGAGCAGTATCACAGGTATGTCTGTATATGCAAGTTTTCTTTATCAAACCACTTTCACTTGTTTTTGTTTAGTCTCACCAAATACATGTATGGTGGATATCCAGCTTTAAGGTCAATATATAAATCCCTGGTGTGGACACCCGGGCTCAATCACTGACCTTCCATAAGCCACCCGGAGAGCTTTTCCACTTAACTGCAATATGATCCCAGTAGGGGTTGAACCCACAACGAGGTTCAGGTGATTGTCATTCCATGACGCTAACCACTGAACTCTGATCATTGGGTTCAATCCTCGGATCAGGAAGTATGTGAGATGGTACAATGGTCGCTAGATCGGAAAGGTGGGTTTTCTCCGGGTACTCCAGTTTCCTCCCACATAAATGACCACATTTACGCTTTCACCCGCGCCAACGAGAGTGATTAATATAAGTTCTTAAAACTTGTTTCACAATCGTTGTAAAATAAATAAAGTTTAAACAAACCACTGAACTTGACAAAGGAGGCGACCACACATAAGAATTGAAATATTACCTCAACAGCTATCTTCAAACTGGCCATATACAGGTCATTCTGTCGGATTACATTTTTCTAAAATATAAACAAGACTGATTAAGCACTGCCTTACACCCACACTACCTGTCAGCACAAAGAACAATGTACATGTATACAAAGTCAGTAAATGACGATTGCATAGCATGAAAGTTTATCAAACAATGTTTCCAGATGCATTCTGTATATCAAGTCAATTATGCTGTATATATTTAATGGCATGACAGAAATTTGAATAATGCTTTTTTTGATGGGTAGTGTATAATTAATTCTAGAGAAATTCCTTTTTAACTTTGTATGACCTTATTTTTAGACACGGCCTTAAGTCTACAACTTTCTTGAGATTTTCTGAGAGGGGTGTAATCTTTACGACAACATGTGTATCAATTTGTTTTAAACATACGAATATATAGAGTTGACAAACAGAGAGGAGACAGAGTCGAACCACAGAAAGGGGACAGAGTCGACCCACAGAGGGGACAGATCCGACAAACAGAGAGGGGACAGATCCGACCAATAGAGGGGACAGATCCGACCAATAGAGAGGGGACAGATCCGACTAACAGAGAGGAGACAGATCCGACCAATAGAGAGGGGACAGATCCGACTAACAGAGAGGGGACAGATCCGACCAATAGAGAGGGGACAGATCCGACTAACAGAGAGGAGACAGATCCGACCAATAGAGAGGGGACAGATCCGACTAACAGAGAGGAGACAGATCCGACCAATAGAGAGGGGACAGATCCGACTAACAGAGAGGAGACAGATCCGACCAATAGAGAGGGGACAGATCCGACCAACAGAGAGGAGACAGATCCGACCAATAGAGAGGGGACAGATCCGACTAACAGAGAGGAGACAGATCCGACCAATAGAGAGGGGACAGATCCGACTAACAGAGAGGAGACAGATCCGACCAATAGAGAGGGGACAGATCCGACTAACAGAGAGGGGACAGATCCGACCAATAGAGAGGGGACAGATCCGACTAACAGAGAGGACCCACAGAGAGAATTGCTTATTTTTATTTATTTTCTCAACAGTAAACAATCTATGAACAATAAGTACCATATGTTGATCTTTGAGGACAATCTGCATGGCCTTGGTCACATGAGATGATACCAGATCCTGCAATACAATCACAATAAGTCATGTGGGATGATACCAGATCCTACAATACAATCAGAATAAGTCATGTGGGATGATACCAGATCCTGCAATACAATCACAATAAGTCATGTGGGATGATACCAGATCCTACAATACAATCAGAATAAGTCACATGGGATGATACCAGATCCTACAATCAGAATAAGTCATGTGGGATGATACCAGATCCTACAATCAGAATAAGTCATGTGGGATGATACCAGATCCTACAATCAGAATAAGTCACATGGGATGATACCAGATCCTACAATACAATCAGAATAAGTCACATGGGATGATACCAGATCCTACAATCAGAATAAGTCATGTGGGATGATACCAGATCCTACAATCAGAATAAGTCATGTGGGATGATACCAGATCCTACAATCAGAATAAGTCACATGGGATGATACCAGATCCTACAATCAGAATAAGTCACATGGGATGATACCAGATCCTACAATACAATCAGAATAAGTCATGTGGGATGATACCAGATCCTACAATCAGAATAAGTCATGTGGGATGATACCAGATCCTACAATCAGAATAAGTCATGTGGGATGATACCAGATCCTACAATCAGAATAAGTCATGTGGGATGATACCAGATCCTACAATACAATCAGAATAGGTCATGTGGGATGATACCAGATCCTACAATACAATCAGAATAAGTCATGTGGGATGATACCAGATCCTACAAAAATCAGAATAAGTCATGTGGGATGATACCAGATCCTACAATCAGAATAAGTCACATGGGATGATACCAGATCCTACAATCAGAATAAGTCATGTGGGATGATACCAGATCCTACAATCAGAATAAGTCATGTGGGATGATACCAGATCCTACAACACAATCAGATACCCATCCAAATTAACTGCTAGATACCCATCCAAATTAACTGCTAGAGCCTAATCCAAATTAACTACCAGATTCCCCATCCAAATTAACGGCTAGATACCCACCCAAGTAAACGGATAGGCTCTCATCTAAATTAAAAGCTACATTCCCATCCAAATTAACTGCTAGATTTCCATCCAAATTAACGGTTAGATTGCCAACCAAATTAATTGCTAGAGCCTAATCCAAATTACCTGCCGGATTACCATTGAAATTAATTTCTAGATTCTAGGAAAAATGTTGCCCAAAATTGTGTGTGTGTGGAGGAGGGGTTGCAATTGTTTCTATGGATTTATATGTTTTATTTATTAACTTATATCAGTAAAAACAATTTGTTGTATCCGGTTGGATATGGTACTCACTGCTAGATTAGGAATGCTGTCCGTAGTCCCCTCAAATCTCTGGTATTCTCCACAATATACTTTTAACAACTTATCAAGATTGTCTTTGGTCTTGGCACTGCCTGGAAGAGAAACGTAAAAACGTACAATGAGGCGTACAATATAGTTGATGTGTTGGGTTTTTACGGCACATCAATACAGTTCAGGACATTCAGTGATTCCCGTCGAAATAAAAAATTGATATCCTGTATGTATGCTTATCCTTGCACGTTCTAAATTGTTGCGTTTCACTTCCTGTCAGAAGTACGCGCATTCATGATTCCAACAAATAAAAGTATGAAATACACGTCGATAGTGATAATGTCTTACCTGTTTTTAACCCTTCAACACTACAGACCCGTAAATAGGCTTACAAAAAGTGTAGATCAAGATGAGCCGGCTCATGACACGCAGTCTACATCCGTTATGTCAAAGTCGGTTATGTCGAATTCTCCGGTTATCTCGAAGTCGGATCAAAATCCCATTTCAGACACTATCATTTTACATATAACTGGCTCCGTTTATATCGAAAGTCAAACTTTGGTTATGTCGAAGTACTTTGTCTGGTCCGACGGAATTCGACATAACGGATGCAGACTGTATCTATAATGTACTTGTTTATTGTCAATGCTAGGGGGCCAGCTATTTCTGACTTATGAGACCTCTTATGAACATCGGTACTTCATGAATCCTATACAAGCAGACTGGGTACCAGGCTGATAGACAATCGGTTCCCATTATATAACTAGATAGTGGTTTACCAACCGGTCATATCAGAATTAACTTCTGATAGGCCCGTAGCCACACTGAGGTGAATGCTTTTTTCTCTCATTTTTTAATAAATCTGTGCTGTGCGATTAGTGCAGTGGTTAGCGCGCTTGCATCTCACCAATGCGACCCGGGTTCTATCCTCGGACCGGGCAGTATGTGAGATGGTACGGTGGTCGCCAGATTGGACAGGTGTGGTTTTTCCGGGTACTACGGTTTCCTCACACACGAATGACAACATTTACGCTTTCATCCGTGCCAACGAGAGTGATTAATATAAGTTGTTAAAACTTGTTTCGCAATCGTATCAGTTTTCTCTATGGATTATAATGGAAATAATTGTCTAAAGCAAATTGTCTAAAGCAAACAAACAGTTCTAACAAAATTATAATGTAGTCCTGTATCATTTATCCAATAAAGCATCTAATAAAAGTGTTTGTTTATTATAGTGTCACCCCTATTTAAAGAGCCAGCCATTTCTGACTTACTAGACACCTCTTTCTATGAACATCAGTACTTCCCGAATCCTATGCTTGTATGCCAGATGCCAGGCTGGTAGGCAATCGGTAACCATTATTAAACAAGCTGGCGGTTCACCAACCGGCCATATCAGAACGAACCCCTGACGAGATTCGAACCTTCGATCTCCCGCTCCGTAGGCGGACGCTTTAACCACTAGGCCACGGATCTAATAAATGTATTGAAATAGCACAGTTTGTCTTTCCTGAATACATTTTCACAGTATATTAGCACAGTTCACGTGATTAAAACAACAACTTGTGGCGATGGATTCCATCAGGAATGAGGTCTCGAGAGTGATTAATATAAGTTGTAAGAACTTGTTTCGCAATCGAGTTAAATAAATTTGTATAAAACAACTTTTTTTTTCTTCAAAATGTTCTTGTTTGTTTCTAGGCCAAGTCGACATATTGCTTTCATATGGCCGGGAATATACGGTAAGTAGTTCTCCAAATACATATCCTCAATATTATTTATACAAATTTATTTTAGCTTGATTGCGAAACAAGTTCTTACAACTTATATTAATCACTCTCGAGACCTCATTCCTGATGGAATCCATCGTCACGAGGGAGAGAGAAGAGGCAACGTGGAATTTAAATGCCTTGCCTAAGAGCACAATCGTAACGACAACAGCGATGCTCGAACTCTGGGCCTTTCGCACCTGAAGCGAACGTGCTACCACTGCGCTATCACGACTTCCTCAATACATCATTAAATCTGCATAAAATGAGTTTTTGAAATATATTTTGCCTTCTCTCTCAATCATGTTGATGGATTCCAAGAAGAATGAGTTCTCAGGAGAGAATACTGGTAGTCTCAATTGTTTTGTAAGCAAGCTTAAAATATATTTTGTAGAAACTAAACACTACACACCTTGATGTCCCCATAGCATATTTATACATTCCTCATATGTTGCTGGGGGTCGGGTGAGGTCAGGATCTGTGCCAGAGCCCCCAGATGTCTCTGTAACAAATATAACTGCAGTAATAGTACAAACTCAGTGTCTGCGTCAACATTTATATCATTTCATTGGATAACGGTAAAATCTGATACTGCCATGAAGCTGCGTCATTATGAGAACAGCGATTCGTTCAATGACGTATCTCTACTACACATGTGTTGTTCACGTGACTACAATTACCCAAATATCCACAATACACTTGCATTGTTTGTAAACATCCAACCTCTATGTACATCATTAATCACAGTGTGACTGATCTACCATTAAATCTGTTATTTATTATTTCCTTTAATCACATTCCAATGATCTCATCAAAAATTGATACGCCATTGATGCGTGTATATAAAGGCTGGCATAATTTGTAAAGTGCATCAGTGTCCAGTGGTAACACGCTGGACCGGTAATGCAGGGATCACAGGTTCGATCCCCGTCTGACCCTAATAAAATTTAACAGTCTTTTAGATGGGACTTTAAATCAAGGTCCCGTGTCGGTGCTGTACACCGTGCACGTAAAACAACCAGAATGAATGAATGAATGGTGTTTTACGGCGCATCGACATCTAAGGTCATGTAGCGCGCAGAAAAAAAACAACCAGAGGAAACTCTGGAATGGGTCTCTGTCTGTATCATTGCACTATCCTCCAAAAATCTAAAATGACTAATATCTTCAGGAGGCGTCGCTCATATGGGCAACCGGTAGCGACGATAAATAAACGTAAAACACACACACAGTAAATTGCATCAAAAGCATAAGAAAGGTGAGAAAATAAATCTACAAACTCCAAGAGTTGCAGATAAAGAAATCCCACTCGGGCTGAAGCTGCGTGTAAAGAACTCGACATAGCCTCATTCTTTGCACGCATATTCAGCCCTTGGGTGGGATTTCTTATCTGCAACTCTTGGAGGCGCAAGATTTACTAAATACCTGGTTCACTTTCTCTGTTGAAGAATCCAGACACACAAACAACCCTGTAACTCTGATCTTTCATGTTATAGAACGTCTCCTCAAACAACACATCCACCTGTAGAAACAGTAACACTCTCATGACATCATACTATAGTGTACACCCCCGTCCGCCCGCCTCCCCCTCCCCACCCCCAACACAAACAACCCCGTAACTCTGATCTTTCATGTTATAGAACGTCTCCTCAAACAACACATCCACCTGTAGAAACAGTAACACTCTCATGACATCATACTCTAGTGTACACCCCCGTCCGCCCCCAACACAAACAACCCTGTAACTCTGATCTTTCATGTTATAGAATGTCTCCTCAAACAACACATCCACCTGTAGAAACAGCAACACTCTCATGACATCATACTATAGTGTACACCCCCGTCCGCCCCCCTCCCCTCCCCCACCCCAACACAAACAACCCTGTAACTCTGATCTTTCATGTTATAGAACGTCTCCTCAAACAACACATCAACCTGTAGAAACAGTAACAATCTCATGACATCATACTCTAGTGTACACCCCCGTCCGCCCCCAACACAAACAACCCTGTAACTCTGATCTTTCATGTTATAGAACGTCTCCTCAAACAACACATCAACCTGTAGAAACAGTAACAATCTCATGACATCATACTCTAGTGTACACCCCCATCCATCCCCACCCCAACACAAACAACCCTGTACCCTGTAACTGAGCTTAGTTAGCAGGATAAGGGTTAATAATAGTGGCATTGCAGCTATTAACGTGGGCGTAGCATTAAGGAATGCGTATATTTGAACACGTACCTTGTTGCTCTTGAATCCAGATCCCAGATTGATCACGCCCTGCTCAATTTCAACTTTCTGAAATAATTATACAAGCAACCAATGACAAGCATTATATGTCAAACTTTCAGGAAAACTATTCTGAAAAACCTACAAACAGAAGTTTCTACATGTATATAAACACTATCTACATGTATATAAACACTATCTACATGTATATAAACACTATCTATATGTATGTCAGCACTATCTACATGTATGTCAACACTATCTATTTGTATATCAGCACTATCTACATGTATATAAACACTATCTACATGCATGTCAATACTATCTACATGTATATAAACACTATCTACATGTATGTCAACACTATCTACATGTATGTCAACACTATCTACATGTATGTTAACACTATCTATATGTATGTTAGCACTATCTACATGTATGTCAACACTATCTATTTGTATATCAGCACTATCTACATGTATGTTAGTACTATCTCCATGTATGTTAACACTATCTACATGTATATTAACACTATATGTATGTATGTCAACACTATCTACATGTATGTTAAGTTAACAGTTAACACTATCTACATGCATGTCAACACTATCTACATGCATGTCAACACTATCTACATGTATGTTAACACTATCTACATGCATGTCAACACTATCTACATACATGTCAACACTATCTACATGCATGTCATCACTATCTACATGTATGTCAACACTATCTACATGCATGTCAACACTATCTACATGTATAAACACTATCTACATGTATGTTAACACCATCTACATGTATATAAACACTATCTCCATGTATGTTAACACTATCTATATGTATGTTAACACTATCTATATGTATGTTAACACTATCTACATGTATGTTAACACTATCTACATGTATGTTAGTACTATCTCCATGTATGTTAACACTATCTATATGTATGTTAACACTATCTACATGTATGTTAACACTATCTACATGTATGTTAGTACTATCTCCATGTATGTTAACACTATCTACATGTATATTAACACTATCTACATGTATATTAACACTATATGTATGTCAATACTATATACATGTATGTTAACACTATCAATATGTATCACAGTGGGATTCGAACCAACAGCGGTGAGGGGCAAGTGATTTAAAGTCAACGGATCAGCCATGTGATGGTTTTTCTTTAAAGTAAGACTCAAATTTGAAACAATAGTCGCAATAAGCGTGGGCATAAGGCAGTCTTGTGTACACTTACATGGTTGGACACTGTTGTATAAGCAGCATTATTATCTACAGATGGTACAAGGATGTGATCTTCAAAATCTCGTCTTTCCAGTTTGTCTTTCTTCACAGTGGAGAACTTTGGAATGCAAATCTACAATATATAGAGGTTCATGTGCACTTATTTTACAACTACAGTGAAACCTTTCAAAACTGAAACCTCTTTAAACTGGAATTCCCTGAAAATGAACAAATTTCTTGGTACCGAAATATTCCCTTCTTTGTTCCTTGTAATAAAACTTCTGTAAACAGATTTTTTAAAAATATGTACATTTTCAACTGTAATTTACACCTGTAAACCAAACAGCAACTTGATCAAATATGAAACTGACTCTTTTTTTTAAACAAACAACATTCAGCTGTTTCGTTTTTTCCAGAATATTGTATTGTACACTTAAAATTATCAGTTCTTGGCTAAGTGCCAAACTATGAACATGTTTCAGCCTCCTTCTAAGCATTGCAGAATTGTTAATGTAGGAGAAATCTACACCACTATGAAAACCCTTCTAAACCAAAAACCCCTCCTAGTAAACCGAACTTTACATCTGGTCCGGTGACTGTTCGGTTTAGAGTGGTTTCACTGTACATGTATTTGTCACGGTCATACGATATCAACACGTACATGTATTCTCGTCGATGATGAAACACACATTAAACTGTTTTATTAATGACAGGTAGTCAATAAATGATTGGCTGTCCGATTAGCGCAGTGGTTAGCGCGCTCGCTTCTCACCAATGCAACCCGGGTTCGATCCTCGGACCGAGAAGTATGTGAGATGGTACGTGGTTGCCAGATCGGACAGGTGGGTTTTCTCTGGGTACTCCGGTTTCCTCCCACACGAATGACCATATTTATTTTTTTCATCCGCCCCAACATGAGTGATTAATATAAGTTATCAATGCAAAATAAATTAAGTTTAAACAATAAATGATTTATATTTGAATGGTGCAAGAGCTAGACTGTTATCTTTTTGGATGGAAAAATGTATCCAGTGTTGCAGACGTAGTACTTTGTGTATTACTTATAACAATATATTCTTACCACCCATCTATTGCTTGTTGCCTTCTCATACAAGGCTTTGTGCTGGTTCTCAAGAGCATGGAAGAATGGGTTCTCATAGATGTCCTCGTCGTATCGGGACATTCTTCAATATTACCTCTTCTAAACACCTATTTAGTAATGCTGGCCCCCAAACCTGTGGAAGTAAATGAACATGTAGGCACATTGGTGTGTGAATCTGCAATTTCCCACCAAAAGCTAGCAATGTTCCAGATAATGGCCTCAAAGTCCTAGAATGAACAGAGTAGGACAATGTGTATGGTGCTAAATTTTGTGAATTGGTGAAAATATTTGGTGTACCCTTCGTTTTTATTTTTTTTTTATTTTTTTTTTTTTGGCACAACATGTTTGTCAAATACATGGCTTCAAATACTTATCTGTAAATTATATAGCTCTTAGTTGGCTCCACGTTTTTCAAATTGGCTCCAGTTTTTCTCAATTGGCGACAGAAGTGGAGCAGATCAAAATTCAGACAGAGGGAACCCTGCTCTTGCCTGGGACAAGGTATAGTACAATTGTCCGGTGGAGGGGCCCATGCCAAACATGGGAAACAATATGGCGTAAAATATAGAATTTTATTACTCTTTGGAGTAGACTCCGCTCATGAAATTGGAATACACTACAAATAGCAGGACGCGTCTTTCAAAATAACATTGGGACGAGTGTTATAGCTTTCTCTTAGATTTCATAGAGTTTGGACCCGACTTCATTCTTACGCAGACACTAACATGCAGACACCGCAACAGTGGAATGTTTGGCGCCCGATATATGGACGAAAGGGAGACGTGAGGAATGCTTCAATGCAGGCCAATGAGATGTTTGCTATGTAGCTAATTGATCTGCTATGGCGACTGCTTGTCCAAGGCAAAAATGTTGGTATGTGCCATAATGTGTGGTCTTCTCTTCACCACAATCAGATTTCCACACACATTTCCTGGGTAGAAACCAGGACTCAATTCTCCATAGCGGTGAAACTTTGAAAGGCGAGTTATAACAAGGGTGTTCTAGACCACTTGACCCCATAGACTGACCTCCAAGTTGTATCACAAATTGATTGAGGCTTTATTTGGGTATAGCCCCTGGAGAAGTTTGTCAACACCTTCGACTGATATTGAGATCATTGGCATCTTGGGTGCCGACTCTATTGAACTTGAAGTGGCTGAGCACTTGACCCATTACTACGGCATTAGACTGGCATCCAAGTGATATCACAAATTGATAGAGGGGGGTACTCACAGTGAGAAATGAAACAATGACACGTCTTATAGTGGTTCAATGTACACATCAAAATATTAGCAGACTTCAAACTGCGATGACAACTTTAAAATAAGAGCGTTCGCGCGACCAAGACTTTATTGCCAAAGCGCTCATTGAAATACAGTGCATAAAATACTCGATTGACTTTATGTATATTAATTACATGAACTAATGAGTTCACATATGTTCATACCTTTCAACACAAATCTAATAATATAATGATAGTAACCGTTAACTATATCATAAAATGCATCATCTCTTTTCAACTTTTCTTATCAGGATTTATGTGTAAGAACAACTGATTATGATAATCACAATTGGCTCATTGGGCTTAACACTACTAAATTTAGTAGCGCAGGGTTTGACATGATACATATAGAATTTATTACTAAACCAACCTTGTGTGTGTTACGTTTATTTATCTTCGCTACCGGTTGCCCATATGAGCGACGCCTCCTGAAGAGATTAGTCATTTTAGATTGTTGAAGGATAGTGCAATGATACAGACAGCTACCCATTCCTGAGGCTCCTCTTGTTCTTTTGCGTGCACGGTATAAAGCACCGACACGAGACCTCGGTTTAAAGTCATATCTGAAAAACTGTTAAGCACTAGAGATACGATATAAGTCAGCTTTTATCCAATGGGCTGTTCCTCCTTAGGCACCTTCAACTTGCTTTATCAGTGTTTGTGTATGGAGCAGCAATATAGTCCACCTGGGGTCCCACTAGAGTCTGAAAAGCCTTGTATTTAAGGGATTCGGATTTGACCTTGATGTTTCTACGTAGAAATCCTAATGTTTGGTTTACTTTCTTTGTTGACCTCTTGAAGAGTGTTCCATTACAGGTTATTTGAGGTATACTATACAAGCCAATGTATTTAGCTGAGGTAACTGACTCAAGTGGGACTGCATGGGGATTATATTGACTGGGAATAGAATGTTTCCTTCTAGTGACATGGGTAACTTGACCATTTGGAAGGGTTGAATTTCATGTCCCATTCCAATTCCCACACTTCTAACCTCTCAATATCGCTTTGGGGAGTGACCAACTCATTTGCAGATTTCAGAGTTAAATAGACTGCAGTATCAAAGATACGGACTGATGTTTTGTGGGAAGTCGTTTATATAAGCTAAAATAGCAAGGGAGGGGTCCAAGTACTGATCCTTGTGGAACTCCGGAAGATACAGGAATGACATCTGAACTGATGCTATTATGGAGAACTGAATGAGCTCATTATATAGAAAACCTACTGAAATATAATAGGACGAGATCTACTTGTTGCTTATTGTAGACTGAGACAACCATGTCATTAACTAGCATTACTAATTGGGTCACACATGACATTTATTTCCCTAAAACCATGTTGCAAGTGTTGCATACTACTGTGGTTTGTTAAGTGTTTAATTACAGAACAGGACATAATATACAGTCAAACTTTATTGCCACAAACTCGATGGGTCCGTGAAAATAGTTCATGGGCTGTTCAAATCAAGTACATGTATACTCAGTTTGGAGTGACCCATGGTATTTAGAAAGTATGTGTATTAGTAGCTTCTGTTGTATACTGGTTTATGCAATACATCAAATATACCCTTTCTTGATTTGAATGATACGAATCTGTGTTTATATGAATGACGTTGTTTCACAATCATGTTAAATGATATTATAATCTATAACAATATCGATAACAAATATATGGTAAGTTTTTATATCGGTAAACTTATTTTGGTAAACATGTTATGCAATTCAATGACGAATGGCTTAAATCTACATATCATGTCATGTCAGGTAGAGTTATGCATTCTAAAAATAGAATGTGTCAATTAGTAAGTAGGGAATGATAATAATGTACAGCGATTTAACATATGGACATGATACATACCAATTTTTATTTGCTTGCTTCTTAAAGAAGTCACCGATTGGCATCTGCATTGTTGCTGGGGGAATTATTCACATACTGTGATGGCTTTACCAGTGACATTGCTGGGGAATTAATCTCAATTAGTGATCTATCAGCGATGTTGCTGGGGAATTAATCACATTCAATAATGGTTCTATAAGCAGTGTTGCTGAGGAATTAATCACATTCAGTAATGGTTCTATCAGGTGTTGCTGGGGAATTAATCACATTCAGTAATGGTTCTATCAGGTGTTGCTGGGGAATTAATCACATTCAGTAATGGTTCTATCAGGTGTTGCTGGGGAATTAATCACATTCAGTAATGGTTCTATCAGGTGTTGCTGGGGAATTAATCACATTCAGTAATGGTTCTATCAGAGGTGTTGCTGGGGAATTAATCACTTAGTAATGGTTCTATCAGGTGTTGCTGAGGAATTAATCACATTCAGTAATGGTTCTATCAGGTGATGCTAGGGAATTAACCACATTCAGTAATGGTTCTATCAGGTGTTGCTGAGGAATTAATCACATTCAGTAATGGTTCTATCAGAGGTGTTGCTGGGGAATTAATCACATTCAGTAATGGTTCTATCAGTGGTGTTGCTGGGGAATTAATCACATTCAGTAATGGTTCTACCAGCAGTGTTGCTGGGGAATTAATCACATTCAGTAAATGGTTCTATCAGTGGTGTTGCTGGGGAATTAATCACATTCAGTAATGGTTCTATCAGGTGTTGCTGAGGAATTAATCACATTTAGTGTTGGTTCTATCAGTGGTGTTGCTGGGGGAATTAATCACATTCAGTAATGGTTCTATCAGCGGCATTGCTAGGAAGGAATTAATCACATTCAGTAATGGTTCTATCAGAGGTGTTGCTGGGGAATTAATCACATTCAGTAATGGTTCTATCAGAGGTGTTGCTGAGGAATTAATCACATTCAGTAATGGTTCTACCAGCAGTGTTGCTGGGGAATTAATCACATTCAGTAATGGTTCTATCAGAGGTGTTGCTGGGGAATTAATCACATTCAGTAATGGTTCTATCAAGGTGTTGCTGGGGAATAATCACATTCAGTAATGGTTCTATCAGAGCAAAACACAAAACACACAAAACACACAAACAAACAAAACACAAAACACACAAAACACAAAATTCTATCAGAGGTGTTGCTGGGGAATTAATCACATTCAGTAATGGTTCTATCAGGTGTTGCTGGGGAATTAATCACATTCAGTAATGGTTCTATCGGTGTTGCTGGGGAATTAATCACATTCAGTAATGGTTCTATCAGGTGTTGCTGGGGAATTAATCACATTCAGTAATGGTTCTATCAGGTGTTGCTGGGGAATTAATCACATTCAGTAATGGTTCTATCAGAGGTGTTGCTGGGGAATTAATCACTTAGTAATGGTTCTATCAGGTGTTGCTGAGGAATTAATCACATTCAGTAATGGTTCTATCAGGTGATGCTAGGGAATTAACCACATTCAGTAATGGTTCTATCAGGTGTTGCTGAGGAATTAATCACATTCAGTAATGGTTCTATCAGAGGTGTTGCTGGGGAATTAATCACATTCAGTAATGGTTCATCAGTCAAAACACACAAACACCAGCATGTTGCTGGGGAATTAATCACATCAGTAATGGTCTACAGTGTTGCTGGGGAATTAATCACATCAGTCACACAAAACACAACAACAAAACACACAAACACACAAAACACACAAACACAACAAAACACACAAACACACAAAACACACAAACACACAAAACACACAAACACAACAAAACACAAACACACAAAACACACAAACACACAAAACACAAAATCTATCAGGTGTTGCTGGGAATTAATAGTAATGGTTCTATCAGGTGTTGCTGGGGAATTAATCACATTCAGTAATGGTTCTATCAGAGGTGTTGCTGGGGAATTAATCACATTCAGTAATGGTTCTATCAGGTGTTGCTGGGGAATTAATCACATTCAGTAATGGTTCTATCAGGTGTTGCTGGGGATTAATCACATTCAATAATGGTTCTATCAGGTGTTGCTGGGGAATTAATAGGTGTTGCTGGGAATTAACACATTCAGTAATGGTTCTATCAGAGGTGTTGCTGGGGAATTAATCACATTCAGTAATGGTTCTATCAGTGGTGTTGCTGGGGAATTAATCACATTCAGTAATGGTTCTACCAGCAGTGTTGCTGGGGAATTAATCACATTCAGTAAATGGTTCTATCAGTGGTGTTGCTGGGGAATTAATCACATTCAGTAATGGTTCTATCAGGTGTTGCTGAGGAATTAATCACATTTAGTGTTGGTTCTATCAGTGGTGTTGCTGGGGGAATTAATCACATTCAGTAATGGTTCTATCAGCGGCATTGCTAGGAAGGAATTAATCACATTCAGTAATGGTTCTATCAGAGGTGTTGCTGGGGAATTAATCACATTCAGTAATGGTTCTATCAGAGGTGTTGCTGAGGAATTAATCACATTCAGTAATGGTTCTACCAGCAGTGTTGCTGGGGAATTAATCACATTCAGTAATGGTTCTATCAGAGGTGTTGCTGGGGAATTAATCACATTCAGTAATGGTTCTATCAGAGGTGTTGCTGGGGAATTAATCACATTCAGTAATGGTTCTATCAGAGGTGTTGCTGGGGAATTAATCACATTTAGTAATGGTTCTATCAGGTGTTGCTGGGGAATTAATCACATTCAGTAATGGTTCTATTAGAGGTGTTGCTGGGGAATTAATCACATTTAGTAATGGTTCTATCAGAGGTGTTGCTGGGGAATTAATCACATTTAGTAATCGTTCTATCAGAGGTGTTGCTGGGGAATTAATCACATTCAGTAATGGTTCTATCAGGTGTTGCTGGGGAATTAATCACATTCAGTAATGGTTCTATCAGGTGTTGCTGGGGAATTAATCACATTCAGTAATGGTTCTATCAGGTGTTGCGGGGGAATTAATCACATTCAGTAATGGTTCTATCAGAGGTGTTGCTGGGGAATTAATCAAATTCAGTAATGGTTCTATCAGAGGTGTTGCTGGGGAATTAATCACATTCAGTAATGGTTCTATCAGAGGTGTTGCTGGGGAATTAATCACATTCAGTAATGGTTCTATCAGAGGGGTTGCTGGGGAATTAATCACATTCAATAATGGTTCTATCAGAGGTGTTGCTGGGGAATTAATCACATTCAGTAATGGTTCTATCAGAGGTGTTGCTGGGGAATTAATCACATTCAGTAATGGTTCTATCAGTACCCGTAAAAGTCTAATACAACATACATGTTGTTTATTTCATACTATATCTGACTAGTAGCTACCTACTCCATTAATACATGAAAGGAACAGGTAACTATAGTACCCATACATCTGCCAATCTGTGTAACCTCCTGTGAATATTATACCTGGCCAGCATAAACCAGTGAACGAGGTTCTACAATACATTACACAGTATTCCAATACAAATCTGTGAATGCAGTTATATTTGTGTAATCGTATCATACATACTATATTAACATAGCAGACATGGATATATAATTCTTTTCGGTTAAACGAAGTGAATTAGAAGAGAATTATTTCCCCTCATATTGTTCCTGACGGACCACTGCGGGGCGCTTTTTCGCGCTCTGGCGAGCACGATTTTTGCGCTTTGCGAAGTGGTCAGTTCACTTCAGCGCTTGGTCACTCGACTGTCAACATGTCCGTAGAAATTTTTTAATTTTAAGTTTTAACACTTGTATTTCATGTATGTGTTCCATTTTGTAAATTTAATTATACACTGAACGGATTTCGAGGCAGGATAGTTATAAGTTGATTAGATAGAAAATCACTGGGTTTTTTAAAAATCGGTTCGGTGTATATGAGATCATGATATTATATTCATGTTGGACATGTGATTAACTGTTAATGACAGTTAACTCAATAAGATGAGTGGAAACGTAAACATTATTCAATTTAATTTTGATTAAATGAATAATGTTGTGTTTATATTGATAATGATTATATACGAATGTTTTTGTACATGTGCAGTCGACATCAAGTCGCTTACAACAAATTAAACTATTATTCATTGAAACTTTGTTCATATTCTTTATGGTATTAATGTTTTATTGTGACAGTTCTTGTCCGTGGGGTACGATTTGAGTATATTTTTGTATAATTTGACATATTTATTTTGCTAGAAGTGGTAGATTAGGAAGCAAGTATTTACCAAAACATAACTTCTTGCCATGTCTGAACACAATTGGATCAAAATACAGTTTCTTTGATTTGACCAGTGACTTAGTAATTTGACCCAGTGACCTAGTGATTTGACCCAGTGACCTAGTGATTTGACCCATTGATCTAGTGATTTGACACCCATTGACCTAGTGATTTGATACCCAACCAAAACACCCACCCATTGACCTAGTAATTTGACACCCAGTGACCTAGTGATTTGACCCATTGACCTAGTAATTTGACAGTACTGACTGATTATGGAAAAAAATTCTGCTTTCATCAAACTATAACTTGTAGCCATGTTTGAACAAAATTCAATGAAAAAAAGACTTACAAGGTGCTTACAAGGCAAATATCGACAGACAAGACGAGGAGGATCACAATAGCTTGCCCTTTGCTTAGGTGAGCCAATAAAATGTTAGCTCTGTGACCAGACAGTAAAGTAATGTTCCAAGCAAATCAAGTTCTTTCTAGGAAATGCCGAGTGTTCACAATGGAAACTGTCGGGAAACCTGTGTGTTCCAAGCACACTGTGTTCACAATGGAAACTGTCAGGAAACCTGTGTGTTCCAAGCACACTGTGTGTTCACAATGGAAACTGTCGGGAAACCTGTGTGTTCCAAGCACACTGTGTTCACAATGGAAACTGTCAGGAAACCTGTGTGTTCCAAGCACACTGTGTTCACAATGGAGACTGTCAGGAAACCTGTGTGTTCCAAGCACACTGTGTTCACAATGGAAACTGTCAGGAAACCTGCGTGTTCCAAGCACACTGTGTGTTCACAATGGAAACTGTCAGGAAACCTGTGTGTTCCGAGTGTTCAACATATACAACATAGTATACAACAAGATGTTGAGAAATCATGATAACGACGACGTCGAAGACGTTGGTGAATTTTTTACATCCGTCACCGATTTTCTCGTTTTCCGCTTTGGACTAGATGTTCCAGGACTTGATGAGGAGTTACCTCCTCTTAATCTACTCTTCACCTCCTTCAGTAGAGCCTTCAGTTCCTCCTGAAAGAGATCAGTAGAGACAAAAGGTATGAAACCACTAACTCAGTTTTGCATAAAAACTCACAAGGTCATTTACATTTCAAGTCTCAGCTGTGAACGAAGTACAGAAGAGAATAATTGGTTGAAGAGGGTCTGCAAGAAAACGCCAGTCTGTTTGGAGGTCATCTTTTCCTGGAGCTCATGATGAGCGATATTCTAGAGGTTGTTTCTCATATCGTGGGATAACAGCAATTAGAGGCACAATTTATTTGAAAATAAAGCCTGCCACTGTAAAACTCTAAGAGCCAATCACAGAAATACACATACAAATATTCAGGTGACCTTGAAGATATTAATAACTCTCCAAGTATAGTTCAGGTGAGGTAATACTAAATAAATACTTGGTGACAGATGTACCTACGACGTACGGATAAAATGATTCTAATATACATATAGACATGATCAGTTGCTTTGATGTTGTATGGTGGCGTCTGTGGGTAGCAAAGGTAGTGTCTGTACATAACAATAGGAGTGTATATATGCAACAATGGGTAGTACCCATATGTAACAATATGAAGTGTACGTATGTAACAATAGGTAGTGTATGTATGTATGTAACAATAGGGAGTGTACATATGTAACAATAGGGAGTGTACGTATGTAACAATAGGTAGTGTATGTATGTAACAATAGGTAGTGTATGTATGTAACAATAGGTAGTGTATGTATGTATGTATGTATGTATGTATGTATGTATGTATGTATGTATGTATGTATGTATGTATGTATGTATGTATGTATGTATGTATGTATGTATGTATGATATGTATGTATGTATGTATGTATGTATGTAGGTATGTATGTATGTATGTATGTATGTATGTATGTATGTATGTATGTATGTATGTATGTATGTAGGTATGTATGTATGTAGGTATGTATGTATGTAGGTATGTATGTATGTATGTATGTATGTATGTATGTATGTATGTATGTATGTATGTATGTATGTATGTATGTATGTATGTATGTATGTATGTATGTATGTATGTATGTATGTATGTATGTATGTATGTATGTATGTATGTATGTATGTATGTATGTATGTATGTATGTATGTATGTATGTATGTATGTATGTATGTATGTATGTATGTATGTATGTATGTATGTATGTATGTATGTATGTATGTATGTATGTATGTATGTATGTATGGATGTATGTATGTATGTATGTATGTATGTATGTATGTATGTATGTA
>CM026395.1:69664287-69701032 GCA_014843695.1 Archivesica marissinica | reverse complement strand
ACAATGGATATACATATATACATACAATGGATATACATAGATACATACAATGGATATACATAGATACATACAATGGATATACATAGATACATACAATGGATATACATAGATACAAACAATGGATATACATAGATACAAACAATGGATATACATATATACATACAATGGATAGACATACATACATACAATGGATATACATAGATACATACAATGGATATACATAGATACATACAATGGATATACATAGATACATACAATGGATAGACATAGATACAAATAATGGATATACATAGATACATATAATGGATATACATAGATACATACAATGGATATACATAGATACATACAATGGATAGACATAGATACATACAATGGATATACATAGATACATACAATGGATATACATAGATACATACAATGGATAGACATATATACATACAATGGATATACATAGATACATACAATGGATATACATAGATACATACAATGGATATACATAGATACATACAATGGATAGACATATATACATACAATGGATATACATATATACATACAATGGATAGACATATATACATACAATGGATATACATAGATACATACAATGGATATACATAGATACATACAATGGATATACATATATACATACAATGGATATACATAGATACATACAATGGATAGACATATATACAAATAATGGATATACATAGATACATACAATGGATATACATATATACATACAATGGATATACATAGATACATACAATGGATATACATAGATACATACAATGGATATACATAGATACATACAATGGATATACATAGATACATACAATGGATATACATATATACATACAATGGATAGACATAGATACAAAGAATGGATAGACATATATACATACAATGGATAGACATAGATACATACAATGGATATACATATATACATACAATGGATATACATAGATACATACAATGGATATACATAGATACATACAATGGATATACATAGATACATACAATGGATATACATAGATACATACAATGGATATACATATATACATACAATGGATATACATAGATACATACAATGGATATACATAGATACATACAATGGATATACATAGATACATACAATGGATATACATAGATACATACAATGGATATACATAGATACATACAATGGATATACATAGATACATACAATGGATATACATAGATACATACAATGGATATACATAGATACATACATAGATACATACAATGGATATACATAGATACATACAATGGATATACATAGATACATACAATGGATATACATAGATACATACAATGGATATACATAGATACATACAATGGATATACATAGATACATACAATGGATATACATAGATACATACAATGGATATACATAGATACATACAATGGATATACATAGATACATACAATGGATAGACATAGATACATACAATGGATATACATAGATACATACAATGGATATACATAGATACATACAATGGATATACATATATACAAATAATGGATAGACATATATACAAATAATGGATATACATAGATACATACAATGGATATACATAGATACAAACAATGGATATACATAGATACATACAATGGATATACATAGATACAAACAATGGATATACATAGATACATACAATGGACATACATAGATACATACAATGGATAGGGTCTAACAGTTCTTATCTCACATATTTACATTTATGCAGTTTACACAAATTTATTTTAGCTCGATTGCGAAACAACTCAACATCGCGGTTGAAAAGTGAAACTTGAAACATCACTCTAATCCTATTGTGATGATACAAGAACAATTTCCCTATTGTTGTGTTCTGTGTCATCTTCATAATTGTGGAAGTTGTGATAGCGCAGTGGTAGTGTGTTCGCATCAGGTGCGAAAAGCACAGAGTTCAAGCCCCACTGGAGCTGTTACGATTGTGCCCTTAGGCAAGGCATTTAAACTCCACGTTGCCTCTTATCTCTCCCTCGTGGTGATTCCATCAGGAATGAGGTCTCGAGTGATTAATATAAGTTGTAAAAACTTGTTTCACAATCGAGCTAAACTAAATTTGCATAAACTAAGAAGATTCTTCAGCATGGTTGTATTCCCGCAATCTGTGCTACTGTGTAAATGTAGGAATCGATTCAAAGAATATTGCACAAAAATGGGTTGTAACTTGATTGGCGACTCTCAGCCTAGGGTGAAGATAGAAGAACAGAAATATAAACACTGTATTCACTGCAACACTATTGTTCTTACAAAATAAATAGTGTTTATATTTCTGGATCATCACCATCTCTGAGTATACTCGCAACATGCCAATATCAGTTTGGAACTTTATCCTCCCTAATCATGTAACTAACCATTGAGAGATAGCAGATCTTATTGGAGACGTCACATATGATGATCTCCTCGAGTACATCACATTTCTGGGCAGGTTTCTCCAGCTTGTCATGCAATCTCTCCGTCTCCTTCAGCCCAGCCTCACACAGCTTCTTACGCTCAGAGATTTCACGTTCACTGAAATTTCGAAGAACATTTTAACAAACTATTGAAACAACAAGTCATATTGAATGAACTCATTAAATATTTTTGAGTGTGTGTGTGTGTTTTACGCTTATTTATCGTCGCTACCGGTTGCCCATATGAGCGACGCTTCCTGAAGAGATTAGTCATTTTAGATTTTGGAGGATAGTGCAATGATACAGACAGAGGCCCATTCCAGAGTTTCCTCTGGTTCTTTTACGTGCACGGTGTAAAGCACCGACACAAGACCTCAGTTTAAAGTCCCATCTGAAAGACTGTTTATTATATTAGGGTCAGACGGGGATTCAAACCTGCGATCCTTGGATTACCAATCCAACGTGTTAACCACTGGACTACATATTTGTCTGAAATATTTTTGAAGAAGAATGGAACAGACACAAATTGAATAATAAAACAGTACTGTAGGATTAGTTTGATTGCATGTTTCCAGTTTCACATTATGTGACGTGTTATAACAAAGGAGACACATTGATGATGACGCTATGCCGAGAAATGACATTATAAGAAGACGATATGCTACGGCAATGTTTAATTGCTACACTATACAGTCAAACTTGTATTAAGAGACCATCAAAGGCAAATAGCGGTCTCTCATCAGGAATGGTCTCTTAATACAGGTTAATTTGTTCCTTAAACAACACAAACAGGAACTGAAAAGGTTTTCTCTTAATTTACAAGTGGTCTGTAATATCATCAACACAATAGACTAAATGGACACGCAAAATATTAACAAAAATGTTGAAAATCGTCTGTAAAAATTTCAATTTATAACATTTCACCCAATGATGTAATAACAAGCTGTGATCCTGTGTTGTCTAAACTTTACAACCACCCTCCTCCCGTTTGTAATAGAATATTATTCAAACTACAACACATATATATCAGGTGTTGAAATTGCATAAACAAGAATTGAGTCCTATAAGTCATCCAGTGTAAATCTATCTATACATACAGCGAACGAAAATACCAAACAAAATCATACAATGGTAAGGTTCTGGTTGTACATATCAACATAACTTACACAACCATCTCTAGGTACGGAAGTAGTAATGCCAGTGTCGTATCCTGCCATACAATGGTAAGGTTCTGGTTGCTGGAGTACATATCAACATAACTTACACAACCTTCTCTAGGTACAGAAGTAGTAATGCCAGTGTCGTATCGTGCCATACAATGGTAAGGTTCTGGTTGTACATATCAACATAACTTACACAACCTTCTCTAGGTACCAAAGTAGTAATGCAAGTGTCGTATCGTGCCATACAATGGTACGGTTCTGGTTGTACATATCAACATAACTTACACAACTTTCTCTAGGTATGGCCATACAATGGTAAGGTTCTGGTTGTACATATCAACATAACTTACACAACTTTCTCTAGGTATGGCCATACAATGGTAAGGTTCTGGTTGTACATATCAACATAACTTACACAACTTTCTCTAGGTATGGCCATACAATGGTAAGTTCACAACAACAAACACACAACCTAGGTATGGCCATACAATGGTAAGGTTCTGGTTGTACATATCAACATAACTTACACAACTTTCTCTAGGTATGGCCATACAATGGTAAGGTTCTGGTTGTACATATCAACATAACTTACACAACTTTCTCTAGGTATGGCCATACAATGGTAAGGTTCTGGTTGTACATATCAACATAACTTACACAACTTTCTCTAGGTATGGCCATACAATGGTAAGGTTCTGGTTGTACATATCAACATAACTTACACAACTTTCTCTAGGTATGGCCATACAATGGTAAGGTTCTGGTTGTACATATCAACATAACTTACACAACTTTCTCTAGGTATGGCCATACAATGGTAAGGTTCTGGTTGTACATATCAACATAACTTACACAACTTTCTCTAGGTATGGCCATACAATGGTAAGGTTCTGGTTGTACATATCAACATAACTTACACAACTTTCTCTAGGTATGGCCATACAATGGTAAGGTTCTGGTTGTACATATCAACATAACTTACACAACTTTTTCTAGGTATGGCCATACAATGGTAAGGTTCTGGTTGTACATATCAACATAACTTACACAACTTTCTCTAGGTATGGCCATACAATGGTAAGGTTCTGGTTGTACATATCAACATAACTTACACAACTTTCTCTAGGTATGGCCATACAATGGTAAGGTTCTGGTTGTACATATCCACATAACTTACACAACTTTCTCTAGGTATGGCCATACAATGGTAAGGTTCTAGTTGCTGGAGTATATATCAACATAACTTACACAACTTTCTCTAGGTACGGAAGTAGTAATGCCAGTGTCGTATCCTGCGTAGTAGCATCTCTTGCTAGAAATACCAACATTGCATCCATAGAGAACAGTTCAATATCGTGGTTCACTCCTAAATTCTGGGGGGAAAAATATAGAAGAGATATAGAAATGTTACATGTATAATATGCAAACATTCAATGCAGAAGTACTAGACCCATATATTTAATACAACTGGCATTCAATTTTCATTACTATTTGTCAGTTCTTTTATTAACACAATGTAACTGTCACACTTTCAGAAATGGAGGAAAACGTGACGTGGCCTCTCCTTGTATTTATCAGGCATGGGTGGGCACCTGCGAGGGGGCCTCTCCTTGTATTTATCAAGCATGGGTGGGCACCCCAGCGAGGGGGCGTCTCCTTGTATTTATCAGGCATGGGAGGGCACCTGCGAGGGGGCCTCTCCTTGTATTTATCAAGCATGGGTGGGCACCCCAGCGAGGGGGCGTCTCCTTGTATTTATCAGGCATGGGAGGGCACCTGCGAGGGGGCCTCTCCTTGTATTTATCAAGCATGGGTGGGCACCCCAGCGAGGGGGCCTCTCCTTGTATTTATCAAGCATGGATGGGCACCTGCGAGGGGGCCTCTCCTTGTATTTATCAGGCATGGGTGGGCACCCCAGCGAGGGGGCGTCTCTTTGTATTATTTCAGGCATGGGTGGGCACCCCAGCGAAGGGGCGTCTCTTTGTATTATATCAGGCATGGGTGGGCACCGGGGTAGAACCTCATTCAACAAGCTATCCAGACGGCTCCTTACTTGGCACAACCAGATACCAGAAAGACTCGAACACAACACAGTGGAGATAGGCACATGATTGCAAGTAAAGACAAAACAAGTATACTACTCGAGTCCTCATAATAAAGTTTAAATGCTCCCGAGATCTTATATCTGATGGAATCGATCGCCATGATGGAGAGAGAAGAGGCAATGTGAATTTGAGAGTACTGCCACAGGACACCACCACAGTGGTTCGGCTGTGGCTCGAACTCACAACTTCTTGATTAAGAGACGGACACCGTATCCATTTCACCACCGAGCCACCACCAATTACTGGCAAGTACTCTTTATTGGAAAAAAAGAAGAAATGTGTATCTGTGTTATTTACTTTCCGTTAGAATTACTCTGCTCACAACTATGAACATGAGATGTACCTTAGAAGCATGATATCCTTCTGGTATCCAATCTTGTGTTCCGTAGTGGACGGACTCGGACAGATTGTAACCTAGACTCATGTTAGAGTAGTTCACGGAGGGAAATATCACAACAAACTCCCGCTCCGATTGCACACACCGGCTCAATGATACACCTTTATCCACCAGCTTACACGGCGGAACCTGCAAAATACAATTTTACAATATTTAATTATTTAATCACGTTTTTTTATTATTTTGGGGATACAGGCTAAAAATGAAGTACGCACATTCAGTTCTTCTCTATTGTTATTTACTAAGCGGATGAAACTGGATATAAGTCAATTCGGAAAGCTTGGAAACTATCGGTGATAGTGCTTTTGTGCGTTATTTTTAGAACTATTTAAATTGCGATCACGCGATTAGAATGCTAGAGTGGCTACGAACATAGTCGAACGACTTTCGGCCAAATTCAGGATAATATTTATCTAAAAGAGATATTCAAAAAAGAGTTGGGTCTTTTTCGCGTAGATTATAAATGTTCGATTTCATTTGTTTGCCGACACTCGGGTAATAATGGATTTTATAATGAGTACAATTACATGATAACAACCGTCTTAGAAATTGTGACAACGACTTTGAACAGGAATATATCTTTAAGTCCGCCTCCGTGGTCGAGTGGTTAATGTCGCTGACTTGTATACCACTGTAACCTATCATCACTGATGGTCACGGGTTCGAGCCCCGTTTAGATCGTGTCTCATTTATATGAAAAAGTTGGCAGTTTCTTACGGAGGTTGGTGCACCCAAGTACTGGTTAGCCCAAAATTGTGCTGATGCAGGCGTAAAACCCGAAATATAACATAACATATATCTTTAATAACCACTATTAAATTGTTAATTAATTCATTCTGCACAGTAATAACTCATTTTGTTTTTCTGTGTGTTTCTTGTATTTAATGTCACACAAACAGCTTAGGTCATATGGCGACTCTCCAGCTAATATTAGTGGAACATGACCCCGGGGACCCCCTCTGAGCAGTATTTCAACACGGACGGACAAAACAGACCACTGACCTTCCGCAAGCCATTGGATGGCTTCCTCACATGATAGAATACGACACCCCCTGTGGTATTCGAACATACAGTGGTATGAGGGTCAGTGATTTGGTTTAAACATATTTTATTTATCAAGATAAACATGACATATAACATCTGTACATATAACATCCATACAATACAACTGTCAAGACAAGTGGATTGAATTGAAAGCTAGTGATTTGAAGTCAACGACAGAAACAAGTCGGCAACGCAACCCCAGAAATAACTTAGACCACCACTCAATCTTGACTAAAACATGGGTACACAAACAATTTGCGCTCAAAAGAGAATGTATTAAATGAAGCACATTGTTACCATGGCAGAATTTCTTTGTATACAGAATCCGTCCTCCCTTACAAGCTTAGGAGCCACTTTCTTCAGGGCACTCTTGAGATTACCTGTCTCCTGGCTCGGGACAGCATACCTGTATAGCAAATCAAGGAAACTGCAGATCAATCATACATGCTATCATTATGATTTAAATCGTTGTGGGAGTCGTGATAGCGCAATGGATGCACGTTTACTTCAGGTGCGAAAGGTCTGGAGTTCGAGCCCCGCTGGAACCGTTACGATTGTGCCCTTAGGCAAGGCATATAAATTCGACATCCCTCTTCTCTCTCCTTCATGGCGATGGATTCCATCAGGAATGAGGTCTCGAGAGTGATTAATATAAAAGAACATGTTTTGCAATCAAGCTAAAATAAATTTGTATAAACTAAACTAACTCATCACTGCACAATAGAGAAGACAAATTAACTCATTCTATCTCACATGATCATGTATTTGTTTGTAGTTACCTGGCATGTTTGTTTCTCGGGATTAATGTCACTCCAGGTATTATCGGTGGAGGAAGACCCCCCCCCCCAGTGCCACTCAGAGAAGTATCTCAGGCATGGCTGGGCACCAGGGTAGAACCACTGACCTTCCCAAGCGAGCTGGATAGCTTCCTCACATGATAGAATTCAACACCACTAGTAGTATTCGAACATACAGAGGGCAGTGATTTGTGGTCAACAACCACCGTTCCACGGAGGCACCATGGACGATCATGATCAGTGGTCCGATTCTGCTCAAGTACAAGTCATCCCAAAATCACACTAGTTTAAAAAGAAAGTCTAGCCTACCATACAACTCCGGGTCCCTGGTGAAGATATTGCACGGTTGGTAGGTTATGTCCATTGCACGATAAACACCTGCTGGTGTACAACATTCCAATATGTAGGGTTGGCACTGTCACGCCTACAATGAAAATTACGGATAAAGATACCGATTAGTGGATTAATTTAGTGGTAAATGTCGAGGTTTTTTAAACGGTTGTGTACCGGTAAATGGTTGTGACGGTGCATAAAATTTCAGTTATACATGTACGTCGCGGTCCTAAATAGTGTACCGGTAGTCAGGGATCATTCTAGAGGACGATGTGGGCGAAATTGTCGCCCTAGGGACCCTGACTTCGCCCTCTGGGGGCCCCCAAAAATATATATATAAAAATATGTTTTGGTTTTTACGATTTTCAAACAAAATTTTGCCTAGTAAGATACACTGGCCCATTATAAAGCACTCCTTCTATTCAAATGTTGTATTTAATGGTTGTACTGTTCATTTTAACCCTATTTTGCAGAAGTATATTAAAGAACACCATTTAAGGAAGCGATCACGCGCTTTCTCACTTCTCCCAAAAATTCTGACCTAGAATGAACACTGCTGGTAGTAGAGAGTGCTTACTTCAAGCACTATGAAAATCCAGAACAGAGTTGGTCCTAGTACACTGCCTTGTGGGACACCATTGTATGCTTTTCCATGTGTCGAGTACACGCACTCCATTTATTACAACTTGTTGAGTCCTTCACACAGCTTAGTACATTACATGTGATTCCATATCATTTTTAATTTAATAAGAAGTTTGTGGTGTTGTATAATATCGAATGTTTTTCTGAAATCATTAAAAAATGACGTCTTAATTTGTGTACACAATCAGTGTCTGAGACAAATCTTGTAAGGAATCTAATAATTGTAGTAGACAAGACTTACCTTTTATAAACCCATATTGGTGTTTGGAAAATAAGTTATTTTCTTGCGTATGATTGATGATATTATTTTTAATGATTCTTTGCATCAGATTTGAACATACTTGGCTAATATTGATAGTAAGTAAGTAAAGTAGGTAAGTAAATTCTTTATTAATTGAGGGAGACTCATTTAGCCAGGGATAATCTTCCATGAGGCCATCTTGAAGAAACATTATGTACATAACATGATGTAATCATTATCAACAGTATAACCAGAACATCAATATAACAGGCATATATAAAACAAGAGAAAATAAAAGTAATGAACATTTGCATTGTTATCAACTTGTCATCCAGCTAAGACAGTTGGATTTAAAATGTTGAAACATATTTGATACCTTGACCTCTACTGGCAAATACTTCCAAATTATTGTACCTGAAAACAATACACTTCCTTTGAATTGCTCTGAATGCGGTACAGGTATACAGAAATTTCTGTTTGTGTTTGAACTTAGCGTCAAAGACGTACAAAGGAGAGAAACTATATAAGCTCTGCTTCCGTTTTAATCCTTTCCTATATACTTACTTCTTTGATATTGTGACAAAGTATTGTTTTGTGAATGTATATAGTGGAATAAATATGCTTAAACCAAAGACGTACCATTTGTTTCAGTGAATACATTTTATCGCATATATAATTGGGATGCAAGCTGTTTGCAATTTTAAACCTAAAACATGATTAGTCTGTTATTGTCAGGTAGTTGTTTATTTCCTGATTTGAAAATTGCTGTAACATTGCCAGTTTTCCATTGTTTTGGTACAATAGATTCATGCAGTAGATTTTTTGGAGATTTTTTTCTGTGGCCCAACAATTTCAGAGCTATATTCGACAATGATTTTGGGGTGAATGTTATCAGGTCCTTGTGTTTTGTATGACCGTAGCTCTTTTATTGATTTCAGCACTTCCTTTGCGATATCAATATTTTCCAGATTGGAAGAATAGCTTCTCATAGGAAAGTCAGGCTGGTCTGAACTAGGAAAGTCTGGCTGGTCTGAACTAGGAAAGTCGGGCTGGTCTGAACTAGGAAAGTCGGGCTGGTCTGAACTAGGAAAGTCAGACTTTTGGGGTGAATGTTATCAGGTCCTTGTGTTTTGTATGACCGTAGCTCTTTTATTGATTTCAGCACTTCCTTTGCGATATCAATATTTTCCAGATTGGAAGAATAGCTTCTCATAGGAAAGTCAGGCTGGTCTGAACTAGGAAAGTCTGGCTGGTCTGAACTAGGAAAGTCGGGCTGGTCTGAACTAGGAAAGTCGGGCTGGTCTGAACTAGGAAAGTCAGACTGGTCTGAACTAGGAAAGTCAGACTGGTCTGAACTAGGAAAGTCAGGCTGGTCTGAACTAGGAAAGTCAGACTGGTCTGAACTAGGAAAGTCAGACTGGTCTGAACTAGGAAAGTCAGACTGGTCTGAACTAGGTGTCAGGCTGGTCTGAACTAGGAAAGTCGGGCTGGTCTGAACTAGGAAAGTCAGACTGGTCTGAACTAGAAAAGTCAGACTGGTCTGAACTAGGAAAGTCAGGCTGGTCTGAACTAGGAAAGTCAGGCTGGTCTGAACTAGGAAAGTCAGGCTGGTCTGAACTAGGAGTCAGGTTGGTCTGAACTAGGAAAGTCAGGCTGGTCTGAACTAGGAAAGTCAGGCTGGTCTGAACTAGGAAAGTCAGGCTGGTCTGAACTAGGAGTCAGGTTGGTCTGAACTAGGAAAGTCAGGCTGGTCTGAACTAGGAAAGTCAGGCTGGTCTGAACTAGGAAAGTCAGGCTGGTCTGAACTAGGAAAGTCAGGCTAGTCTGAACTAGGAAAGTCAGGCTGGTCTGAACTAGGAAAGTCAGGCTGGTCTGAACTAGGAAAGTCAGACTGGTCTGAACTAGGAAAGTCGTTATGGCCTATTTCGTTTCCATCTTGATCTTTAAGTTGACCTAGATTTGTTTTTGTTTTGTTGATCTATGTAATTCCAAAATAATTTACTCTTGTATTTATTTTAGATGCTAAATCTTTTTCATAATCATATTTTTAATATTTAATAACAATCTGTTGCTTCATTCCTTGCTTATCTGTATTGTTCATAATTCGGTGTAATGAAATTCCATGACATATTTCCTGAGTTTTTTTACAAATATGAAAAACACATTAATAAATTGTTGTCTGCCACAATTTATTTGAATTATTTATAGCATTTAGTTTACCCAGCATGCAAAGAGTTAATGATTACACCTACCAGCTATCAGTCCTAAATGATGTAGTATAGAGCCTTTGCTTTCAACAAAGTTGTGAAGATTCCAGCCATGTCTACAATAGAACACCGACATATTAAAGTTAATACAAGCGAAGAAACACTCAAACCAGTCTCAAGTATGGACATCTCATTAACTCTCCTACAATTCTTGTATGTAACTAACCTCCGCCGTTAGAAACGAGAGTTATTGTTTATGGCCGCGTGTGTTTGTCTGTGTGTTAGCAGGATAATTAAAAAATTGTGGATGAATTTAGGTGAAACTTTGTGGATATACAATGTATAGAGGATTGGTCCTGGAGGAAGTGATTCGAATGTTGGATAAATCGGTCAAGGCCTGTGGCCATGGTACTCCACCAAGCACTGGAGTTTGCATCTCTCCGTGTTCTATTCTCAAGTTTCTTTTGTTTTTCACAATCCAACTACAGGCAACTACAATGCAGTGTTTAGTGTCTAACTGAAAGACATTAAGGGGCCACCATGGCTGAGTGGTTACAGTTTTGCATGAAGATCCCACAAACTGAAAACCTCATCTCATTTTCAATGTCCTCCATTTCTCAATTTAGACTGTCCGGGACAATAAACTTGCCTGTTTACGCATTTACCTGGCATATACGTTATCTCTGCGTACAGGGAACATGCTCCCATATATACTGGTATCCAGACTGGCTCCCTGTACAGACACATGGTCGTCTGACTTGCCTACGATGTCCCAATAATCACGCTGAAATGAAATCACATTGTATTGAATTTGTTCCAAACAGCGTCATCATTGAGACTTCTTTTAAATCGTAGTGTGTCTTACCATTAACCTTATGTATACCAATTCAAATACAACTATGCATACTTTAAAGTTTAATTTATAAATGATAAGGATTATTCTCTCAACCAATCAGAATCCTTCCAGGTGTTATTACACGTGTGTACATATAGGATAATATGTGATGGCTGTATGCAACCGAAAAAAGCAAAGTTCTGTGATAAATCCTCTTTATGTATTCGCTCATGCTTCACCCAATACAATAGATATATGATAACTGTCGGGTTGTAACAGAGCAGACCAACACATATGTCGGGTTGTAACAGAGCAGACCAACACATATGTCGTGTTGTAACAGGAGACCAACACATATGTCGGGTTGTAACAGGAGACCAACACATATGTCGGGTTGTAACAGAGCAGACCAACACATATGTCGGGTCGCAACAGAGCAGACCAACACATATGTCGTGTTTTAACAGAGCAGACCAACACATATGTCGGGTTGTAACAGAGCAGACCAACACATATGTCGTGTTTTAACAGAGCAGACCAACACATATGTCATGTTGTAACAGAGCAGACCAACACATATGTTGGGTTGCAACAGAACAGACCAACACATATGTCGGGTTGTAACAGAGCAGACCAACACATATGTCATGTTGTAACAGAGCAGACCAACACATATGTCGTGTTTTAACAGAGCACACCAACACATATGGCGGGTTGTAACAGAGCAGACCAACACATATGTCATGTTGTAACAGAGCAGACCAACACATATGTCGTGTTTTAGCAGAGCAGACCAACACATATGTCGGGTTGCAACAGAGTAGACCAACACATATGTCATGTTGTAACCGAGCAGACCAACACATATATCGTGTTTTAACAGAGCAGACCAACACATATGTCGGATTGTAACAGAGCAGACCAACACATATGTCAGGTTGTAACAGAGCAGACCAACACATATGTCAGGTTGTAACAGAGCAGACCAACACATATGTCAGGATGTAACAGAGCAGACCAACACATATGTCAGGTTGTAACAGAGCAGACCAACACATATGTCAGGTTGTAACAGAGCAGACCAACACATATGTTGGATTGTAACAGAGCAGACAAACACATATGTCAGGTTGTAACAGGAGACCAACACATATGTCGGATTGTAACAGGAGACCAACACATATGTCGGGTTGTAACAGAGCAGACCAACACATATGTCGGGTTGTAACAGGAGACCAACACATATGTCGGGTTGTAACAGGAGACCAACACATATGTCAGGTTGTAACAGAGCAGACCAACATATATGTCGGATTGTAACAGAGCAGACCAACACATATGTCGGGTTGTAACAGAGCAGACAAACACATATGTCGGATTGTAACAGGAGACCAACACATATGTCACGTTGTAACAGGAGACCAACACATATGTCGGGTTGTAACAGGAGACCAACACATATGTCGGGTTGTAACAGAGCAGACCAACACATATGCCAGGTTGTAACCGAGCAGACCAACACATATGTCGTGTTTTAACAGAGCAGACCAACACATATGTCGGGTTGCAACAGAGCAGACCAACACATATGTCGGGTTGTAACAAAGCAGACCAACACATATGTCGGGTTGTAACAGAGCAGACCAACACATATGTCAGGTTGTAACAGAGCAGACCAACACATATGCCAGGTTGTAACAGAGGAGACCAACACATATGTCGGGTTGTAACAGAGCAGACCAACACATATGCCAGGTTGTAACAGAGGAGAGCAACACATATGTCGGGTTGTAACAGAGCAGACCAACACATATGTCGGGTTGTAACAGAGCAAACCAACACATATGTCGGGTTGTAACAAAGCAAACCAACACATATGTCGGGTTGTAACAGAGCAGACCAACACATATGTCGGGTTGTAACAGAGCAGACCAACACATATGTCGTGTTGTAACAGAGCAGACCAACACATATGTCGGGTTGTAACAGAGCAGACCAACACATATGTCGTGTTTTAACAGAGCAGACCAACGCATATGTCGGGTTGCAACAGAGTAGACCAACACATGTCATGTTGTAACCGAGCAGACCAACACATATATCGTGTTTTAACAGAGCAGACCAACACATATGTCGGGTTGTAACAGAGCAGACCAACACATATGTCGGATTGTAACAGAGCAGACCAACACATATGTCAGGTTGTAACAGAGCAGACCAACACATATGTCAGGTTGTAACAGAGCAGACCAACACATATGTCAGGTTGTAACAGAGCAGACCAACACATATGTCAGGATGTAACAGAGCAGACCAACACATATGTCAGGTTGTAACAGAGCAGACCAACACATATGTCAGGTTGTAACAGAGCAGACCAACACATATGTTGGATTGTAACAGAGCAGACAAACACATATGTCAGGTTGTAACAGGAGACCAACACATATGTCAGATTGTAACAGGAGACCAACACATATGTCGGGTTGTAACAGAGCAGACCAACACATATGTCGGGTTGTAACAGGAGACCAACACATATGTCGGGTTGTAACAGGAGACCAACACATATGTCAGGTTGTAACAGAGCAGACCAACATATATGTCGGATTGTAACAGAGCAGACCAACACATATGTCGGGTTGTAACAGAGCAGACAAACACATATGTCGGATTGTAACAGGAGACCAACACATATGTCACGTTGTAACAGGAGACCAACACATATGTCGGGTTGTAACAGGAGACCAACACATATGTCGGGTTGTAACAGAGCAGACCAAAACATATGCCAGGTTGTAACCGAGCAGACCAACACATATGTCGTGTTTTAACAGAGCAGACCAACACATATGTCGGGTTGCAACAGAGCAGACCAACACATATGTCGGGTTGTAACAAAGCAGACCAACACATATGTCGGGTTGTAACAGAGCAGACCAACACATATGTCAGGTTGTAACAGAGCAGACCAACACATATGCCAGGTTGTAACAGAGGAGACCAACACATATGTCGGGTTGTAACAAAGCAGACCAACACATATGCCAGGTTGTAACAGAGGAGAGCAACACATATGTCGGGTTGTAACAGAGCAGACCAACACATATGTCGGGTTGTAACAGAGCAAACCAACACATATGTCGGGTTGTAACAGAGCAGACCAACACATATGTCGGGTTGTAACAGAGCAGACCAACACATATGTCGGGTTGTAACAGAGCAGACCAACACATATGTCGTGTTGTAACAGAGCAGACCAACACATATGTCGGGTTGTAACAGAGCAGACCAACACATATGTCGGGTTGTAACAGAGCAGACCAACACATATGTCGGGTTGTAACAAAGCAGACCAACACATATGTCGGGTTGTAACAGAGCAGACCAACACATATGTCAGGTTGTAACAGAGCAGACCAACACATATGCCAGGTTGTAACAGAGGAGACCAACACATATGTCGGGTTGTAACAAAGCAGACCAACACATATGCCAGGTTGTAACAGAGGAGAGCAACACATATGTCGGGTTGTAACAGAGCAGACCAACACATATGTCAGGTTGTAACAGAGCAGACCAACACATATGTTGGATTGTAACAGAGCAGACAAACACATATGTCAGGTTGTAACAGGAGACCAACACATATGTCGGATTGTAACAGGAGACCAACACATATGTCGGGTTGTAACAGAGCAGACCAACACATATGTCGGGTTGTAACAGGAGACCAACACATATGTCGGGTTGTAACAGGAGACCAACACATATGTCAGGTTGTAACAGAGCAGACCAACATATATGTCGGATTGTAACAGAGCAGACCAACACATATGTCGGGTTGTAACAGAGCAGACAAACACATATGTCGGATTGTAACAGGAGACCAACACATATGTCACGTTGTAACAGGAGACCAACACATATGTCGGGTTGTAACAGGAGACCAACACATATGTCGGGTTGTAACAGAGCAGACCAAAACATATGCCAGGTTGTAACCGAGCAGACCAACACATATGTCGTGTTTTAACAGAGCAGACCAACACATATGTCGGGTTGCAACAGAGCAGACCAACACATATGTCGGGTTGTAACAAAGCAGACCAACACATATGTCGGGTTGTAACAGAGCAGACCAACACATATGTCAGGTTGTAACAGAGCAGACCAACACATATGCCAGGTTGTAACAGAGGAGACCAACACATATGTCGGGTTGTAACAAAGCAGACCAACACATATGCCAGGTTGTAACAGAGGAGAGCAACACATATGTCGGGTTGTAACAGAGCAGACCAACACATATGTCGTGTTGTAACAGAGCAGACCAACACATATGTCGGGTTGTAACAGAGCAGACCAACACATATGTCGGGTTGTAACAGAGCAGACCAACACATATGTCGGGTTGTAACAAAGCAGACCAACACATATGTCGGGTTGTAACAGAGCAGACCAACACATATGTCAGGTTGTAACAGAGCAGACCAACACATATGCCAGGTTGTAACAGAGGAGACCAACACATATGTCGGGTTGTAACAAAGCAGACCAACACATATGCCAGGTTGTAACAGAGGAGAGCAACACATATGTCGGGTTGTAACAGAGCAGACCAACACATATGTCGTGTTGTAACAGAGCAGACCAACACATATGTCGGGTTGTAACAGAGCAGACCAACACATATGTCGGGTTGTAACAGAGCAGACCAACACATATGTCGGGTTGTAACAGAGCAGACCAACACATATGTCGGGTTGTAACAGAGCAGACCAACACATATGTCGTGTTTTAACAGAGCAGACCAACACATATGTCGGGTTGTAACAGAGCAGACCAACACATATGTCGGGTTGTAACAGAGCAGACCAACACATATGTCGGGTTGTAACAGAGCAGACCAACACATAGCTATCATAAATTGTTTCTTGTTATAATTACCTCAATGCGTTCAGGATCATTATTTGACTCTGTATCATACAATAACTGAGTGTTTCTGGCTGCCCGGTGAAACACGGACAATGGTTGAGATTTACCCTGCAAATAGAGATATCATAAAATAACCGACTGTTTCTGGCCGCCCGGTGAAACACGGACAATGGTTACGATTTACCCTGCTAATAGAGATATCATACAATAACCAAGTGTTTCTGGTTGCCCGGTGAAACATGGACAATGGTTGCGATTTACACTGCAAATAGAGATATCATACAATAACTGAGTGTTTCTGGCTGCCCGGTGAAACACGGACAATGGTTGCGATTTACCCTGCAAATAGAGATATCATACAATAACCAAGTGTTTCTGGCTGCCCGGTGAAACACGGACAATGGTTATGATTTACCCTGCAAATAGAGATATCATACAATAACCGAGTGTTTCTGGCCGCCCGGTGAAACACGGACAATGGTTACGATTCGCCCTGCAAATAGAGATATCATACAATAACCGAGTGTTTCTGGCCGCCCGGTGAAACACGGACAATGGTTACGATTTACCCTGCAAATAGAGATATCATACATAATTGATGGAGGTTGTTGTAAGGATGCTAGACGGGTAACATACCCAACATTAGATCCTGAGCATATGTTGTGGAAGAGTTTATCTCTAAATTGAGCTAGTGACTTAGTTTTTAATCCCAGTTACCCCATTAATAAACACTTGAATGGGGTGCACCTGCTCATCATTCCTGCGAACTTTCATGAAAGCTGACCACTTGCTTTGAGAGGATATGTTGTTTGTTTTTTTGGGGGTTTAAAACCACATCAACAGCTGAGGTTATATGGCTACTCTCCAGCTATTATTGGTGGAGGAAGACCCCCAGGTGCCTCTCTGAACTGTATTTCAAGCACAGACGCGGACCCATATAGAACCACAGACCATCCGCAAGCCAGCTGGAGAGCTTCCTCACGGGTATGTTGTCTAAATAATTGGATAATGAATGGATGATGCACGCAAGGCAGATAAAACCCAAACACAATCCATCGGCTCTAGCTGTCTGATTAGTGCAGTAGTTAGAGCGCTTGCTTCTCACCAATGCAACACGTGTTCGATCCTCGGACCGGGAAGTATGTGAGATGGTACGGTGGTCGCCAGATCTGACAGGTGGGTTTTCTCCGGGTACCTCTCACAAAAATGACCACATTTACGCTTTCATACGCGCCAACGAGAGTGATTAATATAAGTTGTTAAAACTTGCTTCGCAATCGTTTAAATTTTAATTGACTCTGGTAAGCGTAACAAAATAATGATGCATTGTTTATTTTACCTTATAGACACACTTGTAGCTTGATGGTTTTTCCACCTCTTGTTTCCGTCTGTCCGTCTGTACTGTATGTTGTAGTTTCTCCGTCTCCTCCTCCGACAACGTCTCGTACGCCAACAGATATTTACAGTATGCTGCATACAACTTGGATACTCGATCTGCCTGCTTTGGTATCATCATCGAGTCGGCTATTTTTAACCATTTCTTTTCTTTACCAACAGTTCCTTTCATCCCTCCATACTTTTGTACAAGTTCGTACAATTTGACTAAATCAAGTTCCACTCCACCTATCTGAAATGATGAGTTATCTTCTAGAATAAAAGTCTTAACTTCTCAAACATAAACTAAATATGTGGTTTGTAAATGAAAATAAATTAAAGTACCTAAGGAACACGGAATTCATTATTGTCTACGAAAATATAAATCAAAGTACTTGAATCATGGTGCTTGATTCATGGAAAATATAAATCAAAGTGCCTGAATAAGGTAAACCATAAATCAAAGTGCCTGAATAAGGTAAACCATAAATCAAAGTGCCTGAATAAGGTAAACCATAAATCAAAGTACCTGAATCAGGTAAACCATACAACATAAATTGCAGTAAAGAATCAGGTAAAACGTATATCAATGTACCTGAGGGACCTGGAATTCCTCACTGCCAGCATCATTATGCAGACGTTTGATATATTCTAACTGCTCGGTTATAGGACTCCATCTGAGAATGGGAAAACATTAATTTAAGCACTTGAAAGAAATTGCATTCCAAACATGGATTTCTGCATTTTTAATATGTGCAGAAAATTTCTATCTTACCCACACGAGAATGTACTACGCCTTAAGTGACACATTATTATAAAATATTCATGATTTTGTTCAATGTGGGACGACATTTAATACATTTACATCTAAAGAACAAAGAAATGGTGCATTTTGTACCTGCTATGCGCGATTTAAAATCAAATATGGTGTATTTTTCTGGAAACTGCATGTTTTAAAGTCAGAAATGGTGATTTCTTCCTGTATATGCATGCTTGAAAGTCAGAAATGGTGATTTCTTCCTGTATATGCAGGTTTTAAAGTCAGAAATGGTGATTTCTTCCTGTATATGCAGGCTTGAAAGTCAGAAATGGTGATTTCTTCCTGTATATGCAGGCTTGAAAGTCAGAAATGGTGATTTCTTCCTGTATATGCATGCTTGAAAGTCAGAATGGTGATTTCTTCCTGTATATGCAGGTTTTAAAGTCAGAAATGGTGTATTTTATCCTGTTTATGCAGGTTTTAAAGTCAGAAATGGTGTATTTTTTCCTGTTTATGCAGGTTTTAAAGTCAGAAATGGTGTATTTTTTCCTGTATATGCAGGTTTTAAAGTCAGAAATGGTGTATTTTTTCCTGTTTATGCAGGTTTTAAAGTCAGAAATGGTGTATTTTTTCCTGTATATGCAGGTTTTAAAGTCAGAAATGGTGTATTTTGTCCTGTTTATGCAGGGTTTAAAGTCAGAAATGGTGTATTTTTTCCTGTATATGCAGGTTTTAAAGTCAGAAATGGTGTATTTTTTCCTGTTTATGCAGGTTTTAAAGTCAGAAATGGTGTATTTTTTCCTGTATATGCAGGTTTTAAAGTCAGAAATGGTGTATTTTTTCCTGTATATGCAGGTTTTAAAGTCAGAAATGGTGTATTTTTTCCTGTATATGCAGGTTTTAAAGTCAGAAATGGTGTATTTTTTTCTGCATATGCAGGTTTAAAGTCAGAAATGGTGTATTCTTTCCTGTATATGCAGGTTTTAAAGTCAGAAATGGTGTATTTTTTCCTGTTTATGCAGGTTTTAAAGTCAGAAATGGTGTATATTTTCCTGTTTATGCATGCCTAAAAGTTAGATATGGTGAATTATTTCTTGATTATGTATGCTTTAAAGTCAGATATGGTGTATATGGTGTATATGGCTACCGGATGTTGAATCTTACTTGTGCATCAGTTTGTGTATATACTGTATCTGTGTGGTAAATCGGAAATCTTCCATCTCTCTGCTCTCCATCTACAATGATAGCAGATCATTTATACATACATATTACAGGTATATAGGGGATATCATTGAAACTACTACTTGTTTGTCTGTGTTTGGATGCAGATTCACACCAAGGTTATATAGCGACGTGGTGGAAGAAGACCCCACGTGCCCCAGCAATGTTTCTGGCACAGGCAGATACCTGGGTATATGCAGGTTCACACCAAGGTTATATAGCGACGTGGTGGAAGAAGACCCCACATGCCCCAGCAATGTTTCTGGCACAGGCAGATACATGGGTATATGCAGGTTCACACCAAGGTTATATAGCGACGTGGTGGAAGAAGACCCCACGTGACCCAGCAATGTTTCTGGCACAGGCAGATACATGGGTATATGCAGGTTCACACCAAGGTTATATAGCGACGTGGTGGAAGAAGACCCCACATGCCCCAGCAATGTTTCTGGTACAGGCAGATACCTGGGTATATGCAGGTTCACAACTTGGTTATGCCGACTGTACATGAATAAAACTTATAAGTAATATTATGTTATATTTCGGGTTTTACGCCTGCATCAGCACCATTTTGGGCTATATCGCCGGCGGGCAGTTTACCTAACAACACCTTTCCTGGGCAGGCTTCAACGGTTAACCAGTACTTGGGTGCACTATAAGTAATATTAACAATGCTGTAACATTCATTAACATAAATAACACATATCATACTGCTCTATGAACCCTACCTTCCAACTACACGGTGGTACAATCTAACACATGTACTGCTCTATGAACCCTACCTTCCAACTATACGGTGGTACAATCTAACACATGTCCTGCTCTATGAACCCTACCTTCCACAACTACACGGTGGTACAATCTAACACATGTCCTGCTATATGAACCCTACCTTCCAACTACACGGTGGCACAATCTAACACATGTCATACTGCTCTATGAACCCTACCTTCCAACTACACGGTGGTACAATCTAACACATGTCCTGCTATATGAACCCTACCTTCCAACTACACGGTGGCACAATCTAACACATGTCATACTGCTCTATGAACCCTACCTTCCAACTACACGGTGGTACAATCTAACACATGTCCTGCTCTATGAACCCTACCTTCCAACTACACAGTGGCACAATCTAACACATGTCATACTGCTCTATGAACCCTACCTTCCAACTACACAGTGGCACAATCTAACACATGTCATACTGCTCTATGAACCCTACCTTCCAACTACACGGTGGTACAATCTAACACATGTCCTGCTCTATGAACCCTACCTTCCAACTACACGGTGGCACAATCTAACAAATGTCATACTGCTCTATGAACCCTACCTTCCAACTACACGGTGGTACAATCTAACACATGTCATACTGCTCTATGAACCCTACCTTCCAACTACACGGTGGTATAATCTAACACATGTCCTGCTATATGAACCCTACCTTCCAACTACACGGTGGCACAATCTAACACATGTCCTGCTCTATGAACCCTACCTTCCAACTACACAGTGGCACAATCTAACACATGTCATACTGCTCTATGAACCCTACCTTCCAACTACACAGTGGCACAATCTAACACATGTCATACTGCTCTATGAACCCTACCTTCCAACTACACGGTGGTACAATCTAACACATGTCATACTGCTCTATGAACCCTACCTTCCAACTACACGGTGGTATAATCTAACACATGTCCTGCTATATGAACCCTACCTTCCAACTACACGGTGGCACAATCTAACACATGTCCTGCTCTATGAACCCTACCTTCCAACTACACGGTGGCACAATCTAACACATGTCCTGCTATATGAACCCTACCTTCCAACTACACGGTGGCACAATCTAACACATGTCCTGCTCTATGAACCCTACCTTCCAACTACACGGTGGTACAATCTAACACATGTCATACTGCTTTATGAACCCTACCTTCCAACTACACGGTGGTACAATCTAACACATGTCATACTGCTCTATGAACCCTACCTTCCAACTACACGGTGGTACAATCTAACACATGTCCTGCTCTATGAACCATACATTCCAACTACACGGTGGTACAATCTAACACATGTACTGCTCTATGAACCCTACCTTCCAACTACACGGTGGTACAATCTAACACATGTCATACTGCTCTATGAACCCTACCTTCCAACTACACGGTGGTATAATCTAACACATGTCCTGCTATATGAACCCTACCTTCCAACTACACGGTGGCACAATCTAACACATGTCATACTATATGAACCCTACCTTCCAACTACATGGTGGCACAATCTAACACATGTACTGCTCTATGAACCCTACCTTTCAACTACACGGTGGTACAATCTAACACATGTCATACTATATGAACCCTACCTTCCAACTACATGGTGGTACAATCTAACACATGTACTGCTCTATGAACCCTACCTTCCAACTACACGGTGGTACAATCTAACACATGTCATACTATATGAACCCTACCTTCCAACTACACGGTGGTACAATCTAACACATGTCATACTATATGAACCCTACCTTCCAACTACACGGTGGTACAATCTAACACATGTCCTGCTCTATGAACCCTACCTTCCAACTACACGGTGGTACAATCTAACACATGTCATACTGCTCTATGAACCCTACCTTCCAACTACACAGTGGTACAATCTAACACATGTCATACTGCTCTATGAACCCTACCTTCCAACTACATGGTGGCACAATCTAACACATGTACTGCTCTATGAACCCTACCTTCCAACTACACGGTGGCACAATCTAACACATGTCATACTGCTCTATGAACCCTACCTTCCAACTACACGGTGGTACAATCTAACACATGTACTGCTCTATGAACCCTACCTTCCAACTACACGGTGGTACAATCTAACACATGTCATACTGCTCTATGAACCCTACATTCTAACTACACGGTGGTACAATCTAACACATGTCATACTGCTCTATGAACCCTACCTTCCAACTACACGGTGGCACAATCTAACACATGTCATACTGCTCTATGAACCCTACCTTCCAACTACACGGTGGTACAATCTAACACATGTCATACTGCTCTATGAACCCTACATTCTAACTACACGGTGGTACAATCTAACACATGTCATACTGCTCTATGAACCCTACCTTCCAACTACACGGTGGTACAATCTAACACATGTCCTGCTCTATGAACTCTACCTTCCAACTACACGGTGGTACAATCTAACACATGTCCTGCTCTATGAACCCTACCTTCCAACTACACGGTGGTACAATCTAACACATGTCATACTGCTCTATGAACCCTACCTTCCAACTACACGGTGGTACAATCTAACACATGTCATACTGTTCTATGAACCCTACATTCCAACTACACGGTGGCACAATCTTACACATGTCATACTGCTCTATGAACCCTACCTTCCAACTACACGGTGGCACAATCTAACACATGTCATACTGCTCTATGAACCCTACCTTCCAACTACACGGTGGCACAATCTTACACATTCCATACTGCTCTATGAACCCTACCTTCCAACTACACGGTGGCACAATCTTACACATTCCATACTGCTCTATGAACCCTACCTTCCAACTACACGGTGGCACAATCTTACACATTCCATATTGCTCTATGAACCCTACCTTCCAACTACACGGTGGCACAATCTTACACATTCCATATTGCTCTATGAACCCTACCTTCCAACTACACGGTGGCACAATCTTACACATTCCATATTGCTCTATGAACCCTACCTTCCAACTACACGGTGGCACAATCTAACACATGTCATACTGCTCTATGAACCCTACCTTCCAACTACACGGTGGCACAATCTTACACATTCCATACTGCTCTATGAACCCTACCTTCCAACTACACGGTGGCACAATCTTACACATTCCATACTGCTCTATGAACCCTACCTTCCAACTACACGGTGGCACAATCTTACACATGTCATACTGCTCTATGAACCCTACCTTCCAACTACACGGTGGTACAATCTTACACATTCCATACTGCTCTATGAACCCTACCTTCCAACTACACGGTGGCACAATCTAACACATGTCATACTATATGAACCCTACCTTCCAACTACACGGTGGTACAATCTAACACATGTCATACTGCTCTATGAACCCTACCTTCCAACTACACGGTGGCACAATCTAACACATGTCATACTATATGAACCCTACCTTCCAACTACACGGTGGCACAATCTTACACATTCCATACTGCTCTATGAACCCTACCTTCCAACTACACGGTGGCACAATCTTACACATTCCATACTGCTCTATGAACCCTACCTTCCAACTACACGGTGGCACAATCTTACACATTCCATACTGCTCTATGAACCCTACCTTCCAACTACACGGTGGCACAATCTTACACATGTCATACTGCTCTATGAACCCTACCTTCCAACTACACGGTGGTACAATCTTACACATTCCATACTGCTCTATGAACCCTACCTTCCAACTACACGGTGGCACAATCTAACACATGTCATACTATATGAACCCTACCTTCCAACTACACGGTGGCACAATCTTACACATTCCATACTGCTCTATGAACCCTACCTTCCAACTACACGGTGGCACAATCTTACACATTCCATACTGCTCTATGAACCCTACCTTCCAACTACACGGTGGCACAATCTTACACATTCCATATTGCTCTATGAACCCTACCTTCCAACTACACGGTGGCACAATCTTACACATCCCATATTGCTCCGCCTCGGATTGTATTCCCTGTATGTACAGTATCGGGTCTCGGAACTGATCCTCCGACGGGTAATACGTGGGACAATGTACCACTGCTGATGGGTCTGCATCACCCGGGAAACGCTCCGTCTTGATGCGAATTTCACCAGAAGTATCACTGCCTGTAACATGCATATACAAAAATGAAGATAGATGCAAGTGATATTATATAAGCAACTGGATTTGAGTGAGCTCAAGATTAACATCCTTGTATCACAGAAAGTTCATACAGAATGGACATCCGTGGTCCGTGGAATTGAGGGTCCAGGGTTCAATACTCGGTCACGGCATATCTGTAGTTGTGTCCTCCTTGCGCGAGGCACCTCTCACATATTGTTTGGAACTGGTTAATTGCTGAGGCTGGCTAATTCCAGGATAGCATGTCTAGGTCCCTGCAACTTGGGCACAGGTGGTTGTGATATAAATGGAAAATAGAAATATATTAAATTAAATACATTTAATAGATTTGCCTATACATGGAGTAGAGACTCTTCCAAAGACTCTAGATTGCAAGCTGATATTAGGATTTATTCTAGTAGGAAAAGTGCCAGGGTGGGTCAGAAAAAGGGGAAGGTGTGTTAAAAGAAGAGGCTGGGTGTATTTTGAGCCATGAGGGTAGATGCATGAGGGAGTATTTGGGGGTCCCCTAGGAAACTTTGTTAACTTACTTTGATTGACAGCTAATTATGTTTGATCAAAGAGGCAGTAGGGCGGTACATATTGTTCAAAAGGGCGGACGAGTTTGAGTTTATATGGGTTTGTCCACCCGTAGGCACCCACCTGCTAATAAGGGCGGAGCTAAATGGCGGGCTAAAAAGGGACAGGATGCCCTGTCATTCCGCTCAAGAAAAATACCTAGATTATAAGATATTGTTGGATTAGGTTTAATGGCCCACCACCACAGCACAATTATGTTATATTATTATGTTATATTATTATGTTATATTTCGGGTTTTACCCCTGCATCAGCACCATTTTTGGGCTATATCGCCAGCAGGCAGTTTACCTAACAACACCTTTCCTGGGCAGGCTCCAGCGGTTAACCAGTACTTGGGTGCACCAACCTCTGTAAGAAACTGCCAACTTTTTCATATAAATGAAACACGGTCTGAGCGGGGCTCCCACAGCACAATAGTTATTCACTCATGTACTTTGAATCACCGGTACGATTATTAATAGCTCTAAAATTTTACATCAGAAATTTGACACAATCATCAAGATTCCATATGATCCATTGTGAGAAATGTAATCATCAATAACCAAAATATCCTGAATAACTAAAACTTTCTACAACAAAGTCATGCCAATGACAATCTAAAGCCTCACCTAGACTAGCCACAGAAGTTCTCGACCCTGCTGACTCAAATGATAATTTTTTCTTCTCCGATACATCCGATTTTCTTTTATTTCTAACACTCTCCGACAATTTGTTGAAACTTTTTCCAGATGGCAACACCTTCTTGCTCATGACCTTCAGTTTCTTATTGGCAGCCGTCTTTGCTGCCTTTAGCACCTGTTTCAAATGTGTCGTCGCTCGTGTTATCGGCTTGTGTGGTTTATATATCTTCCTTTTTCTCAACGTTGTTGCATGTCTCTTGTTGGGATGCGTTTCAAGTTTATCGAGATATTTAATTTTCTGGCTTGATTTTGCATGAGATTCCTTTGACCTACATTTCAGAACAGGTTTAACTGTCTTGTTGTTTCTTATTCTATTCTGCTTAGGAGGTGTTGGTGTATTGGAATCGTGCGAGGTACTTGTAGATTTACGTTTTCTTGTTCCGTTGGACTTTGTTGCACTATTGCTAGTCTTAGTGCCACATTCTCGTTTTCCATTGACTGGCGACAATGGTAGTTTTCTCTGGAATGATACGTAAACATGTTACTAATTTACAATTTGAAATAAAATGTTGATTAAAATAAGACGAGTTACATGAACCATTTCTAGAACTCTAGAATCCATGGATGCTCTATCTCATTGAAAAAGTGGGACATTGAAAATACTGTAACATCTAATTAAAACCTGTAACATGATGTAATTCATAACTGTAACATGTAATTCATAACTGTAACATGTAATTCATAACTGTAACATGTAATTCATAACTGTAACATGTAATTCATAACTGTAACATGTAATTCATAACTGTAACATGTAATTCACAACTGTAACATGTAATTCACAACTGTAACATGTAATTCACAACTGTAACATGTAATTCATAACTGTAACATGTAATTAAAACCTGTAACAAGTAATTCATATGTGTAAAATGTAATTCATATGTGTAACATGTAATTCATATCCATAACATCTAATTCATAACTGTAACACTCAATTCATAACAGCTGTAATGCAATAAAATTAATAAGCAACCAATAAATTATGAAATGCTAAATAAAGCGCTTTTCCAGAAATAAATTATTGGGGTGTGGAAATTCATTCTAACTGTTTACTGTTTTCAACAATGACTATGACTATGGATCCAAACTTGAGATTCCTTAGGTAGGTTGCCAGAAGGACACTGATAACCAAATAAGTCATGACTAACATTGTATGTACCAAACAACCAGCCAGGCTAAAAGTGTAATGATGTTCCCGTCTGTTACTAATGTTTTCCCTGGAAAAGCCCTTAGTTCCAGCATTCATACAGATTTGTTAGTTTCTGGTGATTGAACCCCTGTAGAAATTAATAAAATTGAAAAAGAAGCGAAACCAACTCAGTTTACAAACGCAAACATACAACAGTATAACAGTCAAACATGTGTAAAACCAGTCAAATGTGTGTAAAACCAGTCTAACGTGTGTAAAACCAGTCAAATGTGTGTAAAACCAGTCTAACGTGTGTAAAACCAGTCCAACATGTGTAAAACCAGTCCAAACATGTGTAAAACCAGTCAAACGTGTGTAAAACCAGTCTAACGTTTGTAAAACCAGTCCAAACATGTGTAAAACGAGTCCAAACATGTGTAAAACAAGTCCAAACATGTGTAAAACCAGTCTAACGTGCGTAAAACCAGTCCAACAAGTGTAAAACCAGTCCAACATGTGTAAAACTAGTCCAAACATGTGTAAAACCAGTCCAACATGTGTAAAACCAGTCCAAACATGTGTAAAACTAGTCCAACATGTGTAAAACCAGTCCAAACATGTGTAAAACCAGTCCAACATGTGTAAAACCAGTCCAAACATGTGTAAAACCAGTCCAACATGTGTAAAACCAGTCCAACATGTGTAAAACCAGTCCAAACATGTGTAAAACCAGTCCAACATGTGTAAAACTAGTCCAAACATGTGTAAAACCAGTCCAACATGTGTAAAACCAGTCCAACAAGAAACTGTAACAAACAGTAACTAAGCAACTTTTGTTTTGGCCATAATATACCTTTGGCTGAGTAAAAGTAGTCATATGAGGAGATTTCATTTGTTGAGCACGAGTGCCAATATGAGGAGATTTCATCTGTTGAGCACAAATGCCAATATGAGAAGATTTCATCTGTTGAGCATGAGTGCCAATGTGAGGAGATTTCATCTGTTGAGCACGAGTGCCAATGTGAGGAGATTTCATCTGTTGAGCACGAGTGCCAATATGAGGAGATTTCATCTGTTGAGCATGAGTGCCAATATGAGGAGATTTCATCTGCTGAGCACGAGTAGTCATATGAGGAGATTTCACTTGTCGCATATCAGTAATGATACAAGCTGATTTCGATTGTCCAGCACGAGTAGCGATATGAGATTTCATTGGTCTAGTATGAGTAGTGATACGAGCAGTTTTCAACAGTCCAGCACAACTTTCTGGAGCTGGTGTTGAACAACACAATGGCCCAACATTCTTTGAATTACGAGATTTTACTTGAAACTTCACCGGCGTTTTAATCTTTGAATAGCTATGATCAGACAGAGTTAGGGCTCTGTTGCTCTCGCTTGACTCCTCATTCATTGGTCTCTTTCTTCTCCGCGATGTTCGTCTGACTGGAACTACAATTTCCTTGGGTCTTGCCTGTAGCTGTTTAGGTGATAAATCAAATGCTGGCTTAAAGAAATGACGGTTTTCATCCATCCATTTTGTTTCCGTCCCGTCTGCCTGTTTCATCTTCTCTATTTCAGGGGAAAGAACTCCTGATGATGTTTCACCAAAGGAAATGATCTCATTAACATCTAGCGAGTCGTTTAGGCTTATGTCCATATCAAGGAAGATATCAATGGATTCATCGAGCTCCGGTTCCAGTGGCTTCAACAATGATGTACAGGATATGTTAGCTGGGTCACACATTTCACTCCTCATTAATTCTATATATTCAGCTTCATTTTCATTGCCCATTTCTATACTCTTAATTTCTTGCCTTTCCATATCTGTTTCAAAGTTCAAGCTTTTGGATAATCTCGACTGTTCAGTATCATCTGATGCTTTATTGTCATTGAAACTCACTTGTATCCCAGAATCTTCAAGTGCCTTCTTGCTTTCTGCTTCTTCCATTAGTTCATTATCCTTAGGACAAATATACGTCTGGTTATTCCAATTTGTCATTTTCTTATTCTCGGCATCAACTATTTGAAATACATTGTTGTTACCATTTATCGCCTCTTCGGGTTCTGACTTTTCCCCACGCTTGATTATTGACTGCATCCCCGGATGGATTAAAGTCTTTACATTGTTGCTATCATTCATTGTCTCTTCGGGTTCCAACTTCTCTCCTGGATGGATTAATAATGTCTTTGCATTGTTGCTATCGTTCATTGTCTCTTCGGGTTCCGACTTCTCTTCTGTACAGATTAATAATGTTTTCACATTGATGTTATCAGCTATCGTCTCTTCATGTTCCGATTCATCCCCCAGAGGAATTACTGACTGCACATTGTTGCACTTGGCCATATCAGAAATGTCCTCAGAGAAAATCGACTGTTCAAATAAATATAATTATACAGTCACAATCCAGGATTTTGAACGATAATCGCCATAGCGATGTCGGCTATCAATAACAAATTTGATGACTCTCCCACTGTGCCACCACCATTTTAAATCACATGAAAGGTGAAGTTAGAGAATGGAATCAATCTTCACCAAATTTGTGAGTGACTTACAGGCGCAAAACATGCTAAAACAAAACTTTCAGAAATGAAAACATATTTAACTATGCAAAATAACAGTCAAATATGTCATGCAATTTCAATTAAAAAAAACAGATTAAGGAATTGTTGTCTGCTACAATTATTTGTTATTTTACCCAGCATGCAATGAGCTAAGATGGTGGCACAATGGCAGTGTCACAACATGGAAAACAGATCACTCTCGTGAGGCTCGTATTCATCCAATTCAATACAAAGTGAATGCTGAAATTGCTTGATGGGCAGAAAAACTGCTGTCTGTACAATGTCCAGTAATATTGTAAACACACACTGTTGCTATAGAGATAGCATACACACAACTACTACACAAACTTATTCATTCTAACTGTATGTATAACCGTTGCATAAAACACACACTACAAACTCCTACCTTTCTTTTCAGCAATTCACAAACTTATTTAGTCTAATTGTATGTATAACCTTTGCATAAAACACACACTACAAACTCCTACCTTTCTTTTCAGCAATTCACCATCGGATACAGAGGCCGTAAGCTTTTTATTTCCTTCCGGTTTCTTTGGCGACACCCTCCTAGCAGCTGTTAAGGTTGCCATTGCTTTTCTCTTCAGAGTTAACCTGTCCGTCATGTGCCCTTTCAACAGATTTTTGGCCTTGAACTTGCCCGTAGGACCATAAGCATCGGCTAGTCGTTTCCTACTACCCGGCGACATCTGGGAAGCCAAAGCCGCAGAACGCCTCTCTCGACGACGAAGGTATGCAAACCCTCTCGCAGTTTCTGGTGTACTGGCCGAGGCTCTTGCTGCCTTTCTACTGGGTGTTTGCACCCGCTGAAGGTAACGTATATATACATTTATAAATACCAGCACCACAAATTATACACTCCAATTAGCACAGTGGCTAGCACGCTTGCTTCTCACCAATGCAATCCGGGTTCGATCCTCGGACCGGGAAGTATGTGACATGGTACGGTGGTCACCAGATCGGACAAGTGGGGTTTCTCCGGGCACTCTGGTTTCCTCCCACATTTACGCTTTCATCCGCGCCAACGAGAGTGATTAATATAAGTTGTTAAAACTTGCGTCGCAATCGTTGTTGTAAAATAAATAAAGTTTTAAAAGTCGCCACCGCATAAATGCATTTGGACGAATACTGGTATACAATGTATTTGTATAATACATGTATATAATAAAACAAGATAACATGGGTTTCCAAACGTTTTTTTACATCAATATACTGCCACCCGGTTTAAATTCATCAGGGCAATAACAAAATGAAATAAAAATAACATAAATAACAATAAATTGCCATAAATCTGAAAAAATAACCTGTCCTCGTATAATTATTATTACCACAAGATTTTCAAATGAATTTGTGTCCGCTGATCACAGACTTAATGTTAGTATCCAGTGCCATATAACCCGAACCATAAGATGCCCCGTAAAACCCAATTTATATCCGAGTTGTCGTTCTGATGCGTAGGAACTAACCACTTAGGCATACTGCTTTGGTGGTTAATTCCTATGCATCAGAGCTCCAAATCGTGTTTTATTCGCAGATAAACAACGGCAAGACAAATTTTATTTACTACATCAGAGATGGGTGTTCATTAGAGCATGGAAGTCTATGAGAATAACTACACTATATTTAATTATGCTTGGCTTATTTTCAATTGTTCCAATTTCGCCGTTTCTTTAACCCATTTCATTCTGGATACATTTAAAGGATTTGCAAACAACATAGATCCAGATCAGCCGCAGCGTGATGCTGCGAGCTGATCAGGATCTATGTTGTTTGCTACATAGCCAAGTGTCTTAGCAAGATCATCTGAATAGCAAACAGCATAGAGCCTGACCAGACGGCACTTTCCGTGGTGGTTGATCTGGCTCTATGTTCTTTGCAAATACTGTTTGAATGGTATCCAGAATGCAATGGGTTAATGGTGGTGGACTAGGCGAAACATAAACACATTCAAAATATCACTAAGTACATCATACAGAAAATAAACTGACCACTGGTACATCTTGTACATCCATGCTGTCTTCATTTTGGTGGCTCATGCTGCTGCTAGAAGCCGGGGAACTGTCCCGTGTGAATCCCAACCTGCCATTGGTTCCCAACGCAAGCCCGAACCTGTTATTGGTTCCCGTCTCTGGTTCCGTCTCCTCTTTCTTTACGTTCATCAAGTCCAGGTGTGGAGGAAGCACTGAAGTACCTGTATATTGACGAAACTGCATTTGGAAAACCAAAATGGACGAAACCTCTTGCTAGACGAACCGATAAGCAGACGAAACCTCCCCACCACCTGATGCATCCACCAAGATGCGTTTTTTAAATTTTAAGTTCATTGAACGTCACTACCGGTTGCCAAATTGAGCGACGGGCAGTTTACCTAACACCACCTTTCCTGAGAAGGCTCCAGCGGTTAACCAGTACTTGGTGCACCAACCTCAGTAAGAAACTGCCAACTTTTTCATATAAAGAGACACGGTCCGAGTGGGGCTCGAACCCGTGACCATCAGTGATAATCCAACAAGTCAGTGACCGTAACGACTCAACCATGGAGGCGGACAAAATGTGTTGCACAATATGTGCTGGACTAGCTGACCTAAGGTGTTACCAGTACAAAGCAACGTGTGTAGTGCTCGAAAATAGGAAAGCCAGATCAAGCAAGGGCCAAGTAGAGCCTATCTCTCCTCAAATCTGAAAAACCCTTGGGCCTGTGCATAAGAAAATCCAGCATCTGTTAAAAGAAATTTAAAATGCTTGGTCAAATGTCGGCAAAACTCGGCATTAATCAGTGCTCAATTTTCCTTTCATTGGCCGATAGCAGGAGTCATTATAGATATTTACCCTCTGGCAATATTTGTTATCAGGCCCATAGCTGGGCATACGCAAGTACGCACCTGCGTATCAATGGTCTCAGAAAATGAAAAAATGAAAACACAGGTTAATGGACTACAATATATATGCAGGTTAATGGACTACAATGCAGGTTAATGGACTACAATGCAGGTTAATGGACTACAATATATATGCAGGTTAATGGACTACAATGCAGGTTAATGGACTACAATGCAGGTTAATGGACTACAATATATATGCAGGTTAATGGTCCACTACAATATATATGCAGGTTAATGGACTACAATATATATGCAGGTTAATGGACTGCACTATATATGCAGGTTAATGGACTACAATGCAGGTTAATGGACTACAATGCAGGTTAATGGACTACAATGCAGGTTAATGGACTACAATATATATGCAGGTTAATGGTCCACTACAATATATATGCAGGTTAATGGACTACAATATATATGCAGGTTAATGGACTGCACTATATATGCAGGTTAATGGACTACAATGCAGGTTAATGGACTACAATGCAGGTTAATGGACTACAATGCAGGTTAATGGACTACAATATATATGCAGGTTAATGGTCCACTACAATATATATGCAGGTTAATGGACTACAATATATATGCAGGTTAATGGACTGCACTATATATGCAGGTTAATGGACTACAATGCAGGTTAATGGACTACAATGCAGGTTAATGGACTACAAATGCAGGTTAATGGACTACAATATATATGCAGGTTAATGGACTACAATATATATGCAGGTTAATGGACTACAATACATATGCAGGTTAATGGACTACAATGCAGGTTAATGGACTACATATATGCAGGTTAATGGACTACAATATATATGCAGGTTAATGGACTACAATGCAGGTTAATGGACTACAATGCAGGTTAATGGACTACAATATATATGCAGGTTAATGGACTACAATATATATGCAGGTTAATGGACTACAATGCAGGTTAATGGACTACAATATATATGCAGGTTAATGGACTACAATATATATGCAGGTTAATGGACTACAATATATATGCAGGTTAATGGACTACAATATATATGCAGGTTAATGGACTACAATGCAGGTTAATGGACTACAATATATATGCAGGTTAATGGACAACAATGCAGGTTAATGGACTACAATGCAGGTTAATGGACTACAATATATATGCAGGTTAATGGACTACAATATATATGCAGGTTAATGGACTACAATATATATGCAGGTTAATGGACTACAATATATATGCAGGTTAATGGACTACAATGCAGGTTAATGGACTACAATGCAGGTTAATGGACTACAATGCAGGTTAATGGACTACAATGCAGGTTAATGGACTACAATATATATGCAGGTTAATGGACTACAATATATATGCAGGTTAATGGACTACAATACATATGCAGGTTAATGGACTACAATGCAGGTTAATGGACTACAGTGCAGGTTAATGGACTACAATATATATGCAGGTTAATGGACTACAATGCAGGTTAATGGACTACAATATATATGCAGGTTAATGGACTACAATATATATGCAGGTTAATGGACTACAATATATATGCAGGTTAATGGACTACAATATATATGCAGGTTAATGGACTGCACTATATATGCAGGTTAATGGACTACAATGCAGGTTAATGGACTACAATGCAGGTTAATGGACTACAATATATATGCAGGTTAATGGACTACAATATATATGCAGGTTAATGGACTACAATATATATGCAGGTTAATGGACTACAATGCAGGTTAATGGACTACAATGCAGGTTGGACTACAATGCAGGTTAATGGACTACAATGCAGGTTAATGGACTACAATGCAGGTTAATGGACTACAATATATATGCAGGTTAATGGACTACAATATATATGCAGGTTAATGGACTACAATACATATGCAGGTTAATGGACTACAATATATATGCAGGTTAATGGACTACAATGCAGGTTAATGGACTACAATATATATGCAGGTTAATGGACTACAATATATATGCAGGTTAATGGACTACAATGCAGGTTAATGGACTACAATATATATGCAGGTTAATGGACTACAATATATATGCAGGTTAATGGACTACAATATATATGCAGGTTAATGGACTACAATGCAGGTTAATGGACTACAATATATATGCAGGTTAATGGACTACAATGCAGGTTAATGGACTACAATGCAGGTTAATGGACTACAATATATATGCAGGTTAATGGACTACAATATATATGCAGGTTAATGGACTACAATATATATGCAGGTTAATGGACTACAATATATATGCAGGTTAATGGACTACAATGCAGGTTAATGGACTACAATGCAGGTTAATGGACTACAATGCAGGTTAATGGACTACAATGCAGGTTAATGGACTACAATGCAGGTTAATGGACTACAATATATATGCAGGTTAATGGACTACAATATATATGCAAGTTAATGGACTACAATACATATGCAGGTTAATGGACTACAATATATATGCAGGTTAATGGACTACAATGCAGGTTAATGGACTACAATATATATGCAGGTTAATGGATTACAATATATATGCAGGTTAATGGACTACAATGCAGGTTAATGGACTACAATATATATGCAGGTTAATGGACTACAATATATATGCAGGTTAATGGACTACAATGCAGGTTAATGGACTACAATATATATGCAGGTTAATGGACTACAATATATATGCAGGTTAATGGACTACAATATATATGCAGGTTAATGGACTACAATATATATGCAGGTTAATGGACTACAATATATATGCAGGTTAATGGACTACAATGCAGGTTAATGGACTACAATGCAGGTTAATGGACTACAATGCAGGTTAATGGACTACAATATATATATAGATCTTGGGCTCATACCTCTGAAGCATAAATAAGTTAAGAAATCTTCTGTCTTGGGTCTGCCGGGAAACAGTTTCACAGGGGAGGCCTTCAGCTTGGGCTTGGATAATGTTTCTACTGGACTAGCGGGAGTCGAACCCTGCGCAAACTTCCGCTGGGCGTGAATCTTCTTCCTGCAAAAGAACATTTACAAATTGCAATTGCGGTAGAAGGGCGTATATAATACCCGATAACACTCCTTAATATTAAAAAATCGCAGTTCCAATTATCAATATCCGAGATGTATCTGAGGATACTGTCGGTGAGTGGGTCTGTATTGGTGTAAATGCAAGGTTTGTTCATCTGTACTGTATCTGAGGATACTGTCGGTGAGTGGCGACTGGGTCTGTATTGGTGTAAATGCAAGGTTTGTTCATCTGTACTGTATCTGAGGATACTGTCGGTGAGTGGCGACTGGGTCTGTATTGGTGTAAATGCAAGGTTTGTTCATCTGTACTGTATCTGAGGATACTGTCGGTGAGTGGCGACTGGGTCTGTATTGGTGTAAATGCAAGGTTTGTTCATCTGTACTGTA
>CM026395.1:69589308-69663287 GCA_014843695.1 Archivesica marissinica | reverse complement strand
TGCAGGTTAATGGACTACAATGCAGGTTAATGGACTACAATGCAGGTTAATGGACTACAATGCAGGTTAATGGACTACAATGCAGGTTAATGGACTACAATATATATGCAGGTTAATGGACTACAATATATATGCAAGTTAATGGACTACAATACATATGCAGGTTAATGGACTACAATATATATGCAGGTTAATGGACTACAATGCAGGTTAATGGACTACAATATATATGCAGGTTAATGGATTACAATATATATGCAGGTTAATGGACTACAATGCAGGTTAATGGACTACAATATATATGCAGGTTAATGGACTACAATATATATGCAGGTTAATGGACTACAATGCAGGTTAATGGACTACAATATATATGCAGGTTAATGGACTACAATATATATGCAGGTTAATGGACTACAATATATATGCAGGTTAATGGACTACAATATATATGCAGGTTAATGGACTACAATGCAGGTTAATGGACTACAATGCAGGTTAATGGACTACAATGCAGGTTAATGGACTACAATATATATATAGATCTTGGGCTCATACCTCTGAAGCATAAATAAGTTAAGAAATCTTCTGTCTTGGGTCTGCCGGGAAACAGTTTCACAGGGGAGGCCTTCAGCTTGGGCTTGGATAATGTTTCTACTGGACTAGCGGGAGTCGAACCCTGCGCAAACTTCCGCTGGGCGTGAATCTTCTTCCTGCAAAAGAACATTTACAAATTGCAATTGCGGTAGAAGGGCGTATATAATACCCGATAACACTCCTTAATATTAAAAAATCGCAGTTCCAATTATCAATATCCGAGATGTATCTGAGGATACTGTCGGTGAGTGGGTCTGTATTGGTGTAAATGCAAGGTTTGTTCATCTGTACTGTATCTGAGGATACTGTCGGTGAGTGGCGACTGGGTCTGTATTGGTGTAAATGCAAGGTTTGTTCATCTGTACTGTATCTGAGGATACTGTCGGTGAGTGGCGACTGGGTCTGTATTGGTGTAAATGCAAGGTTTGTTCATCTGTACTGTATCTGAGGATACTGTCGGTGAGTGGCGACTGGGTCTGTATTGGTGTAAATGCAAGGTTTGTTCATCTGTACTGTATCTGAGGATACTGTCGGTGAGTGGCGACTGGGTCTGTATTGGTGTAAATGCAAGGTTTGTTCATCTGTACTGTATTGGTGTAAATGCAAGGTTTGTTCATCTGTACTGTATTGGTGTAAATGCAAGGTTTGTTCATCTGTACTGTATTGGTGTAAATGCAAGGTTTGTTCATCTGTACTGTATTGGTGTAAATGCAAGGTTTGTTCATCTGTAGATCAATTTCACATGATTTATACCAATAGTGTACCATTATGTTTAATTAGTATAATTTTAACTGTTATTCAGACAAGAACAAGTGCTTCTAATGAGAGACATCTCTAATTTTCTATTACCTCCCTTGGTAGATAATGTCCGTTTTATTCCAAAATGTGAATAGGTCCTTTTAGTTGGAATCCTTTGTTTTTACTGTTGTTCCCTAACAAGATGTTGCGGTATGATAAATGTGATTTTATCCGAATCGTGTTAATTAACTGATAACATTCTTTTACTAATAACCCATTGCATATACTGTATGATAACAGATGGATGTGTAGTCCAGTGGTAACACGTTGGACTGGTAATCCAGGGATCGCAGGTTAGATCCCCCGTCTGACCCTAATAAAATTAACAGTCTTTCAGATGGGACGTTAAACCGAGGTCTCATGTCGGTGCTTTACACTGTGCACGTAAAAGAACCATAGGAGACTCTGGAATGGATCTCTGTCTGTATCACGCACTATCCTCCAAAATCTAAAATGATTAATATCTTCAGGAGGCGTCGCTCATATGGGCAACCGGTAGCGACGATAAATAAACGTAAAACACACTGTATGATATCCGACAAGATATAGTAATTTAGTAATCACAAGAAGCGATAGTAGAATAAAAATGTTAGAATGTTGTGCAAAGGAAACAACGATAAAAACAGAGGAAAACACTTAATAGGACCTATCTACTTTTAGGGAGTATTCAGGGGCAGTAACTGACCGATGTCTCTCATTATATCAAAGCAATGAAAGCATGCATACAATATAGTTCTATGTTGGTTATACCAGCTTACAAATACTAAATGACTAAACACTAGCCTGAAGACACAATTGAGTATATGACTGGTAAAAGCCTCTGTCAGGAACCTGTATTAACCCATTAAATGCTGAATAAATTGGAAGGGATGTGCAAACAACATAGATCCTGATCAGCTGCGGCATAACACTGCATCTGATCAGAATCTATGTTGTTTGCTATTGAGCAAAGTGTTTTAGCTCCACTATCTGAATAGCAAACAACATGATCCAGATCAGCTGCAGCGTAACACCGTGTCTGATCAGGATCTATGTTGTTTGCTATTCAGCAGTGTTTTAGCTCCACTATCTGAATAGCAAACAACATGATCCAGATCAGCTGCGGCGTAACACCGTATCTGATCAGGATCTAAGTTGTTTGCTATTCAGCAGTGTTGTGTTCTAGCTCCACAATCCGGATAGCAAACAACATAGATCCAGATCAGACGACACACTCTGTGCACATTCTGTGCTGTCAGATCTGACTATGCTGTTTGCAAAAGCGACTTTAGTCGTGATTAGCAGGTTACGGGTTAACACAGCCAACGTTCAGATCACCAAGTATGAACTCCAATATATATTTGACCTCTATATGACATAATATTGACTGACCAGTTAACCCATTTGATTCTGGATACCGTTCAAAACAGTATTTACAAAGAACATAGAGCATGATCAGCCACCACGGAACATGCTGTCTGATCAGGCTCTGTGATGTTTGCTATTCAGATGATCTTGCTACACTTGGCTATGTAGCAAACAACATAGATCCTGATCAGCACGCAACTGGATCTATGTTGTTTGCAAAAGCCTTTAAATGTATCCAGAATGAAATGGGTTAAGAGAAGGGTTGACTTTAATGATTCACATGGCTCACAATTTTATTGGAATCTCGATATTTGTCGTTTGATTCGATGCATTTCCAGCGAACATACCGATATCACCGACATAGTTTAATCATATTTTATTGCTCGATTCGTTTTACATATACATGTGAATACAAAACATGACACACTAAATAAAGGCAAACAGGTCGGGCCACAAGTTCTAGCAACATTAGTTATGGCCCTTCCCATATGACTGATGAATTGCTTTGACATAAAGGTAAGATTTTGAACTCTTTAACTCTTTCCCTCATAGAAGCACCTCTTGACGCCATTACCAATACGACATACATTGACAATGTAGTAGCCAAACCAATGTTCACAATAAAGGCCAGAATCTCATGTAGTCCCAGTAATATATATGGAGGTGAGATAGATATGGCGACTACTTATCCACTGCATGATAGCTAAATGGCTGTCGTTTGTATGGAGATATAATAGTATATTAACCTAAATCTCTATGTAGTCCCAGTAATATCTATGGCGGTGGGATAGATATGATGACTACTTATCCACTGCATGATAGCTAAATGGCTGTTGTTTGTATGGAGATATAACAGTATATTAAACTAAATCTCTATGTAGCCCCTGTAATATCTATGGAGGTGGGGTAGATATGGTGACTACTTATCCAATGCATGATAGCTAAATGACTGTCGTTTGTATGGAGATATAATAGTATATTAAACTAAATCTCTATGTAGCCACTGTAATATCTATGGAGGTGGGATAGATATGGCGACTACTTATCCGCTGCATGATAGCTAAATCTCTATGCAGGAAAGTGTTAAATGGATGTCGTTTGTATGGAGATATAATAGTATATTAAACTAAATCTCTATGAAGGAAAGGGTTAACAAGCAATAACTTTATTCAAATTTTAATATGAAAATGATCATTAAAAGGATATGAATAACAGATTAGACTGTACTTGCCAATAAAACAAGATTTTGACTGAAAGTGGCTTCCCATCTATAAGAGTGCACAAAAATAAATATATATTTTTTAAATGTGTTAAAATGGTATCAATAATTACGTTTTAGAAAAGACAGCACACCAACACTGACAATTTCTGCAACTTGCCTTGGACAAGCATGCAATTCATACTTGTGTCTGGTGTCCATTTTATCAAACCGTCTTATATGCGAGTGCATGCCAAAACCCACAGATTACAGGACAAAGGTAGGGGGGCATCTTATATGCGAGTATGGATGGTTAGATCTAACACTGGGTCGAGAGGGAAAATGCATGCGTATTAACCCATTTCATTCTGGATACATTTAAAGGCTTTTGCAAACAACATAGATCCAGATCAGCCGCAGCGTAACGCTGCGTGCTGATCAGGATCTATGTTGTTTGCTACATAGCCAAGTGTCTTAACAAGATCATCTGAATAGCAAACAGCATAGAGCCTGATCAGACGGAACGTTCCATGGCGGCTGATCAGGATCTATGTTGCTTGCTACATAGCCAAGTGTCTTAACAAGATCATCTGAATAGCAAACAGCATAGAGCCTGATCAGACGGAACGTTCCATGGCGGCTGATCTGGCTCTATGTTCTTTGCAAATACTGTTTGAATGGTATCCAGAAAATAATCAGCAGAAAGAGTCATAGTGCTATTGGAAAACTGACAGCATGTTATATGTTAGTGAGATCGAATATAGCACACGGGTATTAATCCTTAGAATTAAATTTAAACTATTTAAGAACAAGTAACATTTCTATATACAGTAAAACCTGTGTTAGTGGTCACCTCTGTTAAGCAGCCAACCTGTATTAAGCAGCCAGTTTCCAGATTCCCAATTTGCTGTTTTAATATACATTTGACCTCTATTAAGCAACCACCTGTGCTAAGCAGCCACTTTCTGCTGGCTGCTTAAGACCGGTTTGACTGTAATAGTATGTCCAATATTTGCATGAACCTAGCTGACGTCAGTATTGCAAGTAATCTTCTATAAAATAATTTAACAATCCAACAAATACATGTACATCCAAACCTGTCTTAGCCAAGGGAATTCACAGTGTGTGGCTGCTTAATAGAGGTAAAATGTATACTAAGACAATATATATTGGGAATCTGGAAACTGGCTGCTTAATAGAGGTTGGCTGCTAAATGGAGGTGACCACTAACATAGGTTTGACTGTATAGAAATTGACCAGTGATATAAAATGTGTTATTCCACTGGTTGAAGTCGGTGAAATAATGCATTTCATTATCACTGCTTTATGCCTCTGGTTTCCAGCAGTTTGAAATATTATCAACATGAACTTAAAATAAAAACAATTTTCAGCCCAAAAGAAAAATGTGCTTTTTTTTTTAAAAACTTCGATTCCGAAGCAAGTTTTAACAACTTATATTAATCACTCTCATTGGCGCGGATAAAAGCGTAAATGTGGAGTACCCGGAGAAACCCCACCTGTCCGATCTGGTGACCATCGTACCATCTCAATGTGCTTGCTGTTATGTGACTGATCAAATTATATTTCACTCCTGAACATATAAAGCTAACTTATTAAATAATTGCTTTCAAAATTACCACTTTGTTTTTAGCAATATCCCAATGAGCATTTTACTGATTCAGACAGGCAGTCAATATTATCGAAAATATTGACTGATCGTGGGTGAATAGTTAACAATATTGACTGTTTGCTTATGGGAATTTTGTATTGAGTAGTCATGTGACGTATAATAAATATATTTATAACATAATTTGAGCTGCAGATATGTAATAACGCCATTAAATATTTTTCATATTTCACTAGTGCAATAACAATGCAATTGAGCACTGTATGTATTCATTGCTCTGTGAAAAAAACAACAACAAAAACAACATGACGTCGAAAATCCAATGGCACTGAAAATAATAATGTATGTATGTTCCATTAATGTCAAACCCCTTGCGGAGACGTAGACATGTTTTCCTGGGCAAGCTTAGCTGACCTAAGTGGTTAACCAGTACTAAGCAATGTGTGTGAGGTGCTTGCTCAATGACACTCACTACATACGTAGCCAGACCGAGTATCGAACCCGGGACCGTTCGATTCCAAATCCGACGCTCTACCACTGGACCACGGATGCCACACAAAAATCCAGCTATAAACACTATAAATCCTGCATGGCAGGTTATTAACCCATTTCATTCTTATGTTATGTTATATTTCGGGTTTTACGCCTGCATCAGCACAATTTTGGGCTATATCGCCGGCAGGCAGTTTACCTAACAACACCTTTCCTGGGCAGGCTCCAACGGTTAACCAGTACTTGGGTGCACCAACCTCCGTAAGAAACTGCCAACTTTTTCATATAAATGAGACACAGTCTGAGCGGGGCTCGAACCCGTGACCATCAGTGATGATATGTTACAGTGGTATACAAGTCAGCGACCGTAACCACTCGACCACGGAGGTAGACCATTTCATTCTGGATACCGTTCAAACAGTATTTGCAAAGAACATAGCATAGAGCCAGATCATCTGCCACGGAACGTGCCGTCTGATCAGGCACTATGCTGTTTGCTATTCAGGTGATCTTGCTAAGACACTTGGCTATGTAGCGAACAACATAGATCCTGATCAGCACGCAGCATTACGCTGCGGCTGATCTGGATCTATGTTGCTTGCAAAAGCCTTTAAATGTATCCAGAATGAAATGGGTTAATGGTACAAATCCTGCCCAATCATTGAATCAACAGCCATGTCTAGCTACAGTAGAAATTCCAATGTAAAACTTGCTTGTGACGCGACATTGTTCTACCTTACAGGGAATCGTTGGAACTTTACGGCGGTCATTTTGCTCTATAGTCTATGGGGGGAAATTGTATACATATGTATGTTGATTTCAAAATTAAATGAATTGAAAACATAAAGGCGACATCTCTATATTTGATGTCAGTTATGATATGTAATTATAAAGACATTTATTACTATACAGTCAAACCTGCGTTAGTGATCACCTCCATTAAGGAGTCAACCTGTATTAAGCGGCCAGTTTCCACATTCCCAATATGTTGTTTTGGTATACATTAGACCTCTATTAAGCAACCACCTGTCCTTAGCAGCCACTTTATTATGTGATTCCCTTGGTTGGCTGCTTCAGACAGGTTTGACTATATGCCCTACATTATGAATGATTTGTAAGCGGATGGTAAATACTGTAATTGGCGAAAATAAAATGCAAAATATGTGATTTTGACTAGAAATGATATTTCATTGATGTTACAATGTATTTTGGATTGTAACGTGGTCCTGGGATGTAGTAACCCAGTGGGGGGGGGTCCAGGGCATGCGCCGGATGCCTGTGGCTTTAATAAAACTACTGTTCATTTTCTTGGATATTTTCTTTTAAAAAATCACAACTGGCTGTTATGGAGAACATTTGTGGCAAAATAATACTACTATATAGATGTTTACATTTGCAACATGTAAGTTGAGACTGTCAGATACACAAGTGATATACCGCACAAGTCATGTTTCAGTATATACAGTTACACCCCTCTATACAAAGGGCCATGAAATAGAGTAAAAGTTTGGCTTAGAGGGGCTTTCAGTTTAGTGGGAGTAATCAGGGTGGTGCCTATGAAATCAATGGTTCAATCTACAATGCTCACAATGTTAATGAGATATATGATCAATGAATGGTTCAATCTACAATGCTGAGAATACTGATGAGATATATGATCAATCAATGGTTCAATCTACAATGTTAATGAGATACATGACCAATCAATGGTTCAATCTACAATGTTAATGAGATATATGACCAATCAATGGTTCAATCTACAATGTTAATGAGATATATGATCAATCAATGGTTCAATCTACAATGTTAATGAGATATATGACCAATCAATGGTTCAATCTACAATGTTAATGAGATATATGACCAATGAATGGTTCAATCTACAATGCTCACAATGTTAATGAGATATATGATCAATGAATGGTTCAATCTACAATGTTAATGAGATATATGATCAATGAATGGTTCAATCTACAATGCTCACAATGTTAATGAGATATATGATCAATGAATGGTTCAATCTACAATGCTCACAATGTTAATGAGATATATGATCAATGAATGGTTCAATCTACAATGCTCACAATGTTAATGAGATATATGATCAATGAATGGTTCAATCTACAATGCTCACAATGTTAATGAGATATATGATCAATGAATGGTTCAATCTACAATGCTCACAATGTTAATGAGATATATGATCAATGAATGGTTCAATCTACAATGCTCACAATGTTAATGAGATATATGATCAATGAATGGTTCAATCTACAATGCTCACAATGTTAATGAGATATATGATCAATGAATGGTTCAATCTACAATGCTCACAATGTTAATGAGATATATGATCAATGAATGGTTCAATCTACAATGCTCACAATGTTAATGAGATATATGATCAATGAATGGTTCAATCTACAATGCTCACAATGTTAATGAGATATATGATCAATGAATGGTTCAATCTACAATGCTCACAATGTTAATGAGATATATGATCAATCAATGGCTCAATCTACAATGCTGAGAATACTGATGAGATATATGATTATATCTTTGCAGCTAAATACTGGTAGTAACAAACTGATTTTAATTTCAAATAAAGTTGAAAATCGTTTGTTTAACGTTCAGCATGCTGCAGGCGAAATGAGCAGATAACAAATGTGTAATATTTTTCTTATTTTTCCTAGAAATTAGGTCCCGATGTGACGATTTGAATGAAATGTCAAGCCCTACATTCTAGGAAAAGTAAGAAAATTATATATCATTACACATTTGTTATCTGCTCATTTCAATACAGCTAAAAGCTAAAAGGGTTCGTCAGTTTCATATTTGATCCGCAAGTATGAAGACAAGTGTTCGGTTAGCAGGGGTTAAAATGAACAAGAGTAGAGAAATATCAATCAAAACAAATGGTTTTGTTTTCAGGGTTCATTCTAGGTCAGAATGTTTGGGAGAAGTGAGAAAGCGCGTGATCGCTTCCTTAAATGGTGTTCTTTAATATACTTCTGCAAAATAGGGTTAAAATGCACAGTACAACCATTAAATACAAGATTTGAATACGAGTGCTTTATAATGGGCCAGTGTATCGATATTACTAGACAAAATTTTGTTTGAAAATCGTAAAAACCAAGGGAGAAGTGGGGCCCCCAGAGGGCAAAGTCAGGGTCCCTAGGGCGACAATTTCGCCCACATCGCCCTCTAGAATGATACCTGTGTTTTAATTTAGGAATTCCGGCTTATAATCAATATGGGGTTTCACTGTACAGATAAAGTTATAATAATCAAGTACAACTGACATGCATGAAGCAGACGAAATAAACAACACCAAGACGTGTGAACTATGGAAACAAACAACTGGCGAATCTTCACAACAACTCACTTACTGCTGAGACACACTCGCGTAACGAGTCCCGCGTGCACCAGAGCATGACGGCTCGGGGCATATGGGTGTGAACGAGTTCACAGCATATTTTCTTTGTGCATGGAACTTAGTCCTGAAAGTGGTACACAAGCATGAATCAGTGGTAGCACTAAGTGGCCTCCGGCATGCACACTCACCTCTACCAAACCAGTGAAGCCAAATTCCAAAGAATTACTTAGAACATTATAACCAGAAGATCAAAATCTTCATGCACCATTTATGTATTTATTCATCACATATTTTAAGTCGAAATTAGTAATTTTGTTGTTTCCCCCCAAATATGTTATAAATGCAAAATAGAGCAACATCAAAATCACAATTTTGTTTGATTTTTTCCACAGATCATCAATTCAAAGCAAGTGTGTGTGCTTTTTTGTATTATTTACCGCCACTATCGGTTACCGATGATCGGCGCACCCTATAGAGAGTAGTCATTTTAGATTTTAGAGGATAGTGCAATGATACAGCTCCTCTACATCAGTTAGCATCACACGCAGTGACATTACATCAGTTAGCATCACGCGCAGTGACATGACATCAGTTAGCATCACACACAATGACATTACATCAGTTAGCATCACGCACAGTGACATGACATCAGTTTGCATCACACACAGTGACATTACATCAGTTAGCATCACGCACAGTGACATTACATCAGTTAGCATCACACGCAGTGACATTACATCAGTTAGCATCACATGCAGTGACATTACATCAGTTAGCATCACACACAATGACATTACATCAGTTAGCATCACACGCAGTGACATTACATCAGTTAGCATCACGCACAGTGACATTACATCAGTTTGCATCACGCGCAGTGACATTACATCAGTTAGCATCACGCACAGTGACATTACATCAGTTAGCATCACGCGCAGTGACATTACATCAGTTAGCATCACGCACAGTGACATTACATCAGTTTGCATCACGCGCAGTGACATTACATCAGTTAGCATCACGCACAGTGACATGACATCAGTTAGCATCACACACAGTGACATTACATCAGTTAGCATCACACACAGTGACATTACATCAGTTAGCATCACATGCAGTGACATTATATCAGTTAGCATCATGCGCAGTGACATGACATCAGTTAGCATCACGCACAATGACATTACATCAGTTAGCATCATGCGCAGTGACATTACATCAGTTTGCATCACACACAGTGACATGACATCAGTTAGCATCACGCGCAGTGACATTACATCAGTTAGCATCACGCGCAGTGACATTACATCAGTTTGCATCACACACAGTGACATTACATCAGTTAGCATCACACACAGTGACATTACATCAGTTAGCATCACACACAATGACATTACATCAGTTAGCATCATGCGCAGTGACATTACATCAGTTTGCATCACACACAGTGACATGACATCAGTTAGCATCATGCGCAGTGACATGACATCAGTTAGCATCACACGCAGTGACATTACATCAGTTTGCATCACACACAGTGACATTACATCAGTTAGCATCACGTGCAGTGACATTACATCAGTTAGCATCATGCGCAGTGACATGACATCAGTTAGCATCACACGCAGTGACATTACATCAGTTTGCATCACACACAGTGACATGACATCAGTTAGCATCACACGCAGTGACATGACATCAGTTTGCATCATGCGCAGTGACATTACATCAGTTAGCATCACACACAGTGACATTATATCAGTTAGCATCACACGCAGTGACATGACATCAGTTTGCATCATGCGCAGTGACATTACATCAGTTTGCATCATGCGCAATGACATTACATCAGTTAGCATCACACACAGTGACATGACATCAGTTAGCATCACGCGCAGTGACATTACATCAGTTAGCATCACACGCAGTGACATTACATCAGTTAGCATCACACGCAGTGACATTACATCAGTTAGCATCACACACAGTGACATGACATCAGTTAGCATCACGCGCAGTGACATTACATCAGTTAGCATCACACGCAGTGACATTACATCAGTTAGCATCACGCGCAGTGACATTACATCAGTTAGCATCACGCGCAGTGACATTACATCAGTTAGCATCACGCACAGTGACATTACATCAGTTAGCATCACGCACAGTGACATTACATCAGTTAGCATCACGCGCAGTGACATTACATCAGTTAGCATCACGCGCAGTGACATTACATCAGTTTGCATCATGCGCAGTGACATTACATCAGTTAGCATCACACACAGTGACATTACATCAGTTAGCATCACACACAGTGACATTACATCAGTTAGCATCACGCGCAGTGACATTACATCAGTTAGCATCACGCACAGTGACATTACATCAGTTAGCATCACGCACAGTGACATTACATCAGTTAGCATCACGCGCAGTGACATTACATCAGTTAGCATCACACACAGTGACATTACATCAGTTAGCATCATGCGCAGTGACATTACATCAGTTTGCATCATGCGCAGTGACATTACATCAGTTAGCATCACACACAGTGAAATTACATCAGTTAGCATCACACACAGTGACATTACATCAGTTAGCATCACACACAGTGACATTACATCAGTTAGCATCACGCGCAGTGACATTACATCAGTTAGCATCACACGCAGTGACATTACATCAGTTAGCATCATGCACAGTGACATTACATCAGTTAGCATCACGCGCAGTGACATTACATCAGTTAGCATCACGCGCAGTGACATTACATCAGTTAGCATCATGCACAGTGACATTACATCAGTTAGCATCACGCGCAGTGACATTACATCAGTTAGCATCACGCGCAGTGACATTACATCAGTTAGCATCACGCGCAGTGACATTACATCAGTTAGCATCACGCGCAGTGACATTACATCAGTTAGCATCACGCGCAGTGACATTACATCAGTTAGCATCACGCACAGTGACATTACATCAGTTAGCATCACGCACAGTGACATTACATCAGTTAGCATCACGCGCAGTGACATTACATCAGTTAGCATCACGCGCAGTGACATTACATCAGTTAGCATCACGCGCAGTGACATTACATCAGTTAGCATCACGCGCAGTGACATTACATCAGTTTGCATCACGCGCAGTGACATTACATCAGTTTGCATCACGCGCAGTGACATTACATCAGTTAGCATCACGCGCAGTGACATTACATCAGTTAGCATCACGCGCAGTGACATGACATCAGTTAGCATCACGCGCAGTGACATTACATCAGTTAGCATCACGCGCAGTGACATGACATCAGTTAGCATCACGCGCAGTGACATTACATCAGTTTGCATCACGCGCAGTGACATTACATCAGTTAGCATCATGCACAATGACATGACATCAGTTTGCATCACGCGCAGTGACATTACATCAGTTAGCATCACGCACAGTGACATTACATCAGTTAGCATCACGCACAGTGACATTACATCAGTTAGCATCACGCGCAGTGACATTACATCAGTTTGCATCACGCACAATGACATTACATCAGTTTGCATCACGCGCAGTGACATTACATCAGTTTGCATCACGCGCAGTGACATTACATCAGTTTGCATCACGCACAATGACATTACATCAGTTTGCATCACGCGCAGTGACATTACATCAGTTAGCATCACACACAGTGACATTATATCAGTTAGCATCACACGCAGTGACATGACATCAGTTTGCATCACGCGCAGTGACATTACATCAGTTTGCATCACGCGCAGTGACATTACATCAGTTTGCATCACGCACAATGACATTACATCAGTTTGCATCACGCGCAGTGACATTACATCAATTTGCATCACGCGCAGTGACATTACATCAGTTAGCATCACGCACAGTGACATTACATCAGTTTGCATCATGAGCAGTGACATGACATCAGTTAGCATCACGCACAGTGACATTACATCAGTTTGCATCACACGCAGTGACATTACATCAGTTAGCATCACGTGCAGTGACATTACATCAGTTAGCATCACGCACAGTGACATTACATCAGTTTGCATCATGAGCAGTGACATGACATCAGTTAGCATCACGCACAGTGACATTACATCAGTTTGCATCACGCGCAGTGACATTACATCAGTTAGCATCACGCACAGTGACATTACATCAGTTTGCATCACGCGCAGTGACATTACATCAGTTAGCATCATGCACAATGACATGACATCAGTTTGCATCACGCGCAGTGACATTACATCAGTTAGCATCACGCGCAGTGACATTACATCAGTTAGCATCACGCGCAGTGACATTACATCAGTTAGCATCACGCGCAGTGACATTACATCAGTTAGCATCACGCGCAGTGACATTACATCAGTTTGCATCACGCGCAGTGACATTACATCAGTTAGCATCATGCACAATGACATGACATCAGTTTGCATCACGCGCAGTGACATTACATCAGTTAGCATCACGCGCAGTGACATGACATCAGTTAGCATCACACACAGTGACATTACATCAGTTAGCATCACACGCAGTGACATTACATCAGTTAGCATCACGCGCAGTGACATTACATCAGTTAGCATTACACACAGTGACATTACATCAGTTAGCATCACATGCAGTGACATTACATCAGTTAGCATCACGCACAGTGACATTACATCAGTTTGCATCACACACAATGACATTACATCAGTTAGCATCACACGCAGTGACATTACATCAGTTTGCATCACATGCAGTGACATGACATCAGTTAGCATCATGCGCAGTGACATGACATCAGTTAGCATCACGCGCAGTGACATTACATCAGTTTGCATCACGCGCAGTGACATTACATCAGTTTGCATCATGCGCAGTGACATGACATCAGTTAGCATCATGCGCAGTGACATGACATCAGTTAGCATCACGCGCAGTGACATTACATCAGTTTGCATCACGCGCAGTGACATTACATCAGTTTGCATCATGCGCAGTGACATGACATCAGTTTGCATCATGCGCAGTGACATGACATCAGTTAGCATCATGCGCAGTGACATTACATCAGTTAGCATCACACGCAGTGACATTACATCAGTTAGCATCACACGCAGTCACATTGCATCAGTTAGCATCAACACATATGCTAGAAAAACAACAAAACTGTGCTTTTTTGCTTCAAGACAAGAGATATAAAAAATATCCCACCAAATTTAATTCATTTTGAACTTTCACAATATGTAAAGTTATGTTTTTTTAAATGAATATGCAAGCAATTCATCTTCGGTTATTAACAATTAGCTAAAGATATTAATGACAATTAAATAATGTCTATCCCTTGAGAATGACTCACAAGTATAAATCAAGTGCAGAAATAGAGTGGTTAAAACTATACTGAGGTAAGCCTAGTGACATCAAGGGTATACAAGTATGAATCTAAAGTGTAAAACTACTGGAGGCTGCAATTTTAGTACTGGGTATATGTGATGTGAAGCAATACACGCAGTGCACAAGTATGAATTAGGTGTAGCAGTAGTATATGTTCAACAAGCACATTTCATGAATTGATATTCCAAGCTAAAGTGGAGCTGGGCGAAGAAATATGTGGATATTTAGTCAATTAAAGGGCTATAACTCTGGTGTTACAGGGATGACCCCCACAAAAAGTGCATGAACACGACCACACTATGGTGATACTTATTTATTTTAAGCTTCATGAAATTCCACTCATTGCTTATTGAGAATTGGCTCCCGGATGACACGACATCAAAATCGAAACGTGATTTGGGAAAATATTCTATTGGCATTGCTTGCAAAGTTTCTGTATGGTTATAGTTATAGTGAAATAACTAGCCCTTAAGTTCATCAAAACAAGACTCATTTTTAAAGTTTGCCCAGCGATGGTTAGCTTACATGTATATGGTGGATGGACATTAGCAAATGTGTCAAGGACTTACTTTTTTGCATCCAGTCTGGTCATTTCTTTTTTCTCAATAAAACTCCTATTGGAATCCACACTACAGCTGCTCTCATCAAGGGACTTCTGTTCTCCCAGTGAACACAGACTGGTCCTAAAGTAACATATACAGTTTCTCACTGTTATCCCAGTGAACACCGACTGGTCATAAAGTAACATATACAGGTTATCACTGTTCCCCCAATGAACACAGACAGTTTCTCACTGTTCTCCCAATGAACACAGACTGGTCCTAAAATAACATATACAGTTTCTCACTGTTCCACCAATGAACACAGACTGGTCCTAAATTAACATATACGGCGCAATGTCCCTTTCTCTAGCAGATACATCTCTCTCCATCTGCTTCAGAACTGGGTCCTGTCTAGGGCGCAATGTCCCTTTCTCTAGCAGATACATCTCCCTCCATCTGCTTCAGAACTGGGTCCTGTCTAGGGCGCAATGTCCCTTTCTGTAGCAGATACATCTCCCTCCATCTGCTTCAGAACTGGGTCATGTCTAGGGCGCAATGTCCCTTTCTCTAGCAGATACCTTTCCCTCCATCTGCTTCAGAACTGGGTCCTGTCTAGGGCGCAATGTCCCTTTCTCTAGCAGATACATATCTCTCCATCTGCTTCAGAACTGGGTCCTGTCTAGGGCGCAATGTCCCTTTCTCTAGCAGATACCTTTCCCTCCATCTGCTTCAGAACTGGGTCCTGTCTAGGGCGCAATGTCCCTTTCTCTAGCAGATACATATCTCTCCATCTGCTTCAGAACTGGGTCCTGTCTAGGGCGCAATGTCCCTTTCTCTAGCAGATACCTTTCCCTCCATCTGCTTCAGAACTGGGTTCTGTCTAGGGCGCAATGTCCCTTTCTCTAGCAGATACCTTCCCTCCATCTGCTTCAGAACTGGGTCCTGTCTAGGGCGCAATGTCCCTTTCTCTAGCAGATACCTTTCCCTACATCTGTTTCAGAACTGGGTCCTGTCCAGGGAGCATTGTCCCTTTCTCTAGCAGATACCTTTCCCTCCATCTGCTTCAGAACTGGGTCCTGTCTAGGGCGCAATGTCCCTTTCTCTAGCAGATACCTTTCCCTCCATCTGTTTCAGAACTGGGTCCTGTCCAGGGAGCAATGTCCCTTTCTCTAGCAGATACCTTTCCCTCCACCTGCTTCAGAACTGGGTCCTGTCTAGGGCGCAATGTCCCTTTCTCTAGCAGATACCTTTCCCTCCATCTGTTTCATAACTGGGTCCTGTCCAGGGAGCAATGTCCCTTTCTCTAGCAGATACCTTTCCCTCCATCTGCTTCAGAAGGAAATGTACTTCTTAGCCTGGCTCCATGTTTCACAGTTTCACTCTCATTTTAATATCATCCAATTGATATAGCATTGACAATACATCTCATCTTCTCAGAAAAACGGATATCCCATCTCCCACCTGCTCAGATAATGTGACATTCCATCTCTCACCTCCCCGGACAATGTGACATCCAATCTCTCACCTGTTCGGACAATGTGACATCCTATCTCTTATTTGTTCGGACAATGTGACATTCCATCTCTCACCCTGCTCAGACAATGTGACATCCAATCTCTCACCTGTTCGGACGATGTGACATCCCATCTCACACCTGCTCAGACAATGTGACATTCAATCTTTCATCTGCTCAAGACCATGTGACATCCCATCTCTCATCTGCTCAGAAAAAGGGATATCCCATCTCTCACCTGCTTGGACAATGTGCCATCCCATCTCTCACCTGCTTGGACAATGTGCCATCCCATCTCTCACCTGATTGGACAATGTGACATCCCATCTCTCACCTGATTGGACAATGTGACATCCCATTTCTCACCTGATTGGACAATGTGACATGCCATCTCTCACCTGCTTGGACAATGTGACATCCCATCTCTCGAGTCTGCAATACTGTCCTCATCCTCCGGTTTATCATCACGGGACTGACGCCGCGCCTCCTGTAAAGATGCGTACAATGCCTTCTTCAGCTCACGCTCTTCCTTCCATGACAAACCAGACACGGAATCCTCCTACAACAAACAGAATCATTATCACAAACCGACTGATAATATGCAACACTTTAACGAAACCCCGTCTACAGGATCACAATTTGAGCAAACGTAGTAATGGTTCACTAGGTGATGCTACATGCCAAATGCGCGTTCACTTCAGGTGCGAAAGGTCCGGAGTTCGAGCCCCACTGGAGCCGTTACGATCGAGTCCTTGGGCAAGGAATTTAAGTTCCAAGTTGCCTCTTCTCTCTCCCTCATGGCGATGGATTCCATCAGGAATGAGGTCTCGAGAGTGATTAATATAAGTTGTAAGAACTTGTTTCACAATGGAGCTAAAATAAATATATAGTATAAACTATATAACCTAAGCTGTTGGTGCGACTTTAAACCATCGCGAATCCATCGCCACGAGGGAGATAGAAGAGGCAACGTGGAATTTAAATGCCTTGCCTAAGGGGCACAATCGTAACGGCAACAGCGGGGCTCGAACTCCGGACCTTTCGCACCTGAAGCGAACGTGCATCCACTGCGCTATCACGACTTTCACAATATTTCACTTAGGTTATTATATGGCTACTCTCCAAATATTATTGGTGGAAGTATACCCTGTATGAGCCTTCAAACTGAATTTCAAGCTTGAGCTGACACCCGGGTAGAACCAGAGCTAAAAAATATCTACCTAAAATAATGCTGTATAAACACTAATAACAGTAATTACCAAATTCTTTGGCGATATGTTTCGCTTTGGTCGTCTATTCTTCAGGTCAGATGCCGACCGTCTGGTCATCATCGGCTTAGGCGTCTTGCTCACCATCCTGCTAACATAATATTACGTCTTCCTTCAATCTCTGCATATAATAATCATGAGTTTATTATTTTCCTCATAACATTCCATTAAGAATCGCAATTTAACAATATTTTCTCCATTCACCACAATGGAAAGCAATGTGAGCAGGTGTCGGTGTATTTGCTTTGGTAGCTCAATTGCTAGCTTCATTTAGAGTAATCCACACGTCCGATGTTCGAATCCCAATCAAAATTGACATACTTCCTCTCCTATTACGTCATGTACAGGTCATTCTAGGTCATAATTTTTTGGAGTAGTGGGACATGTGTGTTTTACGTTTATTTATCGTCGCTACCATATGAGCGACGCCTCCTGAAGAGATTAGTCATTTTAGATTTTTGGAGGATAGTGCAATGATACAGACAGAGACCCATTCCAGAGTCTCCTCTGGTTCTTTTACGTGCACGGTGTACAGCACTGACACGAGACCTCGGTTTAAAGTCCAATCATGTGGCTCATTCTAGGTAATAATTTTTAGGAGAAGTTCAATAGCGCGCGATTACACCCTTAACCCTTTCCTTCATAGAGATTTAGGTTAATATATTATTATATCTCCATACAAGCGACATCCATTTAGCTATTGGGCAGTGGATAGGTAGTCGCCATATCTATCTCACCTCCGTAGATATTACTGGGACTACACGAGATTCGGGCCTTTATTATGAACATTGGTTTGGCTACTACATTGTCAATGTATGTCGTATTAGTAATGGCGTCAAGAGGTGCTTCTATGAGGGAAAGTGTTAAATTGTGTTATTTAATAGATTTCAACAAAATAGGGTTAAGTCACAATTTGACAATTTTGAATAGGAGTATATTATATTGGGCCAGTGTATGCTACTGGACAATATTTTTTTAAGGAGAAGTGGGGTCCCCAGGGGGCGAAGTCAGAATCCCTATTTAATATATATATATACTAATACAACTTTATTTAATGCTATGTATATTGTGCAAACATTGAAATTTATGCTTGTATGTTATGAAAGACCAAAGTACTAACAGCAAGTTTCTTTTCATCAAAACGAAGCATCAGAAAAGAAGCTATATCTCAGATAGCGGAATGCTCCGGATCAACTTCCCTTCTACGACACCATATGCAGAAGATCTGCCATTTGGCATCATAACTCGAAGGTCGTTTAGACTCTGACATGAAGGAGGTAACCTTCGGAGATAATTGCTCTTTTGTGATGGAATGCCTGATAAAGGCCTTGATTGCACACATGAAACATTCGTGTTTTACTATTGTAATGTGGGTCAGACTTGCAACAACAAAAAATAATCCACCGTGATTTTCCACTATGATATAAATCTGCCCTGCCACCCCCCTGTAGTAAATTTAGAAAGGCTGTGGGACTTGTACTGTATCTTTATGTGGAATGCTAGATGTTTTCACGAGCAGACCTAAAGATGGTAGTAAATTGTGTGTTTATATATGTCAAGGCACTAATTCTAACAGAGCCCTGTTGTGTGTTTTTTATCATGTTGGCTTTCTCTCTCGAGCAGTGGCAGGTATCTTATTACTATATGTCAAGTAATTCCAACAGAGCACTGTTTTCTACCTCCATAAAACGCATATCTACTTCCAGAAGTTCTTGGAGTTTTGTCCTTTAGATATATATGTGTGATTGTAGTTACGTAGTTTATATTTTTCTTAATGTCACAACTCAATCTTGTAAAGCCAATGTACGAGGCCTAGTATGCATTATATTTATGTAAGAGTGTCTTATTTCTAAATTCTATTCCAACACCAACCATGATCATTCATGTGTCAGTGCTCATATAATGCTGTCGGTCAGATGATTATATATTAGTGTAGGACACAATTCCCCCCTCCCGTGTTTTTGGACATAATCTGTCCGATGACTGCTACCATCCGTTATCTACTTCAGTTTGGCTAAATGGAGTGAATACTTACCAACAAGTTGTGGTATATTTACAGCTATTAATATATAGACTGTTATATGTAGAATGAACGTGAAAACATAATAACGTGCAAGAAACCCGTGTAAAGAAGGGAAAACGTGGATTTTCTAATATTTTTTCTTTGTTTAAAGTTGCAAAATCCGCTACCTTACTGTTCATGCATCAATAAAAGCCCACTAGTGGCATCCGGTATATATCGTGATATGCAGAGTATATAGTTATACTCTGTCTATAATGAACTGTGGTCTGTCTCCCTTTGGAGATAGTAGAATTTTGTAGTGTGATGTGGTTTTTGCAAAAATGAAAAGGTAACACTGTGCATATGCAAGGGAAATTATCACATTAATTATTTAATCTGTTTATCTTTTGGACCCTTGAACTCAAAATTATCGTAAATACTTTTAACGATGTGAGTTACAGTAAGGTGACGTTACAAACAGACTAGTTTATTAACTCAATTCAGTCAAGTCAGCGCCGACCGGTCAGGTCAAGTATGTGGAATACAAGATGATAGTGACATTTGTTCTGACTGCGAGGTATGTTTCGGTGTTGTGTCGGAAGACGATATCTGTAAAAGTGCCAAAAGTACATTGGAAATAAATGGAGTAAATACAAACATTTTTATTGACGCATGTTCTACAATTAACATTGTGAATGAATATATGTAAACAGCATCACAATTACCGAACTATAACACAAAGGAATTTGCTTTTGCACAGAAAACGTCACTGCCAATTAAAGGGAAATGTACACTAACTATCTAAACAGGCACATATACATACGGATTGTTACGTTATTTGGAAACAGCCATCTATCTAGGAATCATTTCTGTGATTCAATCGGTTGAGTGTGAAACATAGAACAAAATATTCAAGTGTTTTCACATGACTCAATTCGTTAACGATAGAGGCAGTAACGAAATATACAATTGGCAGTAATCTTGGGACAAGTGTCTAGTTGTGCATATTGTAACCAGTTGGATGATGTGTGGTGTATTTACTGTCACTTGGACATTTTTATGACACAACGTGTGTCTGTGTTTCATCTCCAAGACCCATTGTTGAATTTTCATCAACCCTTGACAGGAAGCATCGGTATGATGTCTTGTTGTACATATTATCCCGTTCTGTTCGGATGATTATTTGTGGATTTATGGCTATTTGGACATTTTTAAACATGTTGTCTAGGCTTTATCTACAAAACACCTTGTCGGATTGTCACCAAACTGGGACTCAAGGTCCTCGATCTGTTGTGGCATTGTCCACTGTATTCCTCTGTGATGATCTATTGTGGGCTTCATTGCGCAGTCTAGTTTACCTAAGATTCCCTATTGATTCAAAATGATAAAAGCTGTGGCAGTCTAGACTATCATGACAGACTGGAAGCCTTCCACTGTTGACTGGTTCATAGCAGCATGCGATAATTGGTTTCACAGGGCATTAATTAGTGGCGGGAAAGAAGCAGATATGTATGTAGTGTTGGGTATGAGAGGGAGGATGGGAGCGGGAGAGGGAGGGAGAGCGTGGGAGAGAGGGAAGGTGGGAGAGGGAGAATGTGGGATAGTGAGACAAAGGGAGAGTATTGGAGAGGGAAGGAGAGTGTTGGAGAGGGTGTGGGAGAGGGATGGATAGTGTGGGAGAGGGAGGGGCTAGTGTGGCAGGGGGAGTGCGAGAAGAGTATGGGGATAGTTGGAGAGGGCTGGAGAGTGTGTGAGAGGGATGGAGAGTGTGTAGAGGGCTGGGGAGTTTGTGAGAGGGGTGAAGAGTGCCACTGTGGGAAAGTGTGTGAGGATGAAGAATGTCACTGTGGGAAAGTGTGTGAGGATGAAGAATGTCACTGTGGGAAAGTGTGTGAGGATGAAGAATGTCACTGTGGGAGAGTGTGGGAGGATGGAGAGTGTTTTTGAGGAATGGAGTGTCACTGTGGGAGAGTGTGGGAGGATGGAGAGTATGGGGAGGGATGGAGAGTGTGGGGAGGGATGGAGAGTGTGGGAGGGTGGGTAGTGTGGGGGAGGGATTAAGAGTGTCACTGTGGGAGAGTGTGGGAGGATGGAGAGTGTCACTGTGGGATAGTGTGGGAGGATGGAGAGTGTTACTGTGGGAGAGTGTGGGGAGGGATGGAGAGTGTGGGAGGGTGGGTAGTGTGGGGAGGGATGAAGAGTGTCACTGTGGGAGAGTGTGGGAGGATGGAGAGTGTCACTGTGGGAGAGTGTGGGAGGATGGAGAGTGTTACTGTGGGAGAGTGTGGGAGGATGGAGAGTGTCACTGTGGGAGAGTGTGGGAGGATGGAGAGTGTCACTGTGGGAGAGTGTGGGAGGATGGCGAGTGTTACTGTGGGAGAGTGTGGGAGGATGGAGAGTGTCACTGTGGGATAGTGTGGGAGGATGGAGAGTGTCACTGTGGGAGAGTGTGGGAGGATGGAGAGTGTCATTGTGGGAGAGTGTGGGAGGATGGAGTGTCACTGGGGATAGTGTGGGAGGATGGAGAGTGTCACTGTGGGAGAGTGTGGGGAGGGATGGATAGTGTCACTGTGGGATTATGTGGTAGGATGGAGAGTGTAACTGTGCGAGAGTGTGGGGAGGGATGGCGAGTGTCACTGTGGGAGAGTGTGGGAGGATGGAGAGTGTCACTGTGGGAGAGTGTGGGAGGATGGAGAGTGTCACTGTGGGATAGTGTGGGAGGATGGAGAGTGTCACTGTGTGAGAGTGTGGGGAGGGATGGCGAGTGTCACTGTGGGAGAGTGTGGGAGGATGGCGAGTGTCACTGTGGGAGAGTGTGGGAGGATGGAGAGTGTTACTGTGGGATAGTGTGGGAGGATGGAGAGTGTCACTGTGGGATAGTGGGGGAGGATGGAGAGTGTTACTGTGGGAGAGTGTGGAGGATGGAGAGTGTACTGTGGGATAGTGTGGGGAGGGATGGAGAGTGTCACTGTGGGAGAGTGTGGGAGGATGGAGAGTGTTACTGTGGGATAGTGTGGGGAGGGATGGCGAGTGTCACTGTGGGAGAGTGTGGGAGGATGGAGGAGAGTGTCACTGTGTGAGATTGTGGGAGGATGGAGAGTGTCACTGTGGGATAGTGTGGGAGGATGGAGAGTGTCACTGGGAGAGTGTGGGAGGATGGAGAGTGTCACTGTGGGATAGTGTGGGAGGATGGAGAGTGTCACTGTGGGGAGAGTGTGGGGAGGGATGGATAGTGTCACTGTGGGAGAGTGTGGGGAGGGATGGCGAGTGTCACTGTGGGAGAGTGTGGGAGGATGGAGAGTGTCACTGTGGGATAGTGTGGGAGGATGGAGAGTGTAACTGTTGGAGAGTGTGGGGAGGGATGGCGAGTGTCACTGTGGGAGAGTGTGGGAGGATGGAGAGTGTCACTGTGGGATAGTGTGGGAGGATGGAGAGTGGGGGGAGGGATGGGGAGTGTCACTGTGGGAGAGTGTGGGAGGATGGAGAGTGTTACTGTGGGATAGTGTAGGGAGGGATGGCGAGTGTCATTGTGGGAGAGTGTGGGAGGATGGAGAGTGTCACTGTGGGATAGTGTGGGAGGATGGAGAGTGTCACTGGGAGAGTGTGGGAGGATGGAGAGTGTGGGAGGGATGGGGAGTATCACTGTGGGATAATGTGGGAGGATGGAGAGTGTCACTGTGGGATAGTGGTGGGAGGATGGAGAGTGTCACTGTGGGATAGTGTGGGAGGATGGAGAGTATCACTGTGGGATAGTGTGGGAGGATGGAGAGTGTCACTGTGGGAGAGTGGGGGAGGGATGGCGAGTGTCACTGTGGGAGAGTGTGGGAGGATGGAGAGTGTTACTGTGGGATAGTGTGGGAGGATGGAGAGTGTCACTGTGGGATAGTGTGGGGGAGTATGGAGAGTGTTACTGTGGGAGAGTGTGGGAGGATGGAGAGTGTTACTGTGGGATAGTGTGGGGAGGGATGGTGAGTGTCACTGTGGGAGAATGTGGGGAGGATGGAGAGTGTCACTGTGGGAGAGTGTGGGAGGATGGAGAGTGTCACTGTGGGATAGTGTGGGAGGATGGAGAGTGTGGGGAGGATGGGGAGTGTCACTGTGGGAGAGTGTGGGAGGGTGGAGAGTGTCACTGTGGGAGAGTGTGGGAGGATGGAGAGTGTCACTGTGGGAGAGTGTGGGAGGATGGAGAGTGTTACTGTGGGAGAGTGGGGAGGATGGAGAGTGTCACTGTGGGATAGTGTGGGAGGATGGAGAGTGTCATTGTGGGAGAGTGTGGGAGGATGGAGTGTCACTGTGGGATAGTGTGGGAGGATGGAGAGTGTCACACTGTGGGAGAGTGTGGGGAGGGATGGCGAGTGTCACTGTGGGAGAGTGGGGGAGGATGGAGAGTGTCACTGTGGGATAGTGTGGGAGGATGGAGAGTGTCACTGTGGGATAGTGTGGGAGGATGGAGAGTGTCACTGGGGAGAGTGTGGGGAGGGATGGCGAGTGTCACTGTGGGATAGTGTGGGAGGATGGAGAGTGTCACTGTGGGAGAGTGTGGGGAGGGATGGATAGTGTGGGGAGTGTGGGGAGGGAGGGATGGCGAGTGTCACTGTGGGAGAGTGTGGGAGGATGGAGAGTGTCACTGTGGGATAGTGTGGGAGGATGGAGAGTGTAACTGTTGTGGGGGAGGGATGGCGAGTGTCACTGTGGGAGAGTGTGGGAGGATGGAGAGTGTGTGGGATAGTGTGGGAGGATGGAGAGTGTGGGGAGGATGGGGAGTGTCACTGTGGGAGAGTGTGGGAGGATGGAGAGGTGTACTGTGGGATAGTGTAGGGAGGGATGGCGAGTGTCATTGTGGGAGAGTGTGGGAGGATGGAGAGTGTCACTGTGGGATAGTGTGGGAGGATGGAGAGTGTCACTGGGAGAGTGTGGGAGGATGGAGAGTGTGGGGAGGGATGGGGAGTATCACTGTGGGATAATGTGGGAGGATGGAGAGTGTCACTGGGGATAGGTGGGAGGATGGAGAGTGTCACTGTGGGATAGTGTGGGAGGATGGAGAGTATCACTGTGGGATAGTGTGGGAGGATGGAGAGTGTCACTGTGGGAGAGTGTGGGGAGGGATGGCGAGTGTCACTGTGGGAGAGTGTGGGAGGATGGAGAGTGTTACTGTGGGATAGTGTGGGAGGATGGAGAGTGTCACTGTGGGATAGTGTGGGGGAGTATGGAGAGTGTTACTGTGGGAGAGTGTGGGAGGATGGAGAGTGTACTGTGGGATAGTGTGGGGAGGGATGGTGAGTGTCACTGTGGGAATGTGGGGAGGATGGAGAGTGTCACTGTGGGAGAGTGTGGGAGGATGGAGAGTGTCACTGTGGGATAGTGTGGAGGATGGAGAGTGTGGGGAGGGATGGGGAGTGTCACTGTGGGAGAGTGTGGGAGGGTGGAGAGTGTCACTGTGGGAGAGTGTGGAGGATGGAGAGTGTCACTGTGGAGAGTGTGGGGGAGGTGGCGGGTACTGTGGGAGAGTGTGGGAGGATGGAGAGTGTCACTGTGGGATAGTGTGGGAGGATGGAGAGTGTGTGGGAGAGTGTGGGAGGATGGAGTGTCACTGTGGGAGAGTGTGGGAGGATGGAGAGTGTCACTGTGGGATTATGTGGTAGGATGGAGGAGTGTAACTGTGGGAGAGTGTGGGGAGGGATGGCGAGTGTCACTGTGGGAGAGTGGGGGAGGATGGAGAGTGTCACTGTGGGATAGTGTGGGAGGATGGAGAGTGTCACTGTGGGATAGTGTGGGAGGATGGAGGTGTCACTGTGGGAGATGGGGAGGGATGGCGAGTGTCACTGTGGAGAGTGTGGGAGGATGGAGAGTGTTACTGTGGGATAGTGTGGGAGGATGGAGAGTGTCACTGTGGGATAGTGTGGGGGGAGGTGGAGAGTGTTACTGTGGGAGAGTGTGGGAGGATGGAGAGTGTTACTGTGGGATGTGGGGAGGATGGAGAGTGTCACTGTGGGAGAGTGTGGGAGGATGGAGAGTGTTACTGTGGGATAGTGTGGGGAGGGATGGCGAGTGTCACTGTGGGAGAGTGTGGGAGGATGGAGAGTGTCACTGTGGGAGAGTGTGGGAGGATGGAGAGTGTCACTGTGGGGTAGTGTGGGAGGATGGAGAGTGTCACTGGTGGGAGGATGGAGAGTGTCACTGTGGGATAGTGTGGGAGGATGGGAGAGTGTCACTGTGTTGGAGTTGGGGAGGGATAGTGTCACGAGTGTCACTGTGGCGAGTGTCACTGTGGGAGAGTGTGGGAGGATGGAGAGTGTCACTGTGGGATAGTGTGGGAGGATGGAGAGTGTGGGATAGTGTGGGGAGGATGGAGAGTGTCACTGTGGGATAGTGTGGGAGGATGGAGAGTGTCACTGTGGGAGAGTGTGGGGAGGGATGGCGAGTGTCACTGTGGGAGAGTGGGGAGGATGGAGAGTGTTACTGTGGGATAGTGTGGAGTGTCACTGTGGGATGAGTGTGGGGGAGGATGGAGAGTGTTACTGTGGGAGAGTGTGGGAGGATGGAGAGTGTACTGTGGGATAGTGTGGGGAGGATGGAGAGTGTCACTGTGGGATAGTGGGGGAGGGATGGCGAGTGTCACTGTGGGAGAGTGTGGGAGGATGGAGAGTGTCACTGTGGGAGAGTGTGGGAGGATGGAGAGTGTCACTGTGGGATAGTGTGGGAGGATGGAGATGTCACTGGGAAAGTGTGGGAGGATGGAGAGTGTCACTGTGGGAGGATGGAGAGAGTGTCACTGTGGGGAGAGTGGGGGGAGGGATGGATAGTGACTGTGGGAGAGTGGGGGGAGGGATGGGAGTGTCACTGTGGGAGAGTGTGGGAGGATGGAGGTGTCACTGTGGATAGTGTGGGAGGATGGGAGTGATCTGTGGGAGAGTGTCACTGTGGGAGAGTGTGTCACTGGGAGTGGGGGATGGATGGGGAGTGTCACTGTGGGTTACTGTGGTGATAGTGTGTGTGGCGAGGATGGGAGAGTGTGGAGAGGTAGTGTCACTGTGGGAGAGTGTGGGAGGGGAGGAGAGTGTCAGTGTGGGGAGGATGGAGAGTGTCACTGGAGAGAGTGTGGGAGGATGGAGAGTGTGGGGAGGGTGGGGAGTATCACTGTGGGAGAATGTGGGAGGATGGAGAGTGTCACTGTGGGAAGTGTGGGAGGTGGGACTGTGGGAGTGTGGGAGGGGAGAGACTGTGGGAGATGGAGGAGTGTCATTGTTGTAGGATGGGGAGGAGTGTGGGAGGATGGAGAGTGTCACTGTGGGAGAGTGTGGGGAGTCACTGTGGGAGAGTGTGGGAGGAATGGAGAGTGTCACTGTAGAAGAGTGTGGGGAGAGGATGGATAGTGTCACTGTGGGATAATGTGGTAGGATGGAGAGTGTCACTGTGGGAGAGTGTGGGAGGATGGAGAGTGTCACTGTGGGAGAGGGTGGGGTGGGTGGAGAGGGTGGGGAGGAGGGAGAGTGTCACGGGAGAGTGTGGGACGGATGGAGAGTGTCAATGTGGGAGGGGAGAGTGTGGGAGGGATGGAGAGTGTCACTGTGGGAGAGTGGGGGAGGATGGAGAGTGTCACTGTGGGAGAGTGTGGGAGGATGGAGAGTGTCACTGTGGGAGGATGGAGAGAGTGTCACTGGGAGAGTGTGGGAGGATGGAGCCGTGTCACTGTGGGAGAGTGTGGGAGGATGGAGAGTGTCACTGTGGGATAGTGTGGGAGGATGGAGAATGTCACTGTGGGAGAGTGTGGGAGGTGGGAGAGTGTCACTGTGGGATAGTGTGGGAGGATGGAGAGTGTCACTGTGGGAGAGTGTGGGAGGATGGATAGTGTCACTGGGGGAGAGTGTGGGAGGATGGAGAGTGTCACTGTGGGAGAGTGTGGGAGGATGGAGAATGTCACTGTGGGAGAGTGTGGGAGGATGGAGAATGTCACTGTGGGAGAGTGTGGGAGGATGGAGAGTGTCACTGTAGAAGAGTGTGGGGAGGGATGGATAGTGTCACTGTGGGATAATGTGGTAGGATGGAGAGTGTCACTGTGGGAGAGTGTGGGAGGATGGAGAGTGTCACTGTTGGAGAGGGTGGGGTGGGTTGGAGAGTGTGCTCATAAATATTTCATTTCTTAACAAATTTCAGTGAAAATTGACAATACACTGTATATTACAATAATAAGTAGTAAAGTGAGACATTGCATGTGTGTCTTATATACATTTCTTTATCGTCGCTACCGGTTGCCCATATCATATGAGCGATGAATACTGAAGAGATTAGTCATTGTACATTTTGGAGGATAGCGCAATGATACAGAGACATAATATATAGTGTCCCTTTTCTGCTAATGTAGTTTTAGGAGTACCGGTGCCCGTGAGAATAGTTGTTCTGAATGTAACCGGATGTTGACAACAAAATCAATACACACACTTTTGACAGGATGGCGGAAGAAGAGAGAGCGCCGCTTTTAACATCAGAAAGTGGTGAAAACAGCCGTGCCAAGAATAAGACACGTCCCAACCTATTCCCGTCCGAGCCAGTACGGTCAAATGCAGTGTGTGCTGATGATCGAATATATGTAAATGCCACAGTCACGACGCCATCTGAGATTGAACCCGACGTAATTGTAGCCATATTTGTGGTGGCTTTTGATACAAGATCAGGTATAATGATATTTTTCTATTATGATATGAAATGGGCAATCTATGAACAGTGAAAACCAATAAACGGTTGAAGTCAATTACTGAAATATACCTCATAGAAAGAATACGACTGAATCCCAGCGATATCAGCGAGGGGTTTGACATCCAAAAATGTGCATTTGTACTCCCAGATAGAAACACTGTCATGTGTGGATAAGTTTTGGTTTTAGAGCTGGTAAAAAAGTGGAAGTCGTGATAGCGCTGTGGTAGCGCGTTCGCTTCAGGTGCGAAAGGTCTGGAGTTCGAGCCCCGCTGGAGCCGTTACGATTTAGGCAAGGCATTTAAATTCCATATTGACTCTTCTCTCTCCCTTGTGGTGATGGATACCATCAGTAATGAGGTCTCGAGCATGATTAATATAAGTTGTATGAACTTGTTTCGCAATTGATCTAAAATAAATTGTATAAGCTAAAATAAAACACACCCCAATGTAAAAAAAGTACTTCAAGCAAAAGCCTCAACTCATGTACGTATGTATGTTCCTTTAATGTCAAACTCTTCGCGGGGACTTAGACATGTTTTCCTGGGCAAGCTTAGCCGACCTAAACGATTAACCAGTATTAAGCAATGTGTGTGAGGTGCCTTGCTCATTGTGGCCTGACCGAGTATCGAACCCGGGACCGTTCGATTCCAAATCCGACGCTCTACCACTGGACCACGGACACCTCTTTCCGAGAGTGACATTGTGTATATACCCAACGCTATGACATATCTGTTTATTTTATGGTATTTTCAGGCAATATGGTTGAATGGTGTATGCCAGATGATGCTGATCTAGACGGCGTGGAATTCAAAGCTATGGTCAGTGGATCACATACACAGGCAAAAGATTTTGTGTAAGTAGCTGGAAGTAAACTTGTCTGTTTAAGGAATGAATCGTAGGTTAATAGTTTCTATCGGTGTATGAACTACATCAGGTGTGGGAGGGTGGGTAGTGTGTGTAGGCCAAACGTTCCATGCTAACTTTTTATAATAGAAAACGATGCAGTTTTGTGCTAAATGGCGCTAAAACGTCGTGTTTAGACGACCAAATATGACGTGATAATAGACGTCACAAATGACAGATTGAGTCTGAAAAGCGGTCAGGTACCACATATGCGAAGTAGGGAGAAATAAAATTAGTTATTCCACTGCTTCCAATTAGCAGAATAACACATTTTATTTTACTGATAAATTTCTATATTTCATTGGACAGCATAAATAATTGGAACATTTTGTTTTGCAGATATTTCAGAAAGGACAGTATGTATGGCTTAGCATGTTTCGAGAATATGCCTGTAGAAAGTGAGATAGAGAGAGGTGCTCGCATGAAGTCTGTTGGGATATTAGCTACATCATACACCCTTCTATACAGACATCTACAGTTCTTGGAAACACAAGTCAGGTAATGATTACACATCAAGTGAATGCCTGCTGTTGAATAGTTTGAATAGTTTCTACAATTTATATTTACTGCAGGAGCGGGAGGTCGAAGATTCGAATATCGTCAGGGGTTCGTTCTGATATGGCCGGTTGGTGAGCCGTCAGTTAGTTAAATAATGGTTACCGATTGTCTACCAGCCTGGCATCTGGCATACAAGCATAGGATTCGGGAAGTACTGATGTTCATAAAAAGTGATGTCTCATAAGTCAGAAATGGCTGGCCCTTTAAATAGGGGTGACACTATAATAAACAAACAATTTATATTTACTGCACATATAAACACACCATTACTAGTTGCCTAGCAATTTGTAGCCTACCCTTTAAGCATACTCCAAAATGGAATGGGATTCACACGCTCCTTGAAATATAATTATTGGAACATAATTATTTTTATCCCCTGCCTAAATTTCAATGGAGCATTCGCCCTGTAAGCGAGAGGCCCCGAGTTTGAGTCACATATGTTTTTCTCATCACCTGAGTTATACATTTCCGTGCCCGAATAGTTACGATCGTGAAATCACTTGCCCCTCACCATTGTAGGTTCGAAATCACTGGGGGTGTAGAATTCTTTCAAGTGAGGAAGCTATCCAGCTGGCTTGCGGTAGATTATTTGTATGACAGTCTGTTTTTCATTTTACACACACTAATCTACCCTTGTGCCTGTCCATGCCTGAAATACTGCAGAGAGATTGACCTATTATTTGAGATGGTATGTTGGCAGCATGGTTAGTTCAGTTGGTAGAACATACGCCCTGTGTAAGTGAGAGGAGGCCCCGGGTCCCGGATAGACTGGCTGCATGTTTTTCTCACACGTGTTCAGAGAGCATTAATAACTTGTAATATATGTGATGGAATTTCATGAAACTTTATGCAAGTATTCAGCACAATAAGCTGGAGTGATGTGTGTAAATCCACACCATAGGTGGATGTCCCTTTTCAAACTATTGGTCAATTGTTAACCTGTAACCTGCCAATCACAACTAAAGTCGCTTTTGCAAACAGCATAGAGCCAGGCATTATGCTGTTTGCTATTCGGATAGTGCAGCTAAAACACTTGTCTGAATAGCAAACAACATAGATCCTGATCAGACTGGATCTATGTTGTTTGCACATTCCGTCCAATTTATTCTGCGGGTTAAGGGTTAACTCCTTGCTCCCTGTTTCAGTGTCGATGCAAACATTACTCCATAATTTCAGTTTCAGTCAAATATTTTCAGACATCAGTTAGAAACACCAGGCAAGTACACACAACTACAAGCATTCTATGAAGATAAAAACAAGGCAGCACTTGTTGAACTCCAAAACCGATCAAAATCTACCACACCCACTACACCTTCCAAAGATCTCCTGCCAGAATTAAAGGTAAGCTGAACCAATCAAAATCTACCATCACCACAACACCTTCAAGACACCTCCTACCAGAATTAAAGGTAAGCTGAACCAATCAAATTCTACCACACCCACTACACCTTCCAAAGATCTCCTCCAGAATTAAAGGTAATCTGAACCAATCAAATCTACCATCACCACAACACCTTCAAGACACCTCCTACCAGAATTAAAGGTAAGCTGAACCAACCAAATTTGACCACACCCACTACACCTTCCAAAGATCTCCTGCCAGAGTTGAAGGTAATTAGAACCAATCAAATGCTACCATCACCACAACACCTTCAAGACACCTCCTACCAGAGACTTTACCAGACTTGTCCAGTGGTAACACGCTGGACTGGTAATCCAGGGAGCGAAGGTTCGATCCACCGTCTGACCCTAATAAAATTAAGTCTTTCAGATGGGACTTTAAACCGAGGTCTCATGTCGGTGCTGTACACCTCTCTGTCTGTATCATTACACTATCCTCCAACAATCTAAAATTTCTAATCTCTTCAGGAGGCGTTGCTCATATGGGCAACCGGTAGCGACGATAAATAAACGTAAAACACACATACACACTTTCCCAGAGTTGAGGGTAAGCCTAGAGGTTAATGCTGTTGACATTCAATCACTTGCCCCTCACAACAATAGTTTCGATATCCCACTGCGGTGGTCAAATCTTTGCATTCGAGGAAGCTTTCTACCTAGCTTACGGAAGGTTGGTAGTTCTACCATTCTACCCTCCCATGTTTGAATTAATGCTCGGTGGGGTACCCAGGGATTTCATCCAACCATTACAACTAGAGAGAAATATAACATTAATGGATACCCTATCTAACTGGTTTCATTAACCAACAGTGCAATCGTTACAATTTGAAATCAAAATTCCCCAAATGTAGACATAAAGTCACAGTTGCTTGCATCAAAATTTGCCTAATTCGAACTTAAATCTCCTTAAGACATGAAAGATAAACTCCATAGAGGTTGCTGGCAATATCTGAGGGTTGATCCACAGTGTGTTGTACTGACATTTATTATGGGGGGTTGTTGGGGAGGCCTAATATTAAGTAGTTAAACTTCAATCCCTATAACATTAGTAAATTCTTGTAATGTTCAGGTGCTCACATACTATATATGTCGTTTCAGATCACCCATCCTGCAGGTTGTTTTACGCAGTTTGCCAAATTTTTCGGCGAGCAGATATTCATTCTATGGAAGTACGCTTTATTAGAAAAAAGAATCCTCTTCTTTTCACCTCCCCCGATTGGTGTCGTCTGCTACAGGGGTAGGTCTAATCGAGTTTCTGTTCTTCTAATGTGTTCCTGAGAACTATGCATGAAAATAAACTGATTTACCTCCTTTGATCGATGTCGTCTCCTACAGGTGTAGGTCTAGTCTGATGTGTTCCTGAGAACTATTCATGAAAATGAAATGTTATTTACTACTTATCTTTTCACTTTTTCATTTACCACACTGTCACAGTGTGAAGATATGACGTAATGTAGGCACCCATCACGGTGACATCAACTCGCCACGTCTATTAATTTTGAGCGATAACCATGAAATATGTGCTGCGGGAATCGCAGTGACCATCCATAATTTACCTTTATAATAGCAACTTATAAATAACTTTATTCTTTTCCTAAAATTACACGTACATGTACATTTGTTTTTTTATTATTATTTATTTACTAATTAATTATTCTTTTTTAAATTTCACACTTGGGGCAAAACCTCCATATTTCGGCCAATTACTGGCACGCCAATCATTGCCGTTAGCTATGTTAATTATGTTTTATGACCGTTTGTGAAAGCCATTTCACCACACTAACTTTTGATTTCAGTATATTGTGCGTGTTGTTTGGCTAATCATGATATGCGGGGTCTTGGCAGGAAAGTCAAACCACAGTTTTATGTAAATGTAGCAGATATTGAAACTTTGGAGGCAGAAGTCACTTATATTGCATGTAAGTAGAACCCAAACACTGGACAATACATTATCACTCACATACGTATATCCCAAACACTGGACAATACATTATCACTCACATACGTATATCCCAAACACTGGACAATACATTATCACTCACATACGTATATCCCAAACACTGGACAATACATTATCACGACTGTAAGTTCCCCCAAATAAAGTTAGATACTAGCAATTAATCAACGACATCACTTGCTTTTCTATTACCTCCCTTGGAGTCTAGCAATTAATGAACAACATCACTGGTTTTTCTATTACCTCCCTTGGAGTCTAGCAGTTAATCAACGACATCACTTGTTTTTCTATTACCTCCCTTGGAGTCTGGCAATTAATGAACGACATCACTGGTTTTTATATTACCTCCCTTGGAGTCTAGCAATTAATGAACAACATCACTGGTTTTTCTGTTACCTCCCTTGGCAGATAAAGTCTGATTTATCCTGAAATGTTCATTTAGTTGGAATGCTTCGATTTTTTACTTTTGTTCTCAAGATGTTGCGCTATGGTAAATATGACTTGATCAATATAATGTTAATTAATTGATAAAAAAGTAGAATATTCAGTGTATTGTAGAAGATCTAATAATCACAAGATGAGAAAACAGATCAAAATTGTTAGTGTGTGATGCAAAGGAAACAACGATAAAAACAGAGGAAATCAATTAAGCTGACCCATTCTCTTTAAAGAGTAATCAGGGAGGGGGGCTGGAGGGTGGCAGTTACTGACCAATGTCTCTTATTGATACCTGCCTATTTGCAGAATGTATTCTTATACTCTCCAGGTACAACTGAGAAGATATTTGAGAGTAAGACCAGCCTGTATGACGTATATGTAGATAATCAAATAGTGCGCACACATTCCCCGATACTGAAAGACCTTCTCAAATGCAGCAGTGCTGATCGAGACAAGTTCCAGAAATTAAACAATTTGAGGTAAACAGTAATTGTCTTGTAAATGTTCTGCTCTGTATTCACCCATGACCTGCTTAGCCCAACAAATATTGCATCTGGAATTGATGTGTACTGGTAGACACCGGTCCAACACCACTGAAAATATTGTACTTCTAGGTCAAGCACTGAAAATATTGTACTTTTACCACAACTTACTTTCACTACCTTCTTAAATGATACTTTTAACTACTCATACTTTTAATTTCTTTGCGGTTTTTGACGCGCAACATGTCTACGTCCCCGCGAGGGGTTCGACATTAGCGGAAGATAGATAGATAGATACTTCTAGGTCAATCACTGTAAATAGTGTACAACCAGGTCAAGCGCTAAAAATAGTGTACTTCTAGGTTAAACACTGAAAATATTGTACTTCTAGGTCAATCACTTTAAATAGTGCACAACCAGGTCAAACGCTAAAAATAGTGTAGATCTAGGTAAAATACCACTGACCATTGTGTACATTCCTGTCAAACACTGAAAATAGTGTAAATCTAGGTCAAACACCATTGAAAATAGTGTACATCCAGGTCAAACGCCACTGAAAATAGTGTACATCCAGGTCAAATGCCACTGAAAATAGTGTACATCCAGGTCAAACACTGAAAATTGTGTAGATATAGGTCAGCACCACTGAAAATAGTGTCATCCAGGTCAAACATTGAAACCATTTTGGATCCTATATTCATGTTTGAAAAAGATGTGTCCTATATTCGTGTTCTAAAAAGATGTTTACTATATTCATGTTCTAAACAGATGTGTCCTATATTCATGTTCTAAAAAGATGTTTTCTATACTCGTGTTCTAAAAAGATGTGTCCTATATAATTGTGTTCTAAAAAGATGTGTCCTATATAATCGAGTCCGCCTCCGTGGTCGAGTGGTTAAGGTCGCTGACTTGTATACCACTGTAACCTATCATCACTGATGGTCACGGGTTCGAGCCCCGCTCAGGCGGTGTCTCATTTATATGAAAAAGTTGACAGTTTCTTACGGAGGTTGGTGCACCCAAGTACTGGTTAACCGCTGGAGCCTGCCCAGGAAAGGTGTTGTTAGGTAAACTGCCCGCCGGCGATATAGCCCAAAATGGTGCTGATGCAGGCGTAAAACCCGAATCATAACATAACATAACCTATATAATCGTGTTCTAAAAAGATGTTTCCTATATAATCGTGTTCTAAAAAGATGTTTCCTATATAATCGTGTTCTAAAAAGATGTTTCCTATATTCATGTTCTAAACAGACGATGAACTATTGATGAACACTTTGTATGTGTTTCCATGGCTACATTAACAACGACAGTTTAATATGTTTATGATATTCTGCTGAAATCTAATGTTCCTCTGTTACTAATACAATGAACACACTTGAATACAATGTATATATCTAACCAGTCATGTGATGTAAATATATTATATAATATATTAAAGTAATGTAAATTGTTTTGTAAAACTCGGACAATAAATAAAGTTTGAATTGAATTGAAGAGTTGACTGTGCCATATAGGCTCAGAGTGTAAGACAAAGTAAGATATGTAACTGTAAATCTGAGTGGTTGTGTTTACTATTTTACAGGTCGGCACATCAGTTCTCGTATGAAGAATTAGGGGAACAGACTATAGATGAGGAGGAGGTATTTGTATCGTAAGTTGTTCTCTATAATTTATATTTCAATATTGACATTCTGCAAAGAAAACATTTGGCATGGCATTGGCCAAGCATGTTTACATGCGTTATGTTGTCATTACAGCCACAACAGCTGTTTCTGACTGATGCTGTTGCCGATAAAAGATGTTTGCATTTTTATGAGGAGTGTAGGACATCATTCCCCCCGGACATAATCCCCCCCATGTTTTCTGACTGAGGCGGACATAATCCCCCCTCACATTTTCTGACTGAGGCGGACATAATCCCCCCCATGTTTTCTGACTGAGGCGGACATAATCCCCCCCACATTTTCTGACTGAGGCGGACATAATCCCCCCCACGTTTTCTGACTGAGGCGGACATAATCCCCCCCACGTTTTCTGACTGAGGCGGACATAATCCCCCCCACGTTTTCTGACTGAGGCGGACATAATCCCCCCCACGTTTTCTGACTGAGGCGGACATAACCCCCCCCCCACATTTTCTGACTGAGGTGGACATAATCCCCCCACGTTTTCTTGACTGAGGTGGACATAATCCCCCCCCCCCCACATTTCTGACTGAGGTGGACATAATCCCCCCACGTTTTCTGACTAAGGCGGACATAATCCCCCCCACATTTTCTGACTGAGGTGACATAATCCCCCCCACATTTTCTGACTGAGGCGGACATAATCCCCCCACATTATCTGACTGAGGCGTACATAATCCCCCCCACATTTTCTGACTGAGGCGGACATAATCCCCCCATTTAATACCCAGAAATGACATAATCCCCCCCATTAAGATTCAAGGTAGGACCCTATTCCTGGCCCTAGCCTTAATACTAACCCTAGATGTGGAGGGGATATTGTCCCCCAATGTTAAAAACATGGTGGGGGGATTATGTCTGTATCTCTGTTAAGTCAAAATATGGGTTACACTCATCAAATTAAAACGGGAAAATATTATGTAAATGTAAGAATTGAATTTTTGTACATTGGATTCATTTAGGAATATTGAAGGCCCATGAAGTACTAGGAGCAGTTAGGGGCATGCTATTTCTACCAGCTATGTGGTGCTACTGGGAGTCATTTTTAGACAGTTTAATGGTTTTAGCGATTTGTGAGACTGCTTCCGTGGTCGTGTGGTTACGGTCGCTGACTTGTATATCACTGATGGTCACTGGTCACTGTTTATATGCGAAAGTTGACAGTTTTTTATGGAGATTTGTGCATGAGGTACTGGTTAACAACAGCTGTAGCCTGCCCATGAAAGATAGTATTAGGTAACTGCCCACCAACGATATAGCCCAAAATGGTGATGATGAAAGCGTAAAACCAAACCAACAAACAAATTAATTATTTGTGTGACAGTCTGGTTTTTCATTTTACACACACAAATTCCACGACATATTTCTCCAAGTTTCAGGTATGAATGAATTGTCGTCTGTTAAGTATTTGAACTTTATTTTACCCAGCATGCAGAGTTAATCAACAATGTCATTTTGATTCTTTTTCAGATTTTTCCATGATCAAAATAACCGTCTCTTCCAAACATTATTGGATGTTGCTAACTCCCAAGATACCCAACTCACCTCTGATCATATGAAAGGTATGGGGCTGGACCCTCAAGGAGACAGACAATTCCTAATGGAACTAGTAGAGCATTATGGGATTGATGTGGTGCTAATGGTAGACAACCCTTGCTGTCCTAAATGATTAAAGGGACATAACGTTTCCCATGTGTTCAACAGGTGAACTACAGCCACTGTAGGCTAAACTTTAATATATATCTAGGTTTCGTAGGAAATTAGGGGCCAAAGTGGCTGAGATATCTCAACTACTGACCCATTTAAACACCCTGATCTATGATGCTAGCTTATCACTTGCAGTATAATCCATATGGGCCTCGCCACGCGAAAATGGGCACTCGGACAATTTTCGGAAAAATGGGAAGAAAATGTTTAAATTAGGCTAATAGTGCACATTTTTCGCACATGTTTACATTACCGATACTTTATAGATTCAAGGGATTGTTAGTTTCAAGTTAAAGCTATGCTGCTTAGATTTCTATATCAAATGGTGTAAAAATTTAGAAACTGTTGCCATAGGAACCATGTTTCCAAGCCCAGCACTTTGTTAGAAAATGACATTGGTCAAATCATGATATAAACTAAAGTTGTGCACTATAAATGTGAATGATGATGCTAACAATAGGAATTTCTTATCTTATATCTATGCATTTCTTATATTGATTGTAAGAAACTACCGACGTCATAAGCGGCCAAAATTACCGATTATAGAATGTCATTAATGTTGGCACGATGTTTCAGACGTTCTTTCAAAAACATCTGTTTAAGTGGCCAAAATTACCGATTATAGAATGTCATTAATGTTGGGGCGACATTTCAAACGTTCTTTCAAAAACATCTGTTTAAGTGTGTCACTAAGCAAGTCACAACTTTCTCAGTTTCAGTTGAACTTTTCAGGATTTATTTTTGCGACATATTTTGCGGTATAAACCTGATATATCAACTTCATTTTTGTTATTTATGTCCGAGTGACCCTTTTCATGTGCTGTACATATTCTTTTATGTTCCTTGCTTGTGAAAGGTCCCATTTCTTTCATATTCCATTATGTATATCTAGTTTCAGTGAAACCTGACCATTTTGTATCATACTGACTATGCCTACCTTTATATTCAGATTTATTTCTTAGATATCAATTTTAGATAATTTTTTGCCGTTATTTGCCTACCTCAATACTCATAAAATTGTCTACCACCCAGGTTGATACATGTTTTCCAGTCTCATATGACGTTGGCTGGCTTGATACGGTCACGAGCCCAATGTGGAATTTAAATGCCTTGCATAAGGGCACAATTGTAATGGCTACCGCCTGGCGCAAACTCCGGGCCTTTCGCACCTGAAGCGAACGCACTACAACTACATGCTATTACGACTTCAACTTACATCGGAATTAAACGTGTCTCCCAATCATAATCAAGAAATAGAATAAAGTAATCAAAATCTCTGACTACCAATCACTTGCCCTTCACCTACATAGGTTCGAATCCCATCAGAGGTGTCAAATTCTTTCATGAGAGAAAGCTGCGGATGGTTGGTGGTTCAACCAGGGTGCCCAATTTCATTCTGAAGTTACACAGAGGGCCCCTGGGCTCTTCATCTACCCAATATAAACCCTGGAAAGTCACCAAATAACACAAAAAGCTATCGGTTGACTTTAAACCCAAAACACATACAGTCTACATCTGTTATGTCGAATTTCGTCGGACAGAACAAAATAATTTGACATATCCGAAGTTTGACTTAACGAAAAATTTTATGAACGGAACCAGTTATCTGTAAAATCCTAGTGTCTGAAACGGGACTTTGGTCCGACTTCGAGATAACCGAAGAAATCGACATAACCTACTTTGACATAACAGATGTAGACTGTGTATCTTATAAAACATGGACTTTCCCAAACCTGCAAGCCATGCTCCTCCTGTGATCCCTGCATAATTGTAACGGCTCCAGCAGGGCGCGAACTCCGAGCCTTTCGCACCTGAAGTGAACGCGCTACCACTGCTAGTATAGCATTAAGAATTACAGAACTACTGGTAATGCTATTGTTAAGATTTTAATTAAATAATTTTTTATGATTTCCACTGCATGCTTTTCCATTTCTACATTTTAACAATGCTATGAATTTCATCATGCTCGGCAAGTTGTAAAAGTATTATTATACGCCGCCAAAGACACAAGGTAGAATAGAATATTATTTCATATTTTGTATTAAAATTGATATCTGGCAGTACTATTCTGCAAGTGAAGAGCAGTTTATCGAGAATACTTCTGTAAGATTCTTTGTACTATATTAAAAGCTAGTTGCGATTTATACACTTTATTATATACATATTACACAACTAGTTTCTTGGAACACTTCCGGCTTAGCGGTCACCCAACACACGTAACATGTCTCTTTAATTAATGTACGGGGCTCAAATCCAACCCTTCTGCGACCTCTGCTTGTTTAATGGACCAAATAACTTTATATAATATCATCATAAATACTCCTTTTTATTCCCAATTATCGTCCATACTTGCCTATACGAATTTTGACCACCAGATTATGGACTCAAAATGGCTCCCCGTCTTATAAGTTAGTGCTAAAAATTCTTTTTAAAACCCAATAATTTTTGTCTAAAAATGTGTTACACGGTATCCATAGTTACGCTTTAGAAAAGAAAACACTCTTGACACTGAACATTTCTTCAACTTGCAGTCTTGCACTGATGCCAAACATGCACTTTGTACATGGTCTGTTGTCCATTTTATAACCCGTCTTATATGTGAGTGCATGCCAAAATCCACAGATTTCATGACAAAGGTAGGGGGGTCGTCTTATAGGTGAGCGCGCCTGATAGGCAAGTATGGACAGTATGCTGAACAGAAAAACGAGAGACCAATGGAATGAACTCCGATTCTCATGTACCAATATAGTTATACTTCAGTACCAAATAGAATTAATGGCTCATATCAGACATTCTTTTCAAGTTCTGTCTGTCTGTAAGTCTGGAAACATTGCTATGCGGTCGTTATAACGAGTTCATTTAAGAAATCAACATTTGTACGTTAATATTCTACGCAAGTATGTTTTGGGTCAATACCTAGTGATTCTTAGAGTATTATTTACTTGCAGAAGGAGCACAATAACTGAAAACATGTTTAAGTATGGTCGCGAATTTAAGTGACACAATTGAAGTTGGGGTGGGGGGCAAAATGTTAACACAAAGACTCTTATAACAAAATCTCCTGAAGCACTTGATATTGACCCAACAGTTAACATATAAGTTTGTAAACTACTGACTTAATTAAGCTGTGTGCTAATTTGTCAGTCTGCCTCTTTGATTTACTTTTGTTCATAATGTGTTCAATATGTTCTTCTGGATGCCAAATCAATCAAATCGACCTATGACCTCATTAAACTGTGTTCAAGTTTTAAATCATGTCATCATATATTTATTTACACACAATTCCCCCCCCCCCCCCGTGCCATTTGGAATGGAAAAATGCTATTAATAGTTTTAAATGAAATGTCTACAAATATAAAATGAAATTGTGTGGTTTTCAGTAGATGATGAAAATTAATAAAATTGCTTGGATATCTGAAAATATAATTACTGTATAGCATTAAATGCAATATTAACAAGAGGAACTGCACACATTATTTAAGACCTACAAAGCCTGATCACCCAGACGTATAAACGTATAACTTCTAATTAACCCTAAACCTGCCAATCACAACTAAGGTTGCCTTTGCAAACAGCATAGACCCATATCATAAAAAGTGCCATCAGGCTCTATGCTGTTTGCTATTCGGATAGTGATGCTAGAACACTTGGCTGAATAGCAAACAACATAGCTGCTGGTTAGGAGCAGAGTTACGCCATGGCTGATCTGGATCTAGGTTATTTGCACATTCCATCCAATGTATGCAACAGGCTAAGCACGAAAAACAAAAAATCACTTGGAACCTGAAAATAAAATTACTGTATAGCATTATATATCTAAGAAAAACATCTCTGTATCATCTGTGTCGCTTACTTACGACTATCCGGGTTATTTACAAGTGTGAACACTAGCAACCTCGTTAAAATCAGATATTCAGTTTTGCTCAGATTTTCTTCGCTTTCTATAAGCTAGGTGCATTGAAGTTGTATTCTAGGATTGTATTTGAACGGAATGGTGCTGATGCAGGTGTAAAACCCGAACAAATAAACAGTTCTGATGCTGTGCCTCATGCATGTAGGTTTATTTTGGTAACAAGCTGTGAAGTGAAATCAAAAATTAATAACAAGCATAAACAGATTATAATGTGCACAGATATTGTGCTACTCAAATCTACAACAACTTTACAAGTGATTGTACCAAATGGCCGTTGTATGAAACTTTATTTATCGTCATAGTTGCTACAAATATTCTCATTTATACTCGAAGCGCAATATACAAATCATAATTTTGTAAAGATGCATATTTGGCAATGTTTCTGTGTCAAATGTAATATTTGTCAATGTTTCTGTGTTAAATGTAATATTTGTTTGCGATGTTTCTGTGTCAAATGTAATATTTGTTTGCGATGTTTCTGTGTCAAATGTAATATTTGTTTGCGATGTTTCTGTGTCAAATGTAATATTTGTCAATGTTTCTGTGTTAAATGTAATATTTGTTTGCGATGTTTCTGTGTCAAATGTAATATTTGGCAATGTTTCTGTGTCAAATGTAATATTTGTTTGCGATGTTTCTGTGTCAAATGTAATATTTGTTTGCGATGTTTCTGTGTCAAATGTAATATTTGGCAATGTTTCTGTGTTAAATGTAATATTTGTCAATGTTTCTGTGTCAAATGTAATATTTGTCAATGTTTCTGTGTTAAATGTAATATTTGTCAATGTTTCTGTGTCAAATGTAATATTTGTTTGCGATGTTTCTGTGTCAAATGTAATATTTGTTTGCGATGTTTCTGTGTCAAGTACTGTAAATAGAGGATAGTAATTTAAACCACAGGGATTCGGCACGCTTGGGGGTACTAGTATATATATTTAAGTACAGGGATTCTACTCTGTGGGATGTCAGATTTCGCATCGATCAGTAAAATGGCCCTATCTGAAACAATTTTGTACAAAGCTGTCCAAATATAACGCCTATCCCGAATCTTTATATTGTTCTTCAAATAAAACACAACTTTAAGCTGCATGCATGTATACTTTGCAAACAATTGCCACAGACATTGGCCATACCAGGTCACATTTCCATACTAGGACACGGGTTCTGTCAGCAACAAAAAAAAATCTTCGACGGGAGAGTTTTAACTGTGAATAACATTATCAATAAAATGTGTTTCCACTAACGTGTAGGTTTATTCGGCAAAAATGTATGTCAAAAAGAGATTTCGTAGCATTTTCAATTTGATTTGAACATTTCTAAAGCGGCGCAATTCTCGTTGAAACGAGCGTTCTGATTGGATTATGATTATTCTTCATATATAAAAAAACATCTTGTTACATTCTAATAAGAAAGGTGGAGTCGCCATATGACCTACGCTGTTGGTGCGACCGTACAAAAGCAAACAAATAATGCATTGTATAGGTTGAACCTGTTATAAACCTGTCGATTGGTCTCTGCGAAAGTCTACTGTATGTCTGCTAAAATGTACAATATTCTTGTAACAAATGATTGCATTATTTTGTGCATGCCAAGGTGGTTATTGTTACAACACTGTACTGTACTAGCCAGCGGAATAAAATCACCATCTGTTTGTATGTTTTTATTTAACATAATTTTAATATAACGGGCGAATTATGTTAATGCGGGAAAAAATCGAAGCATTTGTCAGAAGTACGTTACATGTATAGCCATGTTAAATGTAATATTTGTTTGCGATGTTTCTGTGTCAAATGTAATATTTGGCAATGTTTCTGTGTCAAATGTAATATTTGTTTGCGATGTTTCTGTGTCAAATGTAATATTTGTTTGCGATGTTTCTGTGTCAAATGTAATATTTGGCAATGTTTCTGTGTTAAATGTAATATTTGTCAATGTTTCTGTGTCAAATGTAATATTTGTCAATGTTTCTGTGTTAAATGTAATATTTGTCAATGTTTCTGTGTCAAATGTAATATTTGTTTGCAATGTTTCTGTGTCAAATGTAATATTTGTTTGCGATGTTTCTGTGTCAAGTACTGTAAATAGAGGATAGTAATTTAAACCACAGGGATTCGGCACGCTTGGGGGTACTAGTATATATATTTAAGTACAGGGATTCTACTCTGTGGGATGTCAGATTTCGCATCGATCAGTAAAATGGCCCTATCTGAAACAATTTTGTACAAAGCTGTCCAAATATAACGCCTATCCCGAATCTTTATATTGTTCTTCAAATAAAACACAACTTTAAGCTGCATGCATGTATACTTTGCAAACAATTGCCACAGACATTGGCCATACCAGGTCACATTTCCATACTAGGACACGGGTTCTGTCAGCAACAAAAAAAAATCTTCGACGGGAGAGTTTTAACTGTGAATAACATTATCAATAAAATGTGTTTCCACTAACGTGTAGGTTTATTCGGCAAAAATGTATGTCAAAAAGAGATTTCGTAGCATTTTCAATTTGATTTGAAAATTTCTAAAGCGGCGCAATTCTCGTTGAAACAAGCGTTCTGATTGGATTATGATTATTCTTCATATATAAAAAAACATCTTGTTACATTCTAATAAGAAAGGTGGAGTCGCCATATGACCTACGCTGTTGGTGCGACCGTACAAAAGCAAACAAATAATGCATTGTATAGGTTGAACCTGTTATAAACCTGTCGATTGGTCTCTGCGAAAGTCTACTGTATGTCTGCTAAAATGTACAATATTCTTGTAACAAATGATTGCATTATTTTGTGCATGCCAAGGTGGTTATTGTTACAACACTGTACTGTACTAGCCAGCGGAATAAAATCACCATCTGTTTGTATGTTTTTATTTAACATAATTTTAATATAACGGGCGAATTATGTTAATGCGGAAAAAAATCGAAGCATTTGTCAGAAGTACGTTACATGTATAGCCTTCATGTTTGCTGCGATTTAACAAAATGTCGTAGTCCACACTCAATAACTGTACTCTTTGCAAACCGACGTGTACTCATTGCAAACCGACGTGTACTCTTTGCAAACCGACGTGTACTCATTGCAAACCGACGTGTACTCATTGCAAACCGACGTGTACTCTTTGCAAACCGACGTGTACTCATTGCAAACTGACGTGTACTCATTGCAAACCGACGTGTACTCATTGCAAACCGACGTGTACTCATTGCAAACCGACGTGTACTCTTTGCAAACCGACGTGTACTCATTGCAAACCGACGTGTACTCATTGCAAACCGACGTGTACTCTTTGCAATATCGAGAAAAGGCCATCTGAATAAAACCACGCCATCCCAAGCGTTGCTAACTTACCCGCCAGCTTGGATTGAATATTTTCACAAAACACCACTCTTGCTCGTCACAAACTCAACTCCCGAGAGTTTTAACTCGGTCACCCAATGTATTGGTATCTTTCTGGATCATATTTATCCCAATTTATCGTATCGTTTTACAGTATTGTTTTATTATGTTTGAGAACAAACAATGTGCTCAACTGGGTTTTGAAGAAATGCTTTGAAGGATGTTGTACGAGTTATATTATGGCTAACACTAGCGACGAAAATAACAGTCAAATATATCGTGCAGATTAATGAATTGTCGTCTGCTACAATTAAGTCAAATATGTCGTGCAATTTCAGATGAATGTTTGGCGTAACGCCACAATTCCAAAGATTATACCATGACATATTTTTAGTTTTCGGTTACAAATAAGAAAAACAGATTAATGAATTGTCGTCTGCTACAATTAAGTCAAATATGTCGTGCAATTTCATATGAATTTTTGGCGTAACGCCACAATTCCAAAGATTATACCATGACATATTTCTAGTTTTCGGTTACAAATAAGAAAATGTAGTGTCGTCTGCTACAATTATTTGAACTATTTATAGCCTTTATTTTATCCAGCATGCAGAGTTTAAGTATAGTACAATTAAATATGGTATGGTGAGATATAACACAAGTGTGTAAAGTCTATTTTTGGACCAACATTTATTTGGTAAATAAATTAATTTACCATTCTCGTCAATTAACCCTTTCAACTCTACAGACCTTTAACCCATTCAACACCAAGTAACTGACATGGACTGGTCCATGATATTTTTAGACCAATAAATTAATACAACAAAATTACATTTGGATCAGTTCATTTATCAAAATGGGTAAAAAAAATTCTAAAAATAGTTATATTACTTGAAAAAAGTGCAGATCCTGATGAGACGGCTCGTCACGAGCCGGCTCATCTGGATCTACACTTTTTTGTAAGCCAATTTAGAGGTCTGTGGTGTTGAAAGGGTTAAATAGGCTTACAAAAAGTGTAGATCCCGATGAGCCGGCTCAGGACGAGATATGCCAGTAACACTCGCGAAATGAGTTGGCAGTATTCAGAGATAGATAGATGGAACGTAAGGGGGGTTCTCTATAGGCATTGCATGTCAATTCTAACTTTATACAGTGTTGATATATAATGCATTTTGTGTTTGTAGCTTTTCTTGTTTCTGTGTTACATTATTTATTTATTCATTATGTCATATTTTAATTGTTTATGACTATAATACAATTGTTAATACAAAGAAAGCATTGTTTTTGTCATCATATTCAGTTGTTCCACGCTGTTGTGTTTGGGGCATTTTCTACTCTGCAGTGATGGGGGGCATCTGAACCACTACCATACCCTTGTAGGCTCATTGGAGCAACACAGGGCACCAGAACCACTACCATACCCTTGTAGGCTCATTGGAGCAACACAGGGCACCAGAGCCACTACCATACCCTTGTAGGTTCATTGGAGCAACACAGGGCACCAGAACCACTACCATACCCTTGCATGATCGTTGTAGCAACACAGGGCACCAGAACCACTACCATACCCTTGCATGATCGTTGGAGCAACACAGGGCACCATAACCACTACCATACCCTTGCATGATCGTTGTAGCAACACAGGGCACCAGAACCACTACCATACCCTTGCATGATCGTTGTAGCAACACATGGTATCAGAACCACTACCATACCCTTGCATGATCGTTGTAGCAACACATGGTATCAGAACCACTACCATACCCTTGTAGGCTCATTGGAGCAACACAGGGCATCAGTACCACTACCATACCCTTGTAGGCTCATTGGAGCAACACATGGTATCAGAACCACTACCATACCCTTGTAGGCTCATTGGAGCAACACAGGGCATCAGAACCACTACCATACCCTTGGAGGCTCATTAGAGCAACACAGGGCATCAGAACCACTACCATACCCTTGTAGGCACATTGGTGCAACACATGGCATCAGAACCACTACCATACCCTTGCATGATCGTTGGAGCAACACAGGGCATCAGTACCATTACCATGCCCTTGTAGGCTCATTGGAGCAACACAGGGCATCAGTACCACTACCATACCCTTGTAGGCTCATTGGAGCAACACATGGCACCAGAACCACTACCATACCCTTGCATGATCGTTGGAGCAACACAGGGCACCAGAACCACTACCATACCCTTGCATGATCGTTGAAGCAACACAGGGCATCAGAACCACTACCATACCCTTGTAGGCTCATTGGAGCAACACAGGGCATCAGAACCACTACCATACCCTTGCATGATCGTTGTAGCAACACAGGCCACCAGAACCACTACCATACCCTTGCATGATTGTTGAAGCAACACAGGGCACCACAACCACTACCATATCCATGTAGAATTGTTGAAACAACACAAGCCATCAGAAGCACTACCATACCCATGCATGATCGTTGTAGCAACACAGGCCATCAGAACCACTACCATACCCTTGCATGATCGTTGGAGCAACACAGGGCACCAGAACCACTACCATACCCTTGCATGATCATTGAAGCAACACAGGGCATCAGAACCACTACCATACCCTTGTAGGCTCATTGGAGCAACACAGGGCATCAGAACCACTACCATACCCTTGCATGATCGTTGTAGCAACACAGGCCACCAGAACCACTACCATACCCTTGCATGATTGTTGAAGCAACACAGGGCATCACAACCACTACCATACCCATGTAGAATTGTTGAAACAACACAAGCCATCAGAACCACTACCATACCCTTGCATGATCGTTGTAGCAACACAGGCCACCAGAACCACTACCATACCCTTGTAGGATTGTTGTAGCAACACAGGGCATCTGAACCACTACCATACCCTTACATGATCGTTGTAGCAACACATGGTATCAGAACCACTACCATACCCTTGCATGATCGTTGGAGCAACACATGGTATCAGAACCACTACCATACCCTTGCATGATCGTTGTAGCAACACATGGTATCAGAACCACTACCATACCCTTTAGGCTCATTGGAGCAACACAGGGCATCAGTACCACTATCATACCCTTGTAGGCTCATTGGAGCAACACATGGTATCAGAACCACTACCATACCCTTGTAGGCTCATTGGAGCAACACAGGGCATCAGAACCACTACAATACCCTTGTAGGCTCATTAGAGCAACACAGGGCATCAGAACCACTACCATACCCGTGTAGGCACATTGGTGCAACACAGGGCATCAGAACCACTACCATACCCTTGCATGATCGTTGGAGCAACACAGGGCATCAGTACCATTACCATGCCCTTGTAGGCTCATTGGAGCAACACAGGACATCAGTACCACTACCATACCCTTGTAGGCTCATTGGAGCAACACATGGCACCAGAACCACTACCATACCCTTACATGATCGTTGTAGCAACACAGGCCACCAGAACCACTACCATACCCTTGTAGGATTGTTGTAGCAACACAGGGCATCTGAACCACTACCATACCCTTACATGATCGTTGTAGCAACACATGGTATCAGAACCACTACCATACCCTTGCATGATCGTTGGAGCAACACATGGTATCAGAACCACTACCATACCCTTGTAGGCTCATTGGAGCAACACATGGTATCAGATCCACTACCATACCGTTGTAGGCTCATTGGAGCAACACAGGGCATCAGAACCACTACCATACCCTTGTAGGCTCATTGGAGCAACACAGGGCATCAGAACCACTACCATACCCTTGCAGGCTCATTGGAGCAACACAGAGCACCAGAGCCACTACCATACCCTTGTAGGCTCATTGGAGCAACATAGGGCATCAGAACCACTACCATACCCTTGCATGATCGTTGTAGCAACACATGGTATCAGAACCACTACCATACCCTTGTAGGCTCATTGGAGCAACACAGGGCATCAGAACCACTACCATACCCGTGTAGGCTCATTGGAGCAACACAGGGTATCAGAACCACTACCATACCCTTGTAGGCTCATTGGAGCAACACATGGTATCAGAACCACTACCATACCCTTGTAGGCACATTGGCGCAACACAGGGCACCAGAACCACTACCATACCCTTGCATGATCTTTGGAGCAACACTGGGCATCAGAACCACTACTATACCCTTGTAGGTTCATTGGAGCAACACAGGGCACCAGAACCACTACCATACCCTTGTAGGATTGTTGTAGCAACACAGGGCATCTGAACCACTACCATACCCTTGCATGATCGTTGTAGCAACACAGGGCACCAGAACCACTACCATACCCTTGCATGATCGTTGTTGCAACACATGGTATCAGAACCACTACCATACCCTTGTAGGCTCATTGGAGCAACACATGGTATCAGAACCACTACCATACCCTTGTAGGCTCATTGGAGCAACACAGGGCATCAGAACCACTACGATACCCTTGTAGGCTCATTAGAGCAACACATGGTATCAGATCCACTACCATACCCTTGTAGGCACATTGGTGCAACACAGGACACCAGAACCACTACCATACCCTTGCATGATCGTTGGAGCAACACTGGGCATCAGAACCACTACTCTACCCTTGTAGGTTCATTGGAGCAACACAGGGCACCAGAACCACTACCATACCCTTGTAGGCTCATTGGAGCAACATAGGGCACCAGAACCACTACCATACCCTTACATGATCGTTGTAGCAACACAGGCCACCAGAACCACTACCATACCCTTGTAGGATTGTTGTAGCAACACAAGGCATCTGAACAACTACCATACCCTTACATGATCGTTGTAGCAACACATGGTATCAGAACCACTACCATACCCTTGCATGATCGTTGGAGCAACACATGGTATCAGAACCACTACCATACCCTTGTAGGCTCATTGGAGCAACACATGGTATCAGAACCACTACCATACCGTTGTAGGCTCATTGGAGCAACACAGGGCATCAGAACCACTACCATACCCTTGTAGGCTCATTGGAGCAACACAGGGCATCAGAACCACTACCATACCCTTGCAGGCTCATTGGAGCAACACAGAGCACCAGAGCCACTACCATACCCTTGTAGGCTCATTGGAGCAACATAGGGCATCAGAACCACTACCATACCCTTGCATGATCGTTGTAGCAACACATGGTATCAGAACCACTACCATACCCTTGCATGATCGTTGTAGCAACACATGGTATCAGAACCACTACCATACCCTTGTAGGCTCATTGGAGCAACACAGGGCATCAGTACCACTACCATACCCTTGTAGGCTCATTGGAGCAACACATGGTATCAGAACCACTACCATACCCTTGTAGGCTCATTGGAGAAACACAGGGCATCAGAACCACTACCATACCCTTGCATGATCGTTGGAGCAACACTGGGCATCAGAACCACTACCATACCCTTGTAGGTTCATTGGAGCAACACAGGGCACCAGAACCACTACCATACCCTTGTAGGCTCATTGGAGCAACATAGGGCACCAGAACCACTACCATACCCTTACATGATCGTTGTAGCAACACAGGCCACCAGAACCACTACCATACCCTTGTAGGATTGTTGTAGCAACACAGGGCATCTGAACCACTACCATACCCTTACATGATCGTTGTAGCAACACATGGTATCAGAACCACTACCATACCCTTGCATGATCGTTGGAGCAACACATGGTATCAGAACCACTACCATACCCTTGTAGGCTCATTGGAGCAACACATGGTATCAAAACCACTACCATACCGTTGTAGGCTCATTGGAGCAACACAGGGCATCAGAACCACTACCATACCCGTGTAGGCTCATTGGAGCAACACAGGGCATCAGAACCACTACCATACCCTTGTAGGCTCATTGGAGCAACACAGGGCATCAGAACCACTACCATACCCTTGCAGGCTCATTGGAGCAACACAGAGCACCAGAGCCACTACCATACCCTTGTAGGCTCATTGGAGCAACATAGGGCATCACAACCACTACCATACCCGTGCATGATCGTTGTAGCAACACATGGTATCAGAACCACTACCATACCCTTGTAGGCTCATTGGAGCAACACAGGGCATCAGTACCACTACCATACCCTTGTAGGCTCATTGGAGCAACACATGGTATCAGAACCACTACCATACCCTTGTAGGCTCATTGGAGAAACACAGGGCATCAGAACCACTACCATACCCTTGCATGATCGTTGGAGCAACACTGGGCATCAGAACCACTACCATACCCTTGTAGGTTCATTGGAGCAACACAGGGCACCACAACCACTACCATACCCTTGTAGGCTCATTGGAGCAACATAGGGCACCAGCACCACTACCATACCCTTACATGATCGTTGTAGCAACACAGGCCACCAGAACCACTACCATACCCTTGTAGGATTGTTGTAGCAACACAGGGCATCTGAACCACTACCATACCCTTACATGATCGTTGTAGCAACACATGGTATCAGCACCACTACCATACCCTTGCATGATCGTTGGAGCAACACAGGGCATCAGTACCACTACCATACCCTTGTAGGCTCATTGGAGCAACACAGGGCATCATAACCACTACCATACCCTTGTAGGCTCATTGGAGCAACACATGGTATCATAACCACTACCATACCCTTGTAGGCACATTGGCGCAACACAGGGCACCAGAACCACTACCATACCCTTGCATGATCGTTGGAGCAACACTGGGCATCAGAACCACTACCATACCCATGTAGGTTCATTGGAGCAACACAGGGCACCAGAACCACTACCATACCCTTGTAGGCTCATTGGAGCAACATAGGGCATCAGAACCACTACCATACCCTTACATGATCGTTGTAGCAACACAGGCCACCAGAACCACTACCATACCCTTGTAGGATTGTTATAGCAACACAGGGCATCTGAACCACTACCATACCCTTACATGATCGTTGTAGCAACACATGGTATCAGAACCACTACCATACCCTTGCATGATCGTTGGAGCAACACATGGTATCAGAACCACTACCATACCCTTGTAGGCTCATTGGAGCAACACATGGTATCAGAACCACTACCATACCCTTGTAGGCTCATTGGAGCAACACAGGGCATCAGAACCACTACCATACCCGTGTAGGCTCATTGGAGCAACACAGGGCATCAGAACAACTACCATACCCTTGCAGGCTCATTGGAGCAACACAGAGCACCAGAGAACACAGAGCACCAGAGCCACTACCATACCCTTGTAGACTCATTGGAGCAACACAGGGCATCAGAACCACTACCATACCCTTGTAGGCTCATTGGAGCAACACATGGTATCAGAACCACTACCATACTCTTGTAGGCTCATTGGAGCAACACAGGGCATCAGAACCACTACCACACCCTTGCATGATCGTTGTAGCAACACATGGTATCAGAACCACTACCATACCCTTGCATGATCGTTGTAGCAACACATGGTATCAGAACCACTACCATACCCTTGCATGATCGTTGTAGCAACACATGGTATCAGAACCACTACCATACCCGTGTAGGCTCATTGGAGCAACACAGGGCATCAGAACCACTACCATACCCTTGCATGATCGTTGTAGCAACACAGGCCACCAGAACCACTACCATACCGTTGCATGATCGTTGTAGCAACACATGGTATCAGAACCACTACCATACCCTTGCATGATCGTTGTAGCAACACATGGTATCAGAACCACTACCATACCCGTGTAGGCTCATTGGAGCAACACAGGGCATCAGAACCACTACCATACCCTTTCATGATCGTTGTAGCAACACAGGCCACCAGATCCACTACCATACCCTTGCATGATTATTGAAGCAACACAGGGCATCACAACCACTACCATACCCATGTAGGATTGTTGTAGCAACACAGGCCATCAGAACCACTACCATTCCATTGCACGATCGTTGGAGCAACACAGGGTATCAGTACCACTACCATACCCTTGCATGATCGTTGGAGCAACACATGGTATCAGCACCACTACCATACCCTTGCATGATCGTTGGAGCAACACAGGGCATCAGTACCACTACCATACCCTTGTAGGCTCATTGGAGCAACACAGGGCATCAGTACCACTACCATACCCTTGTAGGCTCATTGGAGCAACACATGGTATCAGAACCACTACCATACCCTTGTAGGCTCATTGGAGAAACACAGGGCATCAGAACCACTACCATACCCTTGCATGATCGTTGGAGTAACACTGGGCATCAGAACCACTACCATACCCTTGTAGGTTCATTGGAGCAACACAGGGCACTAGAACCACTACCATACCCTTGTAGGCTCATTGGAGCAACATAGGGCACCAGAACCACTACCATACCCTTACATGATCGTTGTAGCAACACAGGCCACCAGAACCACTACCATACCCTTGTAGGATTGTTGTAGCAACACAGGGCATCTGAACCACTACCATACCCTTACATGATCGTTGTAGCAACACATGGTATCAGAACCACTACCATACCCTTGCATGATCGTTGGAGCAACACATGGTATCAGAACCACTACCATACCCTTGTAGGCTCATTGGAGCAACACATGGTATCAAAACCACTACCATACCGTTGTAGGCTCATTGGAGCAACACAGGGCATCAGAACCACTACCATACCGTTGTAGGCTCATTGGAGCAACACAGGGCATCAGAACCACTACCATACCCTTGTAGGCTCATTGGAGCAACACAGGGCATCAGAACCACTACCATACCCTTGCAGGCTCATTGGAGCAACACAGAGCACCAGAGCCACTACCATACCCTTGTAGGCTCATTGGAGCAACATAGGGCATCACAACCACTACCATACCCTTGCATGATCGTTGTAGCAACACATGGTATCAGAACCACTACCATACCCTTGCATGATCGTTGTAGCAACACATGGTATCAGAACCACTACCATACCCTTGTAGGCTCATTGGAGCAACACAGGGCATCAGTACCACTACCATACCCTTGTAGGCTCATTGGAGCAACACATGGTATCAGAACCACTACCATACCCTTGTAGGCTCATTGGAGAAACACAGGGCATCAGAACCACTACCATACCCTTGCATGATCGTTGGAGCAACACTGGGCATCAGAACCACTACCATACCCTTGTAGGTTCATTGGAGCAACACAGGGCACCAGAACCACTACCGTACCCTTGTAGGCTCATTGGAGCAACATAGGGCACCAGCACCACTACCATACCCTTACATGATCGTTGTAGCAACACAGGCCACCAGAACCACTACCATACCCTTGTAGGATTGTTGTAGCAACACAGGGCATCTGAACCACTACCATACCCTTACATGATCGTTGTAGCAACACATGGTATCAGCACCACTACCATACCATTGCATGATCGTTGTAGCAACACATGGTATCAGAACCACTACCATACCCTTGTAGGCTCATTGGAGCAACACAGGGCATCAGTACCACTACCATACCCTTGTAGGCTCATTGGAGCAACACATGGTATCAGAACCACTACCATACCCTTGTAGGCACCACTACCATACCCTGTTGTAGCAACACAGGCCACCAGAACCACTACCATACCCTTGTAGGATTGTTGTAGCAACACAGGGCATCTGAACCACTACCATACCCTTACATGATCGTTGTAGCAACACATGGTATCAGCACCACTACCATACCCTTGCATGATCGTTGGAGCAACACAGGGCATCAGTACCACTACCATACCCTTGTAGGCTCATTGGAGCAACACAGGGCATCATAACCACTACCATACCCTTGTAGGCTCATTGGAGCAACACATGGTATCATAACCACTACCATACCCTTGTAGGCACATTGGCGCAACACAGGGCACCAGAACCACTACCATACCCTTGCATGATCGTTGGAGCAACACTGGGCATCAGAACCACTACCATACCCATGTAGGTTCATTGGAGCAACACAGGGCACCAGAACCACTACCATACCCTTGTAGGCTCATTGGAGCAACATAGGGCATCAGAACCACTACCATACCCTTACATGATCGTTGTAGCAACACAGGCCACCAGAACCACTACCATACCCTTGTAGGATTGTTGTAGCAACACAGGGCATCTGAACCACTACCATACCCTTACATGATCGTTGTAGCAACACATGGTATCAGAACCACTACCATACCCTTGCATGATCGTTGGAGCAACACATGGTATCAGAACCACTACCATACCCTTGTAGGCTCATTGGAGCAACACATGGTATCAGAACCACTACCATACCATTGTCGGCTCATTGGAGCAACACAGGGCATCAGAACCACTACCATACCCGTGTAGGCTCATTGGAGCAACACAGGGCATCAGAACAACTACCATACCATTGCAGGCTCATTGGAGCAACACAGAGCACCAGAGAACACAGAGCACCAGAGCCACTACCATACCCTTGTAGACTCATTGGAGCAACACAGGGCATCAGAACCACTACCATACCCTTGTAGGCTCATTGGAGCAACACATGGTATCAGAACCACTACCATACTCTTGTAGGCTCATTGGAGCAACACATGGTATCAGAACCACTACCATACCCGTGTAGGCTCATTGGAGCAACACAGGGCATCAGAACCACTACCATACCCTTGCATGATCGTTGTAGCAACACAGGCCACCAGAACCACTACCATACCGTTGCATGATCGTTGTAGCAACACATGGTATCAGAACCACTACCATACCCGTGTAGGCTCATTGGAGCAACACAGGGCATCAGAACCACTACCATACCCTTTCATGATCGTTGTAGCAACACAGGCCACCAGATCCACTACCATACCCTTGCATGATTATTGAAGCAACACAGGGCATCACAACCACTACCATACCCATGTAGGATTGTTGTAGCAACACAGGCCATCAGAACCACTACCATTCCAGTGCACGATCGTTGGAGCAACACAGGGTATCAGTACCACTACCATACCCTTGCATGATCGTTGGAGCAACACATGGTATCAGCACCACTACCATACCCTTGCATGATCGTTGGAGCAACACAGGGCATCAGTACCACTACCATACCCTTGTAGGCTCATTGGAGCAACACAGGGCATCATAACCACTACCATACCCTTGTAGGCTCACTGGAGCAACACAGGGCACCAGAACCACTACCATACCCTTGCATGATCGTTGGAGCAACACAGGGCACCAGAACCACTACCATACCCTTGTAGGCTCATTGGAGCAACACAGGGCATCAGTACCACAACCATGCCCTTGCATGATCGTTGGAGCAACACATGGTATCAGAACCACTACCATACCCTTGCATGATCGTTGTAGCAACACAGGCCATCAGAATCACTACCATACCCTTGCATGATCGTTGTAGCAACACAGGCCATCAGAACCACTACCATACCCTTGCATGATCGTTGTAGCAACACAGGCCATCAGAACCACTACCATACCCTTGCATGATCGTTGTAGCAACACAGGCCATCAGAACCACTACCATACCCTTGCACGATTGTTGTACTAGTATGTCCCATTATGTACAATTCCTATTGTATACAAGTATGTCCCATTATGTACCATTCCTATTGTATACAAGTATGTCCCATTCCCATTGTATACAAACAAGTATGTCCCATTATGTATCATTCCCATTGTATACAAGTATGTCCCATTATGTATCATTCCCATTGTATTCAAGTATGTCCCATTATGTACTAGTATGTCCCATTATGTACTAGTATGTCCCATTATGTACTAGTATGACCCATTATGTACTAGTATGTCCCATTATGTAAAAGTATGTCCCATTATGTACTAGTATGTCCCATTATGTACTAGTATGTCCCATTATGTACTAGTATGTCCCATTATGTATCTTTCAATAAAACAAATATCAGTAAGCTGTTAATGTATGACTAGATTCAGGTATGACAGGGTCAATCTTACCTATGCTTAGGAGCTTGAACTCGGCCCAAACATTGACAAATTTATATGTTTCTCAAGAACTACCCAATTCTATGTCCCTTCGTCGAGAGACTGTTGTTTGTCACAAAGTGAATGAGCCAAATTGACAATTGGTTTGGCTCCTTCGGGGAGCTTAAAAAGTTATGGATTGCAGAAAAACATGACTTGCTGCATTACTGTTTATATTTTAATTGCACAACCCAATTTTCATTACAAAACTATATTTTGCTAATTACATTGCGTGGCATACAATATTAGGTTGTAAGCATTAAATGGCTAATAATCACGTTACTGTATATCACAGCCGGTGAAAACACTGATAAGATCTTATCTTGGCCGCCATTTTGTATGGCAAATGTAAATGGGAATTTCAGGAAATTGACTCACAGATAATATACACAAATAATCATTTATTTGTTTGTTTGGGTTTAAAGTTGCACCAACAGTTTAGGTCATATAGCAACTATCTAGCTATTGTTAGTGGAAGACCCCAGATGCCCCACCAAGCAGTATTTCAGGCACGGATGGGCACACAGGTAGAACCACCGATCTACCACAAGCCAGCTGGATAGAATTCTACACCCAATGTGGGATTCGAACCTACAGCGGTTACGGGTAAGTGATTTGAAGTCAATGACCGTAACAACTTGGCCACAAGGGACACTTGATATTGGTGTGAAGTTGCTGTAAGTTTGATCAACAATCAAGTCAATATAAGCTAGACATGTTGCATTGAGCAGCAATGGCTGCACACACAGGTACTTGGCATAGCCATTATGTCCACGACTATAGTTTATACAAATTTATTTTAGCTCGATTGCGAAACAAGTTATTTCAACTTATATAAATCACTCTCGAGACCTCATTCCTGATGTAATCCATCGCCACGAGGGAGAGAGAAGAGGCAACGTGGAATTTAAATGCCTTGCCTAAGGGCACAATCGTAACGGCTCCAGTGGGGCTCGAACTCCGGACCTTTCGCACCTGAAGCGAACGCGCATCCACGACTAGTCTAGAACCAGACACATGTGTTGTACTTTGTCTGCTTCTAGCTTAATTATTTCAAATTGATCTTCATGGTTTGTTTTGCACATGAAAGAATTTGACACCTCGAGTGGAATTCGAACCTAAAATGATGAGAGGTTAGTGATTTTAAGTCAATGACCGTAACCACTAGGCCTCGGCGACCCCTTCCTTGGTTCAAAACAGTTATTGATGTAGCTATGCTAAGCATAAGGCATGCAACATTTAATGTGTGGAATGAAAAATATAATATAACATAGGTTGTAAAATTTACTGTGACAAATCAACAATTTGGTATGACTTATCACCAAGACTGCAACCATAACACAGTAATAACCATTCAAGTACAATATCTACAGGCCACTTGTGTAAACAACATAACATATAATATATACAGGCAGCTTGTGTAAATAACATAACATATATGATCTACAGGCCACTTGTGTAAATAACATATATTATTTACAGGCCACTTGTGTAAAAAACATAATGTTATAACATAACATAATTATAATATCTACAGGCCACTTGTGTAAATAACATGTTATTTACATATAATATCTACAGACAGCTTATGTAAATAACATATAATATCTACTATCAGCTTGTCAGTGAACTCTGATGCGTAGGTTTGTTGTTATAATTATGTGACCTTAGTTTTATGGCACATCACACAATTCCCATGGCAACAACAGGACTGAAAGTTGTGTGTGAGATTTACATTTATTTATCGTCGCTACTGGTTGCCCATATCAGAGACGCCTCCTGAAGAGATTAGTCATTTTAGATATTTGGAGGATAGTACGATGATACAGACAGAGACCCATTCCAGAGTCTCCTCTGTTTTTTTTTATGTGCACAGTGTAAAGCACCGACACAAGACCTCGGTTTAAAGTCTCAGCTGAAAGACTGTTAATTATTAAGTAAATGACTCATTGCCTTCAGTATTTAACCCTTTATTAAACATAAACACCATACAACAAACACATTTATCTCTTCCCACAAATAGCCTCTTTTTACTCCACTACTATATTACTATTACAAAGATATTTTTATATTTTAAATTAATTAGGTTTCTGCATAATATTTTATAATGCCAATGTAACTTTGTTTTTATCCCGCAGGTGTTTGTTTAATCCATGTATTATCCCACAGGTGTTTGTTTTGCCCATACATAATGTATCTTTGTTTTTGTCGGCAAATAGCTATTGTAGCTAGTGTTTATTGTTGTACATCAGACTCAAAATAAAGTTTCTTGTATCTTGTAGCCACCATTACATCCTGTTATCTATTCTCATAGATGTAGATGATTGAGTATATAGTACAGTATGCCTATTGCTTATCAGCAGTATGGAGATATAAGGAGTATATAGTACAGTATGCCTATTGCTTATCAGCAGTATGGAGATATAAGGAGTAATTGACCTCTTCTGTTGTGGAATAAAGAGTTATGTTTTTTATTTACTCAGTTATAATTGTTTTAATGTTTCTATGTTGGAAGTTGTGAGTGGTAACATGTTTACCTAAGGTGTGAAAGACCCGGAGTTCGAGTCTCCGCTGGAGCCATTACGATTGTGCCATTAGCCAAGGCACTTAAATTCCACAATGAATGAGGTCTCGGGAGCGATTAATCTAACGTTGTAAACATTTGTTTCACAATCAGGCTAAAATATATGATAAAATATATCTGAGCTATCATTGTCAGCCAATCACAGAACAAAATGGTATTAAACATTAATCTGCTACATTTTTACAAGACCTTTATCAAATATTTAATCATTAGCCAGCACTCTACCCCCCCCCCCTGATTGTTTACCGCCTAGTATGGCATGGAATGAGAGAATGTAGATAATACAGCATACTCTGCAATACAAGATCCATCTCCCATTCATTTTGCTTGAGCACGATTATATTGTTCCCATACACCAATGTCCACAGTCACAATGTCCACAGTCACAATGTCCACAGTCACAACACACAGTCACAATGTCCACAGTCACAATGTCCACAGTCACAACACACAGTCACAATGTCCACAGTCACAACACACAGTCACAATGTCCACAGTCACAATGTCCACAGTCACAATGTCCACAGTCACAACACACAGTCACAATGTCCACAGTCACAATGTCCACAGTCACAATGTACACAATCACAATGTCCACAGTCACAATGTCCATAGTCACAATGTCCACAGTCACAACACACAGTCACAATGTCCACAGTCACAACACACAGTCATAATGTCCACAGTCACAACACACAGTCACAATGTCCACAGTCACAACACACAGTCACAATGTCCATAGTCACAACACACAGTCACAATGTCCACAGTCACAACACACAGTCACAATGTCCACAGTCACAATGTCCACAGTCACAACACACAGTCACAATGTCCACAGTCACAATGTCCATAGTCACAATGTCAAGTCACAACACACAGTCACAATGTCCACAGTCACAATGTCCACAGTCACAACACACAGTCACAATATCCACAGTCACAATGTCCACAGTCACAATGTCCATAGTCACAATGTCCACAGTCACAATGTCCACAGTCACAATGTCCAGTCACAACACACAGTCACAATGTCCACAGTCACAACACACAGTCACAATGTCCACAGTCACAATGTCCACAGTCACAATGTCCACAGTCACAACACACAGTCACAATGTCCACAGTCACAACACACAGTCACAATGTCCACAGTCACAATGTCCACAGTCACAATGTCCATAGTCACAATGTCCACAGTCACAACACACAGTCACAATGTCCACAGTCACAATGTCCACAGTCACAACACACAGTCACAATGTCCACAGTCACAATGTCCATAGTCACAATGTCCACAGTCACAACACACAGTCACAATACACAGTCACAACACACAGTCACAATGTCCACAGTCACAATGTCCACAGTCACAATGTCCACAGTCACAACACACAGTCACAATATCCACAGTCACAATGTCCATAGTCACAATGTCCACAGTCACAATGTCCACAGTCACAATGTCCACAGTCACAATGTCCAGTCACAACACACAGTCACAATGTCCACAGTCACAACACACAGTCACAATGTCCACAGTCACAATGTCCACAGTCACAACACACAGTCACAAGTCCACAGTCACAACACACAGTCACAATGTCCACAGTCACAATGTCCACAGTCACAATGTCCATAGTCACAATGTCCACAGTCACAACACACAGTCACAATGTCCACAGTCACAACACACAGTCACAATGTCCACAGTCACAATGTCCATAGTCACAATGTCCACAGTCACAACACACAGTCACAATACACAGTCACAACACACAGTCACAATGTCCACAGTCACAATGTCCACAGTCACAACACACAGTTAAAACGATTGCATATAAAATAAAACTCAGTTCTTTTAAAAAACAACACATGGCACCATGTTTCTAACTAAATGTGGATTTTCTAAAAGAAATGTGCAAACAGTTCTAAGAAAGCAAGATTTGGCATATCAAAGTATATCTAAAGTAAACATTGTTTCTAAAGTGCATCGTACCGTTATAACACATTTTATTTCATAAAATTGTTTCTAAAAACCTGTACCGGATTCCTTTTAAAGGAAGTATACAAAGCCTAATTAACAAAATCTGCTGCTATTATTTTATAGTGAAAAGAATAAAATAAAAATTGTGTCATCATATTTCAAAATGGTGGCTATACACGGGCTACTGATTCCGGCCACGCTGGATGCCTGGCTGAAAAATCGCATTTCAACATTTTGCTTCAATTTTCTAAAATAATACGTAAAAATGATACACAACCACTCTTATCACAGCATTAACCACAGGAGTTTGAAGCCTGAGCAATAAATACAAAAATAGTATCCCATCCACCTACCAATACATAAGATCTGAAGTTATTGTATTACTGTCCATACTCACCTATAAGACGACATTTTTACCACCAGATTATGGCCTCAAAGTGTCTTATAAGGGAGTGATAAAAAAAAAAAAAAATTTAAAATGTGTTAAATGGTATCCATAATGAGAGACATCTGTAATTTTCTATTACCTCCCTTGGCAGATAAAGTCTGATTTATTCCAAAATGTGAATAGGTCCTTTTAGCTAGAATCCTTTGTTTTTACTGTTGTTCCCGAACCAGATGTTGCAGTATGATAGATGTGATTTTATCAAAATCGTGTTAATTAACTGATAGCATTCCTTTACAAAGAAGTACCCATTGCATATACTGTGGGAGATATATCGAGATATAGTAATTTAATACTCATATAAAGCGATAGTGGAATAAAATTGCTAGCATGTTGTGCAAAGGAAACAACGATAAAAACAGAGGAAAACACTTAATAGGACCTATCTACTTTTAGGGAGTATTCAGGGGCAGTAACTGACCAATGTCTCTCATTACGTTTTAGAAAAGAAAGCAAGCACTAGACACTGAAAGTTTCCTCAACTTGCACTGGCAAAACATGCAATTTATACTTGTGTCTGGTGTCCATTTCATTTTAGCAACCAGTCTTATATGCGAGTACATGACAAAACTCCCAGATTTCTGGACCATAGTCTTATAGGTGAGATTGCCTTTATAGGAGAGTATGGACGATATAGATCTCCAGTACTGTATTGTACAATAAAACTTCCTTTGCTTTACTACAGGAGATATAGATCTCCAGTACTGTATTGTACAATAGAACTTCCTTTGTTTTACTACAGGAGATATAGATCTCCAGTACTGTATTGTACAATAGAACTTCCTTTGCTTTACTACAGGAGATATATAGATCTCCAGTACTGTATTGTACAATAGAACTTCCTTTGCTTTACTACAGGAGATATAGATCTCCAGTACTGTATTGTACAATAGAACTTCCTTTGTTTTACTACAGGAGATATAGATCTCCAGTACTGTATTGTACAATAGAACTTTCTTTGTTTTACTACAGGAGATATAGACCTCCAGTACTGTATTGTACAATAGAACTTTCTTTGTTTTACTACAGGAGATATAGATCTCCAGTACTGTATTGTACAAAAGAACTTCCTTTGTTTTACTACAGGAGATATAGATCTCCAGTACTGTATTGTACAATAGAACTTCCTTTGTTTTACTACAGGAGGTATAGACCTCCAGTACTGTATTGTACAATAGAACTTCCTTTGTTTTACTACAGGAGATATAGATCTCCAGTACTGTATTGTACAATAAAACTTCCTTTGCTTTACTACAGGAGATTGCTTTCTATACATGCTTTTATGCAAATTCGAAATATGATTATGTTTTTATTAGTTTAACTCTTTCAACACCAAGTAACTGACATGGACTGGTCCATGATATTCTTAGACCAATAAATGAATAAGAAAATTACATTCGGACCAGTTCATTTATCAAGATGGGTAATTTTGTCTAAAATTAGTAATACTACTTGCAAAAAGTGCAGATCCTGATGAGACGGCTCGTCACGAGCCGGCTCATCTGGATCTACACTTTTTGTAAGCCTATAAATAGAGGTCTGTGGTGTTGAAAGGGTTAAACATTATTTATTTCAGTATTTTACAGAATTCACATTTTACATATAAATTACCAGCAATAGACTGAAAGGGATTAGAACGAAAGAAAATGTTTTTATTGAAAGACAATGCGCTTATCTACACCAACGGATAGATAAAAAACCAATAATTTATCTATAACATGAAATCATGTAATCTATCGCAGTATATATCGAGCGAGTCAAATCCCTATCTATCTATGTTCCTGGTAATACCAATGAAATTAATGTGCGTAAATCGGTTTTTAGTACATTTGATCAAAATTGCTGACATGAACGTGGGGATACTCGTATACAGTACAATTTCGTCTGTCTAGACAGCAATAAGACTAGACTTTAAACAGATGAAACTAACTTCAAACTCATTTGCATAAACGCTCACATAGGAAAGACATGTTCATCAGCTTGGTGTGGCTCGTCTTTATGTGAGCCTATCCTGTGTAAGCACATTTAGTGGATAATTAGTACTCATAGCAATGCTTGCTAATATCACCCAGTTGCTTAAAAAGGCGAAAGTATTGGTGAAACTATTCAAGATGGCGGCAGTAGCGTAACTATTGCAGAATTTCGTTTGTGCTTTTCCTTCTTTTTGGCACCATTTTCCTTCAGATGCCCTTCTGAATGAGATTCTTGTTCTGGCATTTCTGATTGGACAGTTTCTCTTTGGTTTATTGCTTCCGATTGGACAATCTCATCTTTGAGTGACATGGGTATTGATTGGTCAGCTTCAGGAGCCAATAGGTCACATTCAGCCAAAGAGCTGGCAGGAGAGGGCAATGTTCCATTTGTAGCACCATTAGCATTAGCTTCCCTGTAAATCATAACATTTCAAATATTCAATAAGAGTAAAACATAATTATCTCCATCAAGGAGGCAATGTTTCTGTCTCAGTTTGCTTTGTTTATTTGTTTGTTTGTTTATAAGTTAGCAGGATTACTCGTACAAGTTACAGATGCATTTTCAGGACAACCTAGCATCTGATTTCATTTTGTTTCGATATTTAAATTGCAAGGGTAATCACTCTTAACCCTTTCCCTCATAGAAGCACCTCTTGTAGTAGTCAAACCAATGTTCATAATAACGGTCAGAATCTCATGTAGTCCTAGTAATATCTATGGAGGTGGGATAGATATGGCGACTACTTATCCACTGCATGATAGCTAATTGGCTGTCGTTTGTATGAAGATATAATAGTATATTAACCTAAATCTCTATGAAGTCCCAGTAATATCTATGGAGGTGGGATAGATATGGCGACTACTTATCCACTGCATGATAGCTAAATGGCTGTCGTTTGTATGGAGATATAATAGTATATTAACCTAAATCTCTATGAAGTCCCAGTAATATCTATGGAGGTGGGATAGATATGGCGACTACTTATCCACTGCATGATAGCTAAATGGCTGTCGTTTGTATGGAGATATAATAGTATATTAACCTAAATCTCCATGAAGAAAAGGGTTAAACCAAGAAAATCAAGGGAATTGATGGATGATACCAGGAATAGTAACGGGTAATCGCCAGAAACATATACAAGGTATCCTATGTGTCTATAACACAGAGAAAGGCAATTGCCATCATTGGCATTAGTAGCTTATCTTGTGGAAGTCGTGATAGCGTAGTGGATGTGCGTTCGCTTCAGGTGCGAAAAAAGGTCCGGAGTTCGAGCCCTGCTGGAGCCGTTACGATTGTGCCCTTAGGCAAGGCATTTAAATTCCACGTTGCCTATTCTCTCTCCCTCGTGGCGATGGATTCCATCAGGAATGAGGTATCGAGAGTGATTAATATAAGTTGTAAGGTTTCGCAATCGAGCTAAAATAAATTTGTATAAACTAGTAGCTTGTCTCGAGCTGCTTGTCTAATATTCACATTTTGAAATTCTGTTCTGATTTGACCTGATTTTGAATAAAACAAAACTTTAGGTTACCTACAGTGTCTCGGACCTAGTTCGAATGGAATCGGGCTAAAAATAAGACATGCTAGAGCGAGAACACGATCATCCCATTACGTGATATTGTGACCTACTTTTTCGACATACTGTCTGTGCTGATCACTTGCGAGTATCGTGTGAAGTTTCATCAAATTCCCTCAAATACTTGGTGAGTCATTGCTGAAACAAGATTTTGCTTCGACTCAAAAAGCATGACCTTGACCTTTGAGATATTGACCTCATTGTGATGTCAAGTTACATCATTTGTCCTTAGTACTCAGCAATTACTAGTGAAGCAACATAATACAGATGTACATACAGTCAAAAGAGCAAATTAAATATGCTCTCCGAATGTCTTTAGATGGCACAAAAAGTGTGCTATTATATTCGGACAAAGCAGAGAAGTGATCTCCGGAATGGCATAAGACCGTTCAAAAAGAGTGTACCTAAGAGCTCGGGACAGCATTTCCACCTGTGATTTGAATAGATCGAGTTCTTCTCGCACCAATTCTATTTCAGTATCCTTGGTATGAATTTCTTTCTTCAGATTATATACACTATCTTCTAGCTTGTCACAATAGGCCTGTAATTATCCGCATTAATAAAACATATCTTTCTTCCAATTGCCAAAGTAATTGTGAATAATCTCGGATGTCAATTTGTCATTAGAGCACACAAGCATCAATGTCATGCGATGAGGTTCTAAATCTATACAATGCAATTCTCTATATTTAGTCTCCGGAACAACATTTAAATAGTTTTCAAATTTAAATTTGTTTTTGAAAATACAATATGACTGGAGCCAACTGGAGTTGTTTATATCGGAGTACCATATTTGTATATCTAATCTATTATCCTTTGCTTAATAATGTCTAGAGGGATGTCACGGATAAATTGTTCATTCTAAATATTGTTAAATCTGTGATCTGATAATATTGTTTTAATTTCAAACGCCCAATAATGAGTGTGAAAACTGCACATTTACCGGAATCAGAAAAGGAATTCGATATAACGGAAAATTTGACCTATAAATTTGACATAAACGTTGTCAGTTATATGCAAAATGATTATTTGAAACGGGACATTGACCCGACTTTGAGATAACTGGTGAATTTGACATAACTGACTTTGATTATAACGGATGTAGATTATATGAGCTTTGATAGAAGAATTGGAATAAAAAAAATTAAAAAATGAATTATAAAATTTCATAGAAAAGATATAGCATGCTTTATATTATATAAAAAGTAAAGTAAAGTAAAGTGTATATATAGATAAGTGAAACACATACACGGCTTTCCTCTAAGCTGTCATGAGGCCCTGGTGGGTCCGTGAAGCAGAAGAACTCCTGAACCGGAACACTGAAATTACCCACAATTCAACAGGATTGGAAACATTTATACAAGTATGCCAAAGAAATATGTTTTGGAAAACTATCTATCTATACATGGCAAGATCTATCTATCTATACATGGCAAGGAAAACTATCTATCTATACATGGCAAGGAAAACTATCTATCTATACATGGCAAGATCTATCTATCTATACATGGCAAGGAAAACTATCTATCTATACATGGCAAGGAAAACTATCTATCTATACATGGCAAGGAAAACTATCTATCTATACATGGCAAGGAAAACTATCTATCTATACATGGCAAGGAAAACTATCTATCTATACATGGCAAGGAAAACTATCCATCTATACATGGCAAGGAAAACTATCTATCTATACATGGCAAGGAAAACTATCTATCTATACATGGCAAGGAAAACTATCCATCTATACATGGCAAGGAAAACTATCTATCTATACATGGCAAGATCTATCTATACATGGCAAGATCTATCTATACATGGCAAGATCTATCTATACATGGCAAGATCTATCTATACATGGCAAGAGTGATTGACTGTATAAGTGCTGGTTCCGCAAAATATAAAATATCGCTTATGCTGTCCAATAAATAGCCAGAATTCAAGATTAACCCATTCAACCCCAAGTAACTGACATGGACTGGTCCATGATATTCTTAGACCAATAAATGAATAAGAAAATTACATTTGGACCAGTTCATTTATCAAGATGGGTAATTTTGTCTAAAATTAATAATTATTACTGGCAAAAAAGTGCAGATCCTGATGAGACGGCTCGTCATGAGCCAGCTCATCTGGATCTACACTTTTCATAAGCCTATTTAGAGGCCTGTGGGGTTGAAAGGGTTAAGGTCAGTGGTCGGGTGGAACTTACTTTGGTGTAGGGATTTAGCCCTCAGATGTGTAGTCATAACTGTTATAGAGAAATGTTAATGTTTGAGGCTTTTTATGCATAAATAATTGTCTGTAATGAGACACTTGACGGTGGGGATTGACTGTGGATGTAGAAAATTAGTCCTCGGACGTGTATGCGAAGTATCAAAGCAATAAGTTTGACAGTTTTTGAGAAATGTTTCAGGGTATTTTGTACACATAAATAATTTCTGTAATCAGATTATTTTTGTCCATAATTCACGGTCAAGGTCACTCTTGGGGCGGGGAGACTTGTTAGGGGGCAGGGAACAACCCCTAGAAACAGTATGCAAGTTATAAAAGCATTCTATTTGACTTTTTTTAAAAGTTATATGCAAATATGTAATTGATGACGGTTCCGTCGTCGGACAGGTGACTGCTTAGTCTTGCTTGAATAAATATGTTTAAACCAAATGCAAATTTGACTCTGAGAAAAGTTTTGACTATAATATCCTACCAGTTACTCAAGTGTGAGTGACAAAGCACGCTGTCGATGAAGGTTTGAAGCCCGAGCAATCTGTCATCCAGGAATTCTCTCTCATAGTTGTTCCTAAACCAACGCTTGGGCGGTAGAGCCAGTCGATACATGGGATATAATACCATCAGCTGTACAATATAGAACACATGCACGATAACTGTCATTCAGTGGGGAATGTCCCCTTTTAAAAGGGTACACATTTCTTTCTTTCTTTTTAAATATTTAAATTTGTTTCAAATGAGCTGGGTTTTCATTACCAGTGTTTTGGGTTTTCATTACCAGTGTTTAAGGTTGTCCAGTTAGCACAGTGGGTTTGCACCCTTGCTTCTCACAAATGTAAGCCAGGTTTGATCTTCGGACAGGGAAGTATGCGAGGTGGTACGGTCGTCGCCAGATCGGGCCAGTGGGCTTTTCTCTGTGTACTCCAGTTTCCTCCAACACGATTGACCACATATTCATTTTCATCCGTGCCAATGAGAGTGATTAAAGTGAGTCGTGATAGCGTAAAATTCCCTATTCCGACCCTATTTTTTGTGTGCATGAATTGAAATAGTAAAACACAGGTTTGTTTTTTTTGGCCTTAGCTACGGTGATACAGCGACTTCCATCCGTAATCCGTAACATGATTCTCACATCAAAAAGTTGCGTTTGCAAACAGCATAGAGCCAGATCAGACGATTCTATGCTGTTTGCTATTCAGATAGTGGAGTTAAAACACTGGCTGAATAGCAAACAACATAGCACATTCCTGCCACTTTATTTAGCATTTTAAGCTTTAAATGGTATAGGAAGACCCCAGGTAACCCTACAAGCATCATTGAGCATGGATGGGCACCCAGGTAGAACAGGCAACCAAGCTGGATATCTTCCTCATAAGTGGGATTCGAACCTAAGGTGGTGAGGGGCAAGTGATTTGAAGTCAATGACTGTAACCACACGACCACACATGGTCTGAAGTTAAGTGTTTATTACCATGTCAAAGAAACTCACCTTCTGCTGTAACTGTACAAAGTCTGTAAACCGTCTGAACACAAACCAGTTATCATCGCTACCTACATGCACCTGCATCTTAAACACCTGAAATATAGAACCGGTATGTATTACACATGATTTGTCACCCTAGTGGACAATCAGGGTTCCCACTGTCGGTCGCCAATGGTGCCGATTGCGACAAAAAACAAATATTGGCGCTAAATTTTGTAAATTGGCGAAAATATTTGGCACAACATTTTTTTTTGGCACATGTTTTATCAAATACATGGCTTCAAATATTTATTTGTGAACTATAGGGCTCTTAGTTGGCTCCAAGTTTTTTTAATTGGCTCCAGTGTTTTTCAATTGGCGACAGAAGTGGCGCAGACAAACATTCAGACAGAGGGAACCCTAGACACTGATACCCTGTGGAATAAATGCATTCTTCCTGGAAATGACAGAAACCACAGACGAAATGTAGTGATATATTGTAATTATTCTAATAAATGCCCATACTCTAATAACCGTCCACCCCGACATTTCAGCACAAAACCATTTTCATCTAAAATATTATATCCTCCGTTAAACATGCCCACCCTTCCCAATTCAGACAAAAAATAAACATATTTTCTCAAATAACGAGTTTCCTTATTTCCATTCGGTAACAACAATTGTCTCTAATAAACACCCATCCCCATATCGAAAATATTGATGATTCTAATAAATGCCAAGTTAAATTACTACTAACCCATGTTTTATTCACAATTAATTAACAAATATTATTTCTTAATTGCACAATGGCGCTTTATTGCTCTCATTTTGTGTTATCCTTGGTATTGATTGTCATATACTCGGCACTTTGATGTTCACATGTACTATGAATAAAATTATACAATATTGGAGGTTCCACTAACTATACTATATTGGAGGTTCCACTAACTATACTATATTGGAGGTTCCACTAACTATACAATATTGGAGGTTCCACTAACTATACAATATTGGAGGTTCCACTAACTATACAATATTGGAGGTTCCACTAACTATACTATATTGGAGGTTCCACTAACTATACTATATTGGAGGTTCCACTAACTATACTATATTGGAGGTTCCACTAACTATACTATATTGGAGGTTCCACTAACTATACTATATTGGAGGTTCCACTAACTATACTATATTGGAGGGGTTCCACTAACTATACTATATTGGAGGTTCCACTAACTATACTATATTGGAGGTTCCACTAACTATACAATATTGGAGGTTCCACTAACTATACAATATTGGAGGTTCCACTAACTATACTATATTGGAGGTTCCACTAACTATACAATATTGGAGGTTCCACTAACTATACAATATTGGAGGTTCCACTAACTATACTATATTGGAGGTTCCACTAACTATACTATATTGGAGGTTCCACTAACTATACTATATTGGAGGTTCCACTAACTATACTATATTGGAGGTTCCACTAACTATACTATATTGGAGGTTCCACTAACTATACTATATTGGAGGTTCCACTAACTATACTATATTGGAGGTTCCACTAACTATACTATATTGGAGGTTCCACTAACTATACTATATTGGAGGTTCCACTAACTATACTATATTGGAGGTTCCACTAACTATACTATATTGGAGGTTCCACTAACTATACAATATTGGAGGTTCCACTAACTATACAATATTGGAGGTTCCACTAACTATACTATATTGGAGGTTCCACTACTATACTATATTGGAGGTTCCACTAACTATACAATATTGGAGGTTCCACTAACTATACTATATTGGAGGTTCCACTAACTATACTATATTGGAGGTTCCACTAACTATACAATATTGGAGGTTCCACTAACTATACTATATTGGAGGTTCCACTAACTATACTATATTGGAGGTTCCACTAACTATACTATATTGGAGGTTCCACTAACTATACTATATTGGAGGTTCCACTAACTATACTATATTGGAGGTTCCACTAACTATACAATATTGGAGGTTCCACTAACTATACTATATTGGAGGTTCCACTAACTATACAATATTGGAGGTTCCACTAACTATACTATATTGGAGGTTCCACTAACTATACAATATTGGAGGTTCCACTAACTATACTATATTGGAGGTTCCACTATCTATACTATATTGGAGGTTCCACTAACTATACTATATTGGAGGTTCCACTAACTATACTATATTGGAGGTTCCACTAACTATACAATATTGGAGGTTCCACTAACTATACTATATTGGAGGTTCCACTAACTATACTATATTGGAGGTTCCACTAACTATACAATATTGGAGGTTCCACTAACTATACTATATTGGAGGTTCCACTAACTATACTATATTGGAGGTTCCACTAACTATACTATATTGGAGGTTCCACTAACTATACTATATTGGAGGTTCCACTAACTATACAATATTGGAGGTTCCACTAACTATACAATATTGGAGGTTCCACTAACTATACAATATTGGAGGTTCCACTAACTATACTATATTGGAGGTTCCACTAACTATACTATATTGGAGGTTCCACTAACTATACTATATTGGAGGTTCCACTAACTATACTATATTGGAGGTTCCACTAACTATACAATATTGGAGGTTCCACTAACTATACAATATTGGAGGTTCCACTAACTATACAATATTGGAGGTTCCACTAACTATACTATATTGGAGGTTCCACTAACTATACTATATTGGAGGTTCCACTAACTATACTATATTGGAGGTGGGGTTCCACTAACTATACTATATTGGAGGTTCCACTAACTATACAATATTGGAGGTTCCACTAACTATACTATATTGGAGGTTCCACTAACTATACTATATTGGAGGTTCCACTAACTATACTATATTGGAGGTTCCACTAACTATACTATATTGGAGGTTCCACTAACTATACAATATTGGAGGTTCCACTATCTATACAATATTGGAGGTTCCACTAACTATACTATATTGGAGGTTCCACTAACTATACAATATTGGAGGTTCCACTAACTATACTATATTGGAGGTTCCACTAACTATACTATATTGGAGGTTCCACTAACTATACTATATTGGAGGTTCCACTAACTATACTATATTGGAGGTTCCACTAACTATACAATATTGGAGGTTCCACTAACTATACTATATTGGAGGTTCCACTAACTATACTATATTGGAGGTTCCACTAACTATACTATATTGGAGGTTCCACTAACTATACTATATTGGAGGTTCCACTAACTATACTATATTGGAGGTTCCACTAACTATACAATATTGGAGGTTCCACTAACTATACAATATTGGAGGTTCCACTAACTATACTATATTGGAGGTTCCACTAACTATACAATATTGGAGGTTCCACTAACTATACTATATTGGAGGTTCCACTAACTATACAATATTGGAGGTTCCACTGTCAGTTACTGGTGTTGAATGGGTTAATATCATGCACCAGTCCATGTCAGTTACTTGGTGTTGAATGGGTTAATATCATGCACCAGTCCATGTCAGTTACTGGTGTTGAATGGTGTTAAATATCCTGCACCAGTCCATGTTGAATGGGTTAATTATTTATTTATGTATTGACACAGTCATTATCTATTGTATCTATTGACAAAATATTAATACAGAACGTAATAAATAACATTATAAGATCGACATGTCTTGTATAGACACATACAATTACTAAGTACAACAATGATTTTTATGTTGGGCCAGAGGCCTGCTATTACAAATAAATATTATCTTATTTTAATATTTTATAATGAAAAGATAATACAGTATGCAAATTAAAAAGTCTAATTAGTATAAACTTTATTTATCGAAAACAAGTTTTAACTCTGTGCATGCTAGGGGTGAAAATAAGTCAAATATGTCATGCAATTTCACTAGAATCGTGTTGTACCGACACAATTCAAATGAAATTCCATTGCTATTCCTGAGTTTTCAGCAACAACTAAGAAAAACAGATTTAATAAATTGTCGTCTGCTACAATTATTTGAAACTATTTATAGCCATTTTTACCCAGCATGCAGAGTTAACAACTTATATTAATCACTCTCGTTGGCGCGGATGAAAACGTATATGTGGTCATTCATGTGAGAGGAAACTGAGTACCCGTGGAAAACCCACCGGTCAAATATGGCGACTATCGTACTATTTCACACACTTCCCGGTACGAGGATCAAACCCGCGTTGCATTGGTGTAAAGCGAGCATGTTAACCACTGAGCTAATCGGACAGTCACAAATGGATTTAATTAATTAAATGGAATCCAATAGATACGGATGATATAAATAGTTGAAAGAGAAATGTACAATTTTTTTTATCTTCAATACAAAATTTAAATGTTTGATACAATAAAGTTAATAGCACA
>CM026395.1:69497456-69588308 GCA_014843695.1 Archivesica marissinica | reverse complement strand
CAACTATCACAGGAACCAAACATGTCCAACTATCACAGGAACCAAACATGTCCAACTATCACAGGAACCAAACATGTCCAACTATCACAGGAACCAAACATGTCCAACTATCGCAGGAACCTAACATGTCCAACTATCGCAGGAACCTAACATGTCCAACTATCACAGGAACCTAACATGTCCAACATCACAGGAACCAAACATATCCAACTATCACAGGAACCTAACATGTCCAACTATCGCAGGAACCTAACATATCCAACTATCGCAGGAACCTAACATGTCCAACTATCGCAGGAACCAAACATGTCCAACTATCACAGGAACCAAACATGTCCAACATCACAGGAACCAAACATGTCCAACTATCGCAGGAACCAAACATGTCCAACTATCACAGGAACCAAACATGTCCAACTATCACAGGAACCAAACATGTCCAACTATCACAGGAACCAAACATGTCCAACTATCACAGGAACCAAACATGTCCAACTATCACAGGAACCAAACATGTCCAACTATCGCAGGAACCAAACGTCCAACATCACAGGAACCAAACATATCCAACATCACAGGAACCAAACATATCCAACTATCACAGGAACCAAACATATCCAACTATCACAGGAACCTAACATGTCCAACATCACAGGAACCAAACATATCCAACATCACAGGAACCAAAATATCCACTATCACAGGAACCAAACATGTCCAACTATCACAGGAACCTAACATGTCCAACATCACAGGAACAACATCCAACATCACAGGAACCTAACATGTCCAACATCACAGGAACCTAACATGTCCAACTATCACAGGAACCTAACATGTCCAACTATCACAGGAACCAAACATGTCCAACTATCGCAGGAACCAAACATGTCCAACTATCGCAGGAACCAAACATATCCAACTATCACAGGAACCTAACATGTCCAACTATCACAGGAACCAAACATGTCCAACTATCACAGGAACCTAACATGTCCAACTATCACAGGAACCTAACATGTCCAACTATCACAGGAACCTAACATGTCCAACTATCACAGGAACCAAACATGTCCAACTATCACAGGAACCAAACATGTCCAACTATCGCAGGAACCTAACATGGCCAACTATCGCAGGAACCTAACATGGCCAACTATCGCAGGAACCTAACATGTCCAACTATCACAGGAACCTAACATGGCCAACTATCGCAGGAACCTAACATGGCCAACTATCACAGGAACCTAACATGGCCAACTATCACAGGAACCTAACATGTCCAACTATCACAGGAACCTAACATGTCCAACTATCGCAGGAACCAAACATATCCAACTATCGCAGGAACCAAACATATCCAACTATCACAGGAACCTAACATGTCCAACATCACAGGAACCAAACATATCCAACTATCGCAGGAACCAAACATGTCCAACTATCACAGGAACCAAACATATCCAACTATCGCAGGAACCAAACATATCCAACTATCACAGGAACCTAACATGTCCAACATCACAGGAACCTAACATGTCCAACATCACAGGAACCAAACATATCCAACATCACAGGAACCAAACATATCCAACTATCACAGGAACCTAACATGTCCAACATCACAGGAACCAAACATATCCAACTATCACAGGAACCTAACATGTCCAACTATCACAGGAACCAAACATATCCAACTATCGCAGGAACCAAACATATCCAACTATCACAGGAACCAAACATATCCAACTATCACAGGAACCTAACATGTCCAACATCACAGGAACCAAACATATCCAACATCACAGGAACCAAACATATCCAACTATCACAGGAACCTAACATGTCCAACTATCACAGGAACCTAACATGTCCAACTATCACAGGAACCTAACATGTCCAACTATCACAGGAACCTAACATGTCCAACATCACAGGAACCTAACATGTCCAACATCACAGGAACCAAACATATCCAACTATCGCAGGAACCAAACATGTCCAACTATCGCAGGAACCAAACATATCCAACTATCGCAGGAACCAAACATATCCAATTATCACAGGAACCTAACATGTCCAACATCACAGGAACCTAACATGTCCAACATCACAGGAACCAAACATATCCAACATCACAGGAACCAAACATATCCAACTATCACAGGAACCTAACATGTCCAACTATCACAGGAACCTAACATGTCCAACATCACAGGAACCTAACATGTCCAACTATCACAGGAACCAAACATGTCCAACTATCACAGGAACCAAACATGTCCAACTATCACAGGAACCTAACATGGCCAACTATCGCAGGAACCTAACATGTCCAACTATCACAGGAACCTAACATGGCCAACTATCGCAGGAACCTAACATGGCCAACTATCGCAGGAACCTAACATGGCCAACTATCACAGGAACCTAACATGTCCAACTATCGCAGGAACCAAACATATCCAACTATCACAGGAACCTAACATGTCCAACATCACAGGAACCAAACATATCCAACTATCACAGGAACCAAACATATCCAACTATCACAGGAACCTAACATGTCCAACTATCACAGGAACCTAACATGTCCAACATCACAGGAACCTAACATGTCCAACATCACAGGAACCAAACATATCCAACATCACAGGAACCAAACATATCCAACTATCACAGGAACCTAACATGTCCAACTATCACAGGAACCAAACATATCCAACTATCGCAGGAACCAAACATGTCCAACTATCGCAGGAACCAAACATATCCAACTATCGCAGGAACCAAACATATCCAACTATCACAGGAACCAAACATATCCAACTATCACAGGAACCTAACATGTCCAACATCACAGGAACCAAACATATCCAACTATCACAGGAACCAAACATATCCAACTATCACAGGAACCAAACATGTCCAACTATCACAGGAACCTAACATGTCCAACTATCACAGGAACCTAACATGTCCAACATCACAGGAACCAAACATATCCAACATCACAGGAACCAAACATATCCAACTATCACAGGAACCAAACATGTCCAACTATCACAGGAACCAAACATATCCAACTATCGCAGGAACCAAACATGTCCAACTATCGCAGGAACCAAACATATCCAACTATCGCAGGAACCAAACATATCCAACTATCACAGGAACCAAACATATCCAACTATCACAGGAACCTAACATGTCCAACTATCACAGGAACCAAACATGTCCAACTATCACAGGAACCAAACATATCCAACTATCGCAGGAACCAAACATGTCCAACATCACAGGAACCAAACATATCCAACATCACAGGAACCAAACATATCCAACTATCACAGGAACCAAACATATCCAACTATCACAGGAACCTAACATGTCCAACATCACAGGAACCTAACATGTCCAACATCACAGGAACCAAACATATCCAACATCACAGGAACCAAACATATCCAACTATCACAGGAACCTAACATGTCCAACTATCACAGGAACCTAACATGTCCAACACAGGAACCTAACATGTCCAACTATCACAGGAACCAAACATGTCCAACTATCACAGGAACCAAACATGTCCAACTATCACAGGAACCTAACATGGCCAACTATCGCAGGAACCTAACATGTCCAACTATCACAGGAACCTAACATGGCCAACTATCGCAGGAACCTAACATGGCCAACTATCGCAGGAACCTAACATGGCCAACTATCACAGGAACCTAACATGTCCAACTATCGCAGGAACCAAACATATCCAACTATCACAGGAACCTAACATGTCCAACATCACAGGAACCAAACATATCCAACTATCACAGGAACCAAACATATCCAACTATCGCAGGAACCAAACATGTCCAACTATCACAGGAACCTAACATGTCCAACATCACAGGAACCTAACATGTCCAACATCACAGGAACCAAACATATCCAACATCACAGGAACCAAACATATCCAACTATCACAGGAACCTAACATGTCCAACTATCACAGGAACCAAACATATCCAACTATCGCAGGAACCAAACATGTCCAACTATCGCAGGAACCAAACATGTCCAACTATCACAGGAACCAAACATATCCAACTATCACAGGAACCAAACATGTCCAACTATCACAGGAACCAAACATGTCCAACTATCACAGGAACCAAACATATCCAACATCACAGGAACCAAACATATCCAACTATCACAGGAACCTAACATGTCCAACATCACAGGAACCAAACATATCCAACTATCACAGGAACCTAACATGTCCAACTATCACAGGAACCAAACATGTCCAACATCACAGGAACCTAACATGTCCAACTATCACAGGAACCAAACATGTCCAACATCACAGGAACCAAACATATCCAACTATCGCAGGAACCAAACATGTCCAACTATCACAGGAACCAAACATATCCAACTATCACAGGAACCAAACATATCCAACTATCACAGGAACCTAACATGTCCAACATCACAGGAACCTAACATATCCAACATCACAGGAACCAAACATATCCAACATCACAGGAACCAAACATATCCAACTATCACAGGAACCTAACATTCCAACATCACAGGAACCTAACATGTCCAACTATCACAGGAACCTAACATGTCCAACTATCACAGGAACCTAACATGTCCAACTATCACAGGAACCTAACATGTCCAACATCACAGGAACCTAACATGTCCAACATCACAGGAACCAAACATATCCAACTATCGCAGGAACCAAACATGTCCAACTATCGCAGGAACCAAACATATCCAACTATCGCAGGAACCAAACATATCCAATTATCACAGGAACCTAACATGTCCAACATCACAGGAACCTAACATGTCCAACATCACAGGAACCAAACATATCCAACATCACAGGAACCAAACATATCCAACTATCACAGGAACCTAACATGTCCAACTATCACAGGAACCTAACATGTCCAACATCACAGGAACCAAACATGTCCAACTATCACAGGGACCAAACATGTCCAACTATCACAGGAACCTAACATGTCCAACTATCGCAGGAACCTAACATGTCCAACTATCGCAGGAACCTAACATGTCCAACTATCGCAGGAACCTAACATGTCCAACATCACAGGAACCAAACATGTCCAACTATCACAGGAACCTAACATGGCCAACATCACAGGAACCAAACATGTCCAACTATCACAGGAACCAAACATGGCCAACATCACAGGAACCAAACATGTCCAACATCACAGGAACCAAACATGGCCAACTATCACAGGAACCAAACATGTCCAACTATCACAGGAACCAAACATGGCCAACTATCGCAGGAACCAAACATGGCCAACTATCACAGGAACCAAACATGGCCAACTATCGCAGGAACCAAACATGGCCAACTATCACAGGAACCTAACATGTCCAACTATCACAGGAACCAAACATGTCCAACTATCACAGGAACCAAACATGGCCAACTATCGCAGGAACCAAACATGTCCAACTATCGCAGGAACCAAACATGTCCAACTATCACAGGAACCAAACATGGCCAACTATCACAGGAACCAAACATGGCCAACTATCACAGGAACCAAACATGGCCAACTATCACAGGAACCAAACATGGCCAACTATCGCAGGAACCAAACATGTCCAACTATCACAGGCGAAAGAGAAAATAGATGCATTAAAGAACAGTGTATTTATAATTATCTGATACAAAACATGTGCTCCATTTACAACATGTGACATTATAAAGTGTGGATAACAATACATATGGACGGCCAAAACTACATAATCCGAAAATAAAATCTTGTTTACATTAGTTTATACAAATTTAATTTAGCACGATTGCGAAACAAGTTCTTGCAACATTAGTTAAATCGCTCTCGAGATCTCATTCCTGATGGAATTCATCACCATTGCATCCATTACATGTCTATTTGGGAAACATGCATACCCCGGCTGTCTCAATGCATTATATACATGTATATTTGGGAAACATGCATACCCCGGCTGTCTCAATGCATTATATACATGTATATTTGGGAAACATGCATACCTCGGCTGTCTCAATGCATTATATACATGTATATTTGGGAAACATGCATACCTCGGCTGTCTCAATGCATTATATACATGTATATTTGGGAAACATGCATACCCCGGCTGTCTCAATGCATTATATACATGTATATTTGGGAAACATGCATACCCCGGCTGTCTCAATGCATTATATACATGTATATTTGGGAAACATGCATACCTCGGCTGTCTCAATGCATTATATACATGTATATTTGGGAAACATGCATACCCTGGCTGTCTCAATGCATTATATACATGTATATTTGGGAAACATGCATACCCTGGCTGTCTCAATGCATTATATACATGTATATTTGGGAAACATGCATACCCTGGCTGTCTCAATGCATTATATACATGTATATTTGGGAAACATGCATACCCTGGCCGTCTCAATGCATTATATACATGTATATTTGGGAAACATGCATACCCTGGCTGTCTCAATGCATTATATACATGTATATTTGGGAAACATGCATACCCTGGCTGTCTCAATGCATTATATACATGTATATTTGGGAAACATGCATAACCCGGCTGTCTCAATGCATTATATACATGTATATTTGGGAAACATGCATACCCCGGCTGTCTCAATGCATTATATACATGTATATTTGGGAAACATGCATACCCTGGCTGTCTCAATGCATTATATACATGTATATTTGGGAAACATGCATACCCCGGCTGTCTCAATGCATTATATACATGTATATTTGGGAAACATGCATACCCTGGCTGTCTCAATGCATTATATACATGTATATTTGGGAAACATGCATACCCTGGCTGTCTCAATGCATTATATACATGTATATTTGGGAAACATGCATACCCCGGCTGTCTCAATGCATTATATACATGTATATTTGGGAAACATGCATACCCCGGCTGTCTCAATGCATTATATACATGTATATTTGGGAAACATGCATACCCCGGCTGTCTCAATGCATTATATACATGTATATTTGGGAAACATGCATACCCTGGCTGTCTCAATGCATTATATACATGTATATTTGGGAAACATGCATACCCCGGCTGTCTCAATGCATTATACATTATCAGATAATTTATTATCTGAACCATTCTGCTGCTAAGCTAATGAGAGACATCGGTCAGTTACTGCCCCTGAATACTCCCTAAAAGTAGGTAGGTCCTATTAAGTGTTTTCCTCTGTTTTTATCGTTGTTTCCTTTGCACAATATGCTAGCAATTCTATTCCACTAACGCTAAGTGATTAATATAAGATGCTAAAGATTGTTTCGCAATCGTTGTAAAATAAATAACGTCTATACTTCATAAGAAATAGATGAGAATAAGCAAGCAAGCATTTAGAATATGCGCTATGTAAGCAAGCAAGCATTTAGAATGTGCGCTATGTAAGCAAGCAAGCATTTAGAATGTGCGCTATGTAAGCAAGCAAGCATTTAGAATGTGCGCTATGTAAGCAAGCAAGCATTTAGAATGTGCGCTATGTAAGCAAGCAAGCATTTAGAATGTGCGCTATGTAAGCAAGCAAGCATTTAGAATATGCGCTATGTAAGCAAGCAAGCAAGCATTTAGAATATGCACTATGTAAGCAAGCAAGCATTTAGAATGTGCGCTATGTAAGCAAGCAAGCAAGCATTTAGAATGTGCGCTATGTAAGCAAGCAAGCAAGCATTTAGAATGTGCGCTATGTAAGCAAGCATTTAGAATCTGTGCTATGTAAGCAAGCAAGCATTTAGAATGTGCGCTATGTAAGCAAGCAAGCAAGCATTTAGAATGTGCGCTATGTAAGCAAGCATTTAGAATGTGCGCTATGTAAGCAAGCAAGCATTTAGAATCTGCGCTATGTTTGTAGCGTGGCCAATCTGTTAAAATCATTCTCAGCTACTGCATAAACTGCCAACACAACATATTTTTCAGATTATTTATCAAAATCATATATTACAATAGAAGACAGGTCAGTTCAAAAGATATGCTAAAATATACACAATTCTTGCACACACAAGAGGCATTTGATGTTTCTAGGAAATTCAAATAACTTATATTTAAGTTCCGAGTGGGAATTGAGTTATCCCCCCTTTATGCGTTACAGTCTAACCCCATCTTTGAAAGATGCTGTTAGAAATACAGGAAATCTGTAATAACATGTTTTCTATAAAATAAAAATAAAATAATTGTGCCGATCTACTGGCATGAAATTGAAACAAGTACCGGTAGCTGCTTAGCTGTGGTAAAAGCAACATTTCCAATTGAATGGGAAAATATAACGACACTAGATTATAGCTGTATACGGCTTGTGTTCCAAAATAAAAATCTGAAGGTCTGGACTCATTTTTGAAGCACATAATTAGATTTCCTTATCATGGCAGTAAAATCTAGAGGCGACCTATAGTGTTCTTTTTCCACGATTGATCTCTTTTGAAGTCAAAACTCACAATTCCGTTATTTCTCCAAAAGGTCGTAAAGTAGAATACTGTGATGTCGTATTGTAGTTACGGCCTACGAAGGAATCAACAAACCTGATTTTGATGTTGCCTCTTTTTACATTACAGCCTGTCGAAAAAAATGAGCTTAATCGCAAAATAGATGTTATTCTTCCCATATAGCAATTTGTTTAACCCGTAACCTGCCAATCACAACTAAAAGTCGCTTTTGCAAACAGCATAGAGCCAGATGAGGAGGCTCTATGCCGTTGGCCATTCGGATAGTGGAGTTAAAACACTTGTCTAAATAGCAAACAACATAGATCCTGATCACAGGCGGTGTTACGCCTCTGCTGATCTGGATCTATGTTGTTTGCACATCTAATTTGTTGGGCAGGTCAAGGGTTAAAGTACATATAACACCTTGAGTATACTGGAATGAAGGAACAGAGTTTATATTACGAAGATAGTAACAATGAGAATAGCAGTTTAATCAATGCATAAATTAGCTACAATATTGCATGTGTACTATATCATAATTATTGTATAAATAACTGCACGAAGAGAATATAGAAAATAGCGAACAAAAACAAATAATGCATACTTTATGTTCTAACACTCAAATAACCGGGCACACATTGTGGTCACGAGACTTCAGATGGACAGCATACTCATCCACTGTTTGGAACAGTAACATACAATAACCGGGCACACATTGTGGTCACGAGACTTCAGATGGACAGCATACTCATCCACTGTTTGGAACAGTAACATACAATAAATACTTGCAAAAGTTGCAAAATTAAATACATTTTATGCTTTCCAATGAAATATAGAAATTTATCAGTGAAATAAAATGTGTTATTCCATTGGTGTTATTCAATTGGTGTTATTCCATTGGTTGAAAGCAGTGGAATACACAGTTTTGTTTCTCACTGCTTTGCATGTGTGGTACCTAGCCACTGTATGTTAAAATGTTGTTAATGCGAACGTTTTCGGACTCGAGCTGTCAGTGACGTCATATATGGTCATCTAAACATAATGTTCTTGCGCCATTTACCGCACAATTGCATCGTTTTCTATTATAAAAACACGAATTCAGCATAAAATAAAAAGAATATTTGTTTCACGTATGAACATAGACAGCTAGTAAATTACTCATGGCTAGCATCACTCCTGATAATAACGCTTTCAATGTTCATTCGGTGAAATATATTTCGGATCAGACACTGAAGCAAACAAATATCCTCCTATACAAACACAATAAAGGAAACAATTTTAGATTTATACTTCTTCCTCAAGACCAAATGCATTTGATGTATTGAGTAGTTGAAAGCCAATTTGCAAACAAAAATATAAGCAAAATAGGGCGAACAATTCTGATAAAATGCAAGACAAGATTAGTTTAGACAAATTTATTTGAGCTCGATTGCGAAACGAAGTTCTTATAACTTATATTAATCACTCACGAGACCTCATTCCTGATGGAATCCGTCGCCACGAGGGAGAGAGAGGAGGCAACGTGGAAATTAAATGCCTTGCCTAAGGGCACAATCGTAACGGCTCCAGTGGACAAGATTGATCTAACTCTTAAAATACTGAATAAATTGAAAGGAATGCGCAAACAACATAAATCCTGATCAGCCGCTTCTGTGCCATCTAATTTAACTCGTTTCCAGCAGAATAAGGGTTAACTTGACATGTCCATGCTACTGTTTGATAATGAACAGTAAGTAGTATACCATGCATGTGATTGGTCCCCCACAAAATCCACCTTGTTAAACAGTTTTATTCAGATTGCTTTCGCCATACATTGCATTTATTTTTCAAATTTCATACATAACACATAATTTACATTAAACGATATGATTGGCAGAATCGGCATTGTCATCTCCGCCTAAAATCTACAAGGTTCATGCGTATTTTATTTGTTTGTTTCTGGGATTTGTCTCCGTCTAGGTGTTATAGTGACTTTCCAGCTATTATTGATGGCGGCAGATCGTGGGTGCTCTTCCGAGCAGTATATCATACACGGAAGGGCACCCAGGTAGAACCACTGACCTTTTGCAAGCCACTTGGGTAGCTTCCTCACATGAAAGAACTCATAACCCCTAGTGAGATTCGCACTTACAACAGAGGGGCTAGTGATGAACTTGAAACTCTTTATAAGTTTATAAAATATATATTTTTCAGCCATCACTTTGAAGAACCTGCGCATGCAGTCGACAGACATATTAAAATTCCAAATTAGATTTTTTTTTTTTAAACGCATGTCTCCCCAGCAGTGTAGTAAAGGGCCATAACTCTGTGAAGAATGAATCAAGCAAAATGTGAAAGAAGTAGTTAGGACAAACTGTATTCTTCACAAATCTTCAAAGGGCCAAAACTGTGCGAAAAATGCAGAGATGATATGCACAACTAGACTTGGCACTGATCATTCCTGTGAAGTCGAGTGAAAATCTGGCCAAACTTTGTGACAAGACGGACAGACGGACAGACGGACAGAGAGTACAAAATCACTACGCATAGTGGCTTTTGTTGCATTCATCTTTTGTAAAATGGTACTGGATCTGTTAAGATGCCATTAGACACATGACAAGTCCATTATAGCATTATATTTTCTATAAAATATAAATATGTTATCTGGTAAAAAAATCCTCGGTCATCTACTAGACCGCATCCATAAACACTTGTCGCGGAGATTTGTCCGTGTGTGTCCAGTACTATACATAGTTGTATTCACTATCTTCAACAGTATGAATAACTATTGTGAGTTTATAGAACCCGCTCCTGACAAGTCATCCTGGTCGTTCGATAAGGTTACTGTACAAATGCATAGCTGCGATCACATAGTGAATTACCGGCTTTAACCCATTCAACACCAAGTAACTGAGGCATGGACTGGTGCTCATCACAAGCCGGCTCATCTGGATCTACACTTTTTGTAAGCCTATTTCGAGGTCTGTAGTGTTGAAAGGGTTAAAGTGGCGGAAGAAAATCGCACGTTCGGAGCATTATCTCAGGTATACGTGGGCACAAAGATTGAAATTTCCTTATGACTCATTGTTTAGCGAAATGAGCAGATAAAAAAGGTGCAATATTTTTCTTAATTTTCCTAGAAAGTTGGGCTTGATATTTCATTAAAACCATCCCGATAAAATATTACACATTATCTGCTAATTTCGCTCAAGAGCGTGCTACGGTGATTATTTACAAACATAGAATGAAGGTCATCCTGATCATTGTTGACAGTGTGCTGTATGGACTGATCATGCAACACTTCCCAAGAAAAAACCACTGACAAAACCATTCTACTTGAAAGACAAGCTAAGCTGACTTGTAACTCATTTATCTGTGCTCTCATCTAAACATTCATTTCCTAGTATGCTACGCATTTTCTACTTCCAATTTCAGGAACGGTTCTTAATGAAGTCTTCAAGAGATGATGTGTTCCCCTCATCAGACACATGTCACTTCCTCAAATGTCGTTTTGCCAATTCAGTTTTTATCACATTTTGGTCATATTGTATCACCGTATCTTTTAGCACTATATATATTGTATTTTATATTATTAAAGCAAAAGTATCACAATTTATTGCATATTGTACGTGTATTGGAAGATACACAGCTGTGCTATAAACAAGGCGTTCTTGGTCAGCAGGAAACACAACCGGCACGGAATAACTCTTTTTCTTTGATTCGCACAACTTGGTTGTTTCATCGTTCACTTTATTTAAACTCGCATCAACTGCGACTTCTTCTATGAGAGAGATCTCTTCATATCTCATAGAGACAGTGTAACCTACGATCGGCAAATATAAACACGATCTATCAGTCCAATGACCCAAATAAAATCTGAAGTTGTTTAAATGTGTCGCCAATATTTCCCGATAAAGAAGATTTTTTCTCAACTATAGTACGTATGTCCATTAAGTGTTTGTAACAACTGTTGCATTTCCTGTATCTGAAATATATAATAAAATTAGTTCAAGGTCAAAGCTAAATCAAAAACAAGGTCAAGGTTAAATCATATATTATTTGTTTTCGCCAACATCTAACATAAAAAGTTAAATAAAATATGATTCATGCTCAGTGCTTGTCAACACAGTTTCTTCCACCCCATTAGTAATATTTGTACAGGGCCAACTCTGGTGGAGCATTGTCGTACAAAGTCAGTCTGTTGCCATGGAGAAGACACCCGTATTTCGTGGGTAGAAACCAGTACAGTACTACTCAATTCTCCAACCCCAGCAAGCGACCGACAACTTTCTCCTATATCATGATTTATCACTTGTCCCCGATAGGGAGCGAACCTGCAGTCCTGATGACTGCAGTGAAAAGCGTGCTAGACCACTCGACAAACAGAGGCTCATCTAACACAAGGTCAAGGCTAAATCAAATATGATTTGTGTTCGTTAACATGTAGTGGTAGGGTGGTCAGATTACTTATTGCTAGGTAATGCTGGCGTAGCTATGCGGGTTCTATAACTGGCTTGTGTCCCTATCAATAATATTCACAAGAGTGTTATATGTGCTGGCTCGCCCACATGGTTCGCCGGACACGAGGGTAAATAAGCGCAATCCTCATCATCACATGTGCAGTGATGCACTGAGAAATAAAATTACGGACTTTTAAAGGACTGATCTTGGGAAATTTAAGGACAATTTACCGGCATACGCTTTTCCAAAATGTTAATATTTAGCAGTACTGAATGGTCTCAGTGAGAAGATACTGGAGCATCCCAATGAATTATTTTGTGCAGAATAAGAAAAGTCACTATGTAGCTAATGTCATCTATCTGGGGCTCAATTAATACTCTACAACGTTTTTCCGATGTTTTGAGGCCCCTTTCGGGTAACCCCGTTTATTTCTTCCTTGTATATACATAACAAGAATTTACACGATAATGTAACATCTAACTATCATACAGAATAAATTATCTAACAAGACTTTTGCCTTCCATTTACACAAAAGAGTGCTTTGTGCAGAAGTCGCCCTCGTCTGAAAACAAAACTTTAAACAAAAAAGAAAAGATAACATGTAGGTGATCATTTCCATTTATTCACCATCAATACACAAGCAAAATAGAAGTAAAGGAATGAATTGACTACAGAAATGCTACTCATTTGGAGTTGTATTTTGCTAATTTATCTATTCTTAACCCTTTCCCTCATAGAAGCACCTCTTGATGCCATTACCAATACAACATACATTAACCCTTTCCCTCATAGAAGCACCTCTTGATGCCATTACCAATACAACATACATTAACCATTTCCCTCATAGAAGCACCTCTTGACACCATTACCAATACAACATACATTAACCATTTCCCTCATAGAAGCACCTCTTGACACCATTACCAATACAACATACATTTTGTATGGAGATATACTAGTATATTAACCTAAATCTCTATGAAGGAAAGGGTTAAATGGTTGTCGTTGGTATGGAGATATACTAGTATATTAACCTAAATCTCTATGAAGGAAAGGGTTAAATGGCTGTCGTTGGTATGGAGATATACTAGTATATTAACCTAAATCTCTATGAAGGAAAGGGTTACGGCAATCTCCATTTCTGCATTATGTCTAATATTCATATAATTTTTAGAGCGGTCAAAACGTGGCAGTACTTTTCTACACTTCATTTTACAGATAAAAACGTTAGTCTGATGTAACACAATGAATATTCAGCTAAACTAAAACAAGTGTCCAACTGAAACTGGAAATATGACCTTGAACCTGTCAATTTTTTGTTGGCAGTCTGGACTCGTACTCCTTATAAACCTCAAACAGTTTGCTTTCAACTGTAGCTTTGTAGCATACCATTTTAGACTAACCAACTATTTCCAGACTATGTCTGCCAGTTATAATCATTACTGATTGTTCGGCAGTACTATGTTGAAGCTGAAATAGTCAATGTGGAAGTGGTGATAGTGCAGTGGTAGAGCATTCACTTCAGGTGCGAAAGGCCCGGAGTTTGTGTCTAGCTGTAACTACTAAGTACAGAGGTGATGTCTAGTGGAATGAAGGTATTGAATCTACTACTAAGTACAGAGGTGATGTCTAGTGGAATGAAGGTATTGAACCTACTACTAAGTACAGAGGTGATGTCTAGTGGAATGAAAAACCAGGTATTGAACCTACTACTAAGTACAGAGGTGATGTCTAGTGGAATGAAGGTATTGAACCTACTACTAAGTACAGAGGTGATGTCTAGTGGAATGAAGGTATTGAACCTACTACTAAGTACAGAGGTGATGTCTAGTGGAATGAAGGTATTGAATCTACTACTAAGTACAGAGGTGATGTCTAGTGGAATGAAGGTATTGAACCTACTACTAAGTACAGAGGTGATGTCTAGTGGAATGAAGGTATTGAATCTACTACTAAGTACAGAGGTGATGTCTAGTGGAATGAAGGTATTGAATCTACTACTAAGTACAGAGGTGATGTCTAGTGAATGAAGGTATTGAACCTACTACTAAGTACAGAGGTGATGTCTAGTGGAATGAAGTATTGACCTACTACTAAGTACAGAGGTGATGTCTAGTGGAATGAAGGTATTGAACCTACTACTAAGTACAGAGGTGATGTCTAGTGGAATGAAGGTATGAACTACTACTAAGTACAGAGTGATGTCTAGTGGAATGAAGGTATTGAATCTACTACTAAGTACAGAGGTGATGTCTAGTGGAATGAAGGTATTGAACCTACTACTAAGTACAGAGGTGATGTCTAGTGGAATGAAGGTATTGAACCTACTACTAAGTACAGAGGTGATGTCTAGTGGAATGAAGGTATTGAATCTACTACTAAGTACAGAGGTGATGTCTAGTGGAATGAAGGTATTGAATCTACTACTAAGTACAGAAGTGATGTCTAGTGGAATGAAGGTATTGAACCTACTACTAAGTACAGAGGTGATGTCTAGTGGAATGAAGGTATTGAATCTACTACTAAGTACAGAGGTGATGTCTAGTTGAATGAAGGTATTGAATCTACTACTAAGTACATAGGTGATGTCTAGTGGAATGAAGGTATTGAACCTACTACTAAGTACAGAGGTGATGTCTAGTGGAATGAAGGTATTGAACCTACTACTAAGTACAGAGGTGATGTCTAGTGGAATGAAGGTATTGAATCTACTACTAAGTACAGAGGTGATGTCTAGTGGAATGAAGGTATTGAATCTACTACTAAGTACAGAAGTGATGTCTAGTGGAATGAAGGTATTGAACCTACTACTAAGTACAGAGGTGATGTCTAGTGGAATGAAGGTATTGAATCTACTACTAAGTACAGAGGTGATGTCTAGTTGAATGAAGGTATTGAATCTACTACTAAGTACATAGGTGATGTCTAGTGGAATGAAGGTATTGAACCTACTACTAAGTACAGAGGTGATGTCTAGTGGAATGAAGGTATTGAACCTACTACTAAGTACAGAGGTGATGTCTAGTGGAATGAAGGTATTGAATCTACTACTAAGTACAGAGGTGATGTCTAGTGGAATGAAGGTATTGAACCTACTACTAAGTACAGAGGTGATGTCTAGTGGAATGAAGGTATTGAACCTACTACTAAGTACAGAGGTGATGTCTAGTGGAATGAAGGTATTGAATCTACTACTAAGTACAGAGGTGATGTCTAGTGGAATGAAGGTATTGAACCTACTACTAAGTACAGAGGTGATGTCTAGTGGAATGAAGGTATTGAACCTACTACTAAGTACAGAGGTGATGTCTAGTGGAATGAAGGTATTGAACCTACTACTAAGTACAGAGGTGATGTCTAGTGGAATGAAGGTATTGAACCTACTACTAAGTACAGAGGTGATGTCTAATGGAATGAAGGTATTGAACCTACTACTAAGAACAGAGGTTGATCAGTGCTTAGGATGTCTTACCGGTCTTCCCTCGAGATGTCCACTCCATAACTTGGCGGTGCTGTAAGGTTAGCCTTGATGACTGGGCCAAAGTTCTTCAAGATGACCTTCAGTGATTCGCATGATATTATTACATATCTGTTGTGGAAACAATAGAATCATGTAACTAGACGTGCATCCGTTCATGTCAATAAATAGCAGTGTAAGGTACCGGTAACTGTGGACAGAGATCATGCCTGGAGGTTATAAAACACTGTTCAAATCCAAAACTCTTTCTGATTGGTTGACACAGATGAAACTCTGAGATGCAACCAATCAAATAGCAATCTCACAATAAAGAATACCTCACCTACATGATCTCAATACCTCACCTACATGATCTCAATATCTCACCTACATGATCTCAATATCTCACCTATATGATCTCAATACCTCACCTACATGATCTCAATACTTCACCAACATGATCTCAATATCTCACCTACATGATCTCAATACCTGACCAACATGATCTCAATACCTCACCTACATGATCTCAATACCTCACCAACATGATCTCAATACCTCACCTACATAATCTCAATACCTCACCTACATGATCTCAATACATCACCAACATGATCTCAATACCTCACCTACATAATCTTAATACCTCACCTACATGATCTCAATAGCTCACCTACATGATCTCAATACCTCACCTACATGATCTCAATACCTCACTTGATCTCAATACCTCACCTAGGTGATCTCAATACCTCACCTACATGATCTCAATACCTCACCTACATGATCTCAATACCTCACCTACATGATCTCAATACCTCACCAACATGATCTCAATACCTCACCTACATGATCTCAATATCTCACCTACATGATCTCAATACCTCACCAACATGATCTCAATACCTCACTAACATGATCTCAATACATCACCTACATGATCTCAATACCTCACCTACATGATCTCAATACCTCACCAACATGATCTCAATACATCACCTACATGATCTCAATACCTCACCAACATGATCTCAATACCTCACTAACATAATCTCAATACATCACCTACATGATCTCAATACCTGACCAACATGATCTCAATACCTCACATAGCTAAAATCTTTTACTTACTCCTCATATTTATGTGCGATCAGATCCTTTAGATGTGGTAGCAAGCTTGATGATACGTCCAGACTCCACAAACCTCTGAAATCATACAAGACACGTTAGCAGGTGTTCTTCTATTGCAACTATACACTACATTTACTCACGTATAAGACAGAGTTTTCTTCTAAACGGTTGCCTCATAGTGCAGGTCTTGTCTTATAAGCGGGTCAAATACACATTGAAACATTTGGCAAAGTTATAGAAACAGGGACAGGTCTTGTATGTGGTATGTGTTATAAAGCAAATGCATGGGACCCATTTTACACAGTCAACATTGTCAGTTAGAGACGGTAAAATGAGTGCACTGGTCTAACATCAGGGTTGCCTCTAACTGAAATTTAGTCGGCGCCACTTCAGTTGCGATATGAAAAACACTGGAGCCAATTTGAAAACTTTGGAGCCACCAACTAAGAGCCATATAGTTCAGAGATAAATATTTGAAGCCATGTATTTGACAAAACATGTTGTACCAAAAAGAAAAATTAAAAAAGAAAGAAAAAGTTGTGCCAAATGTTTTCGCCAATTCACAAAATTTAGCGCCAGTAAATGTTTGATGTCGCAATTGGCACCATTGGCGACAGACATCAGGAATCCTGAAAATGTGGTATGTCAAAACGCAAAAAGTAGTGCACCCATCATATACACAATGTAGGAGGACTATATTTATGTGCGAGGTCTGTCTTATAAGACAAAAGTGGAAGACCATCTAATAAGTGGTCTTCATAAGGAAAAGGTAGTAGTGGTGGTTCCTATACGGATATAACATACTTATAATAAGTAGAGAACCGGTCATGTATGCGGCCATTATACGGATATAACATACTTATAAGTAGGGAACCGGTCTTGTATGGCGGCCATTATACGGATATAACATACTTATAAGTAGGGAACCGGTCTTGTAGGGCGGCCATTATATGGATATAACATACTTATAAGTAGGGAACCGGTCTTGTATGCGGCCATTATACGGATATAACATACTTATAAGTAGGGAACCGGTCTTGTATGGCGGCCATTATACGGATATAACATACTTATAAGTAGGGAACCGGTCTTGTATGCGGCCATTATACGGATATAACATACTTATAAGTAGGGAACCGGTCTTGTATGCGGCCATTATACGGATATAACATACTTATAAGTAGGGAACCGGTCTTGTATGCAGTCATTATACGGATATAACATACTTATAAGTAGGGAACCGGTCTTGTATGCGGCCATTATACGGATATAACATACTTATAAGTAGGGAACCGGTCTTGTATGCAGCCATTATACGGATATAACATACTTATAAGTAGGGAACCGGTCTTGTATGCGGCCATTATACGGATATAACATACTTATAAGTAGGGAACCGGTCTTGTATGCGGCCATTATACGGATATAACATACTTATAAGTAGGGAACCGGTCTTGTATGCGGCCATTATACGGATATAACATACTTATAAGTAGGGAACCGGTCTTGTATGCAGTCATTATACGGATATAACATACTTATAAGTAGGGAACCGGCCTTGTATGCGGCCATTATACGGATATAACATACTTATAAGTAGGGAACCGGTCTTGTATGCGGCCATTATACGGATATAACATACTTATAAGTAGGGAACCGGTCTTGTATGCAGCCATTATACGGATATAACATACTTATAAGTAGGGAACCGGTCTTGTATGCGGTCATTATACGGATATAACATACATATAAGTAGGGAACCGGTCTTGTATGCGGCCATTATACGGATATAACATACTTATAAGTAGGGAACCGGTCTTGTATGCAGCCATTATACGGATATAACATACTTATAAGTAGGGAACCGGTCTTGTATGCGGCCATTATACGGATATAACATACTTATAAGTAGGGAACCGGTCTTGTATGCGGCCATTATACGGATATAACATACTTATAAGTAGGGAACCGGTCTTGTATGCAGTCATTATACGGATATAACATACTTATAAGTAGGGAACCGGCCTTGTATGCGGCCATTATACGGATATAACATACTTATAAGTAGGGAACCGGTCTTGTATGCGGCCATTATACGGATATAACATACTTATAAGTAGGGAACCGGTCTTGTATGCGGCCATTATACGGATATAACATACTTATAAGTAGGGAACCGGTCTTGTATGCGGCCATTATACGGATATAACATACTTATAAGTAGGGAACCGGTCTTGTATGCGGCCATTATACGGATATAACATACTTATAAGTAGGGAACCGGTCTTGTATGCGGCCATTATACTAATATAACATACTTATAAGTAGGGAACCGGTCTTGTATGCAGCCATTATACATAAAAAGTAGAAAACCTGACTAAACCAGTTTACCTAACATCACCTTTCCTGGGCAGGCTCCAGCAGTTAACCAGTACTTGGGTGCACCAACACCTCCGTAAGAAACTACCAACTTTTTCATATAAATGAGACACGGCCGGAGCGGGGCTCAAACCCGTGACCCAAAATCAGATATACTAAACTTGGAAATAACAAACTTGAAGATAATTGTTCTTACGATTTAGCATTAAGGACGTTGAGCACATCAACGACCACAGCTTGGTCATTCATGCTTATAGCGGAATCTACTGCATTCTGAAATATACAATGTAATTCCAAGTTAATACAGCTTGGTCATTCATGCTTATAGCGGAATCTACTGCAGTCTGAAATATACAATGTAATTCCAAGTTAATACAGCTTGGTCATTCATGCTTATAGCGGAATCTACACACACACCCATAAACACACACAGTCCATCAACACACACAGCCCATCAACACACACACAGTCCATCAACACACACACAGCCCATCAACACACACACAGCCCATCAACACACACACCCATAAACACACACAGTCCATAAACACACACATCCCATCAACACACACAGTCCATCAACACACACACAGTCCATCAACCACACACAGTCCATCAACACACACACCACAGTCCATCAACACACACACAGTCCATCAACACACACAGTCTATCAACACACACACAGTCCATCACACACACAGTCCATCAACACACAGTCCATCAACACACACACACAGTCCATCAAACACACATAGCCCATCAACACACACAGTCCATCAACACACACACCCATAAACACACAGCCCATCACACACACAGCCCATCAACACACACACAGTCCATCAATACACACAGTCCATCAACACACACAGCCCATCAACACACACAGTCCATCAACACACACAGTCCATCAACACACACATCCCATCAACACCACACAGTCCATCAACACCCACACAGTCCATCAACACACACACACAGTCCATCAACACACACACAGTCCATCAACACACAGTCCATCAACACACACACAGTCCATCAACACACACAGTCCATCAACACACACACAGTCCATCAACACACACACCCCATCAACACACACAGCCCATCAACACACACAGTCCATCAACACACACAGCCCATCAACACACATTCCATCAACACACACAGCCCATAACACACACAGCCCATCAACACACACAGCCCATCAACACACACACAGTCCATCAACACACCAGTCCATCAACACACACAGTCCATCAACACACACAGTCCATCAACACACACAGCCCATCAACACACACAGTCCATAAACACACACATCCCATCAACACACACAGTCCATCAACACACACACAGTCCATCAACACACACACAGTCCATCAACACACACACACAGTCCATCAACACACACACAGTCCATCAACACACACAGTCTATCAACACACACACAGTCCATCAACACACACAGTCCATCAACACACAGTCCATCAACACACACACAGTCCATCAACACACACAGCCCATCAACACCACAGTCCATCAACACACACAGCCCATCAACACACACATTCCATCAACCACACAGCCCATCAACACACACAGCCCATCAACACACACAGTCCATCAACACACCACCCCATAAACCACACAGCCCATCAACACACACAGCCCATCACACACACACAGTCCATCAATACACACAGTCCATCAACACACACAGCCCATCAACACACACACAGCCCATCAACACACCAGTCCATCAACACACACATCCCATCAACACACACACAGTCCATCAACACACACAGTCCATCAACACACACACAGTCCATCAAACACACACACAGTCCATCAACACACACAGTCCATCAACACACACAGTCTATCAACACACACACAGTCCATCAACACACACAGTCCATCAACACACAGTCCATCAACACACACACAGTCCATCAACACACACACCCCATCAACACACACAGCCCATCACACACACAGTCCATCAACACACACAGCCCATCACCACACATTCCATCAACACACACAGCCCATCAACACACACAGCCCATCACACACACAGTCCATCAACACACACACCATAAACACACACAGCCCATCAACACACACAGCCATCAAACACACACAGTCCATCAACACACACAACAGTCCATCAACACACACACACAGTCCATCAACACCACAGTCCATCAACCACACACAGTCCATCGACACACACAGTCCATCAACACACACAGCCCATCAACACACACAGCCCATCAACACACACACCCTAAACACACACAACCCATCAACACACACAGTCCATCAACACACACAGTCCATCAACACACCCAGTCCATCAACACAACCAGTCCATCAACACACACAGCCCATCAACACACACACAGTCCATCAACACACACACCCATAAACACACACAGCCCATCAACACACACAGCCCATCAACACACCACAGTCATCACACACACAGCCCATCAACACACGCACAGTCCATCAACCACACACAGCCCATCAACACACACAGTCCATCAACACACACACAGTCCATCAACACACACAGTCCATACACAGTCCATCAACACACACAGTCCATCAACACACACAGTCCATCAACACACACATTCCATCAACACACACAGCCCATCAACACACACACAGTCCATCAACACACACACAGCCCATCAACACACACAGTCCACCAACACACACACAGTCCATCAACACACACAGTCCATCAACACACACAGTCCATCAACCACACAGTCCATCCCCCCCATAAACACACACAGTCCATCACACACACAGTCCATCAACACACACACAGTCCATCAACACACACCAGTCCATCAACACAGACACCACAGTCCATCAACACAGACACACAGTCCATCAACACATACACAGTCCATCAACACACACAGTCCATCAACACACACAGTCCATCAACACACACAACCCCATCAACACACACAGTCCATCAACACACACAGTCCATCAAAACACACAGTCCATCAACACACACAGTCCATCAACACACACACCCCATCAACACACACAGTCCATCAACACACACAGTCCATCAACACACACAGTCCCACAACACCACAACCCCATCAACACACACAGTCCATCAACACACACAGCCCATCAACACCACACTCCATAAACACACACAGTCCATCAACACACACAGTCCATCAACACCCCCCCATAAACCACACAGCCCATCAACACACACAGTCCATCACACACACACCCCATCACACACACAGTCCATCAACACTACATGTATTACAATTACATAGTGCCTTGGTATTTCACGACGTTCACACACCACTAGTACAGTCTATCAACACATACCTTGTATTTCCCCCGACGTCCACACACCACTAGTACAATCTATCAACACATACCTTGGTATTTCCCGACGTCCACACCACTAGTACAGGTATTCCACACCACACCACAACAACCCACCCACACCACAACACAACACAACCACCCACCCACACCACAACACACACACAACCACCCCCACCCACACCACAACAACACAACACAACCCTTGGTATTTCACGACGTTCACACCACTAGTACAGTCTATCAACACATACCTTGGTATTTCCCCCCGACGTCCACACCACTAGTACAGTCTATCAACACATACCTTGGTATTTCCCGACGTCCACACCACTAGTACAGGTATTTCCTGACATCCACACCCACTAGTACAGGTATTTCCCGACGTCCACACCACTAGGAGTCTATCAACACATACCTGGTATTCCCGACGTCCACACACACTAGTACAGTCTATCAACACATACCTTGGTATTTCCCCCGACGTCCACACCACTAGTACAGTCTATCAACACATACCTTGGTATTTCCCGACGTCCACACCACTAGTACAATCTATCAACACATACCTTGGTATTTCCCGACATCCACACCACTAGTACAACACAACACAACCACCCACACCACACACAACACACAACACAACCACCAACCCACACACAACACACAACACAACCACCCACCCACACCACAACATCTATCAACACATACCTTGGTATTTCCCGACGTCCACACCACTAGTACAATCTATCAACACATACCTTGGTATTTCCCGACATCCACACCACTAGTACAGTCTATCAACACATACCTTGGTATTTCCAGACGTCCACATCACTAGTACAGTCTATCAACACATACTTGGTATTTCCCGACGTCCACACCACTAGACAGTCTATCAACACATACCTTGGTATTTCCCCACGTCCACACCACTAACATCTATCAACACATACCTTGGTATTTCCCGACATCCACACCACTAGTACAATCTCACACATACCTTGGTATTTCCCGACATCCACACCACTATACATCTATCAACACATCCTTGGTATTTCCCGACATCCACACCACTAGTACAATCTATCAACACATACCTTGGTATTTCCCGACGTCCACACACTAGTACAGTACCTACATCCACACCACATACAGGTATTTCCCGACGTCCACACCACTAGGAGTCTATCAACACAACCACCCACCCACACCACAACAACACAACACAACCACCCACCCACACACACACACACAACCCACCCACCCCACACAACAAACAAACCACCACCCACACCACACAGTCTATCACACATACCTTGGTATTTCCCCCGACGTCCACACCACTAGTACAATCTATCAACACATACCTTGGTATTTCCCGACGTCCACACCACTAGTACAGGTATTTCCTGACATCCACACCACTAGTACAGGTATTTCCCGACGTCCACACCACTAGGAGTCTATCAACACATACCTTGGTATTTCCCGACGTCCACACCACTAGTACAGTCTATCAACACATACCTTGGTATTTCCCCCGACGTCCACACCACTAGTACAGTCTATCAACACATACCTTGGTATTTCCCGACGTCCACACCACTAGTACAATCTATCAACACATACCTTGGTATTTCCCGACATCCACACCACTAGTACAATCTATCAACACATACCTTGGTATTTCCCGACATCCACATCACTAGTACAGTCTATCAACACATACCTTGGTATTTCCAGACGTCCACATCACTAGTACAGTCTATCAACACATACCTTGGTATTTCCCGACGTCCACACCACTAGGACAGTCTATCAACACATACCTTGGTATTTCCCGACATCCACACCACTAGTACAGTCTATCAACACATACCTTGGTATTTCCCGACATCCACACCACTAGTACAATCTATCAACACATACCTTGGTATTTCACGACGTTCACACCACTAGTACAGTCTATCAACACATACCTTGGTATTTCCCCCCGACGTCCACACCACTAGTACAGTCTATCAACACATACCTTGGTATTTCCCGACGTCCACACCACTAGTACAATCTATCAACACATACCTTGGTATTTCCCGACATCCACACCACTAGTACAATCTATCAACACATACCTTGGTATTTCCCGACATCCACATCACTAGTACAGTCTATCAACACATACCTTGGTATTTCCAGACGTCCACATCACTAGTACAGTCTATCAACACATACCTTGGTATTTCCCGACGTCCACACCACTAGGACAGTCTATCAACACATACCTTGGTATTTCCCGACATCCACACCACTAGGACAGTCTTATCAACACATACCTTGGTATTTCCCGACATCCACACCACTAGTACAATCTATCAACACATACCTTGGTATTTCCCGACGTCCACACCACTAGTACAATCTATCAACACATACCTTGGTATTTCCCGACGTCCACACCACTAGTACAATCTATCAACACATACCTTGGTATTTCCCCGACGTCCACACTACTAGTCAGTCTATCAACACATACCTTGGTATTTCCCGACGTCCACATCACTAGTACAGTCTATCAACACATACCTTGGTATTTCCTGACGTCCACATCACTAGTACAGTCTATCATCACATACCTTGGTATTTCCCCGACGTCCACACCACTAGTACAGTCTATCAACACATACCTTGGTATTTCCCCGACGTTCACACCACTAGTACAGTCTATCAACACATACCTTGGTATTTCACGACGTCCACACCACTAGTACAATCTATCAACACATACCTTGGTATTTCCCGACATCCACACCACTAGTACAATCTATCAACACATACCTTGGTATTTCCCGACGTCAACATCACTAGTACAATCTATCAACACATACCTTGGTATTTCCCCGACGTCCACACCACTAGTACAGTCTATCAACACATACCTTGGTATTTCCCGACGGCCACACCACTAGTGCAGTCTATCAACACATACCTTGGTATTTCCCGACGTCCACATCACTAGTACAATCTATCAACACATACCTTGGTATTTCCCGACGTCCACACCACTAGTACAGGTATTTCCCGACGTCCACACCACTAGGACAGTCTATCAACACATACCTTGGTATTTCCCGACGTCCACACCACTAGTACAATCTATCAACACATACCTTGGTATTTCCCGACATCCACACCACTAGTACAGTCTATCAACACATATCTTGGTATTTCCCGACATCCACACCACTAGTACAATCTATCAACATATACCTTGGTATTTCCCCGACGTCCACACTACTAGTCAGTCTATCAACACATACCTTGGTATTTCCCGACATCCACACCACTAGGACAGTCTATCAACACATACCTTGGTATTTCCCCGACGTTCACATTACTCGTACAGTCTATCAACACATACCTTGGTATTTCCCGACGTCCACACCACTAGTACAATCTATCAACACATACCTTGGTATTTCCCGACGTTCACACCACTAGTCAGTCTATCAACACATACCTTGGTATTTCCCGACGTTCACACCACTAGTCAGTCTATCAACACATACCTTGGTATTTCCCGACGTCCACACCACTAGTACAGTCTTATCAACACATACCTTGGTATTTCCCGACGTCCACACCACTAGTACAATCTATCAACACATACCTTGGTATTTCCCGACGTTCACATTACTCGTACAGTCTATCAACACATACCTTGGTATTTCCCGACGTCCACACCACTAGGACAGTCTATCAACACATACCTTGGTATTTCCCGACGTCCACACCACTAGGACAGTCTATCAACACATACCTTGGTATTTCCCGACGTCCACACCACTAGGACAGTCTATCAACACATACCTTGGTATTTCCCGACGTCCACACCACTAGGACAGTCTATCAACACATACCTTGGTATTTCCCGACATCCACACCACTAGTACAGTCTATCAACACATACCTTGGTATTTCCCGACGTCCACACCACTAGTACAATCTATCAACACATACCTTGGTATTTCCCGACATCCACACCACTAGTACAATCTATCAACACATACCTTGGTATTTCCCGACGTCCACACCACTAGTACAATCTATCAACACATACCTTGGTATTTCCCGACGTTCACACCACTAGTACAGTCTTATCAACACATACCTTGGTATTTCCCGACGTCCACATTACTCGTACAGTCTGCAGACTCTTGCTCCTATTGGACAACACGGCCACCATCGTGTTGTGACCCTTGGTTACCATATCTACACTTGCTTGTTCAGAAAAGTTCTGAGGCTCTCCTCGCATCTTCGGATCCGGCTGTAAAACATTTAATACATCAAGTTGTTTACACCTTCGGATCCGGCTGTAAAACATTTAATACATCAAGTTGTTTACACCTTCGGATCCGGCTGTAAAACATTTAATACATCAAGTTGTTTACACCTTCGGATCTGGCTGTAAAACATTTAATACATAAGAGTTGTTTACACCTTTGCATCCGGCTGTAAAACATTTAATACATAGAGTTGTTTACACCTTCGGATCCGGCTGTAAAACATTTAATACATAGAGTTGTTTACACCTTCGGATCCGGCTGTAAAACATTTAATACATCAAGTTGTTTACACCTTCGGATCTGGCTGTAAAACATTTAATACATAAGAGTTGTTTACACCTTTGCATCCGGCTGTAAAACATTTAATACATAGAGTTGTTTACACCTTATGCAACAGACGGAGCCCGAATAACTGAGGTTGCTGAGATGGGTGTAATGGTGCACAAACAGTTCAGGATAAATGGTGCTAAACAGGACTACAGTCAAACCTGTGTTAGTGGTCACCTCCATTAAGCAGCCAACCGGTATTAAGCAGCCAGTTTCCAGATTTCCAATAGGTTGTTTTATTATATATTTGATCTCTATTAAGCAGCCATCTGTAGTAAGCAGCCACTTTCTGTGATTCCCAATGTCTGCTTAAGACAGGTTTGACATTACATATTTCTTATCAGACCTATCATTTACTGACCTCATTTGCATAAACTTGGAAGAGGGTAATTGAATAAATTAATTGTGCGAAATTATTTCAAAATCGGTCAAATGGGTTTCAGGGAAGACATTTGCCCATGTATATTTATGAATCAAAGTTTGGCATAGGGTGACAGGCACATTATTTGTGTGAAATTACTTTGAAATATGACGAGCCATTTCAGTAATATTTTTCATGCAGAGTTCCGGGTGGATCATGACAACTAATACATAGTCAGGGTTCATTCTAGGTCAGAATTTTTGGGAGAAGTGAGAAAGAGCGTGATCGCTTCCTTAAATGGTGTTCTTTAATATACTTCTGCAAAATAGGGTTAAAATGCACAGTACAACCATTAAATACAACATTTGAATAGAAGGAGTGCTTTATAATGGGCCAGTTTTTTTTAGGGAGAAGTGGGGCCCCTAGAGGGCGAAGTCAGGGTCCCTAGGGCGACAATTTCGCCCACATCACCCTCTAGAATGATCCCTGATAATTCAAGACAGACAAACATGGATGGACATATACATGGCAAGAGAAACATTGATCAAATGTAGGGTATTATTTGGCCGGCAGCACACGCAAATGGACACTCGAACATAATTAACAAAAATGAAGTTGATATATCAGGTTTATACCACAATGTCTCAAAAACAACTCCTGAAAATTTCAACTCAATATGTTAGCAACTGAGAAAGTTGTGAATAGGTTAGTGACACATATAAACATGTTTTTGACAGAACGTTTGAAACGTCACAACAACATTAATGACGTATAATCTACTATAAATTTAAGAAATGCATAGATATATATATAAGATAAGAAATTCCTATTGTTCACATCATCATTCACATTTTTTGTCCACATCTTTAGTTTTTAGATCCATTATTTGACCAAATATCATGCCATTTTCATTTTCTAACTAAGTGATAGGCTTGGAAACATTGTTCTTGGATTTGACCAAATATCATGCCAATATCTTTATTCCAACAGTGATAGGCTTGGAAACATTGTTCCTATGGCAACAGTCATGATTTGACCAAATGTCATGCCAATATCTTTATTCCAACAGTGATAGGCTTGGAAACATTGTTCCTATGGCAACGGTCATGATTTGACCAAATGTCATGCCAATATCTTTATTCCAAAAGTGATAGGCTTGGAAACATTGTTCATATGGCAACAGTCATGATTTGACCAAATATCATGCCAATATCTTTATTCCAAAAGTGATAGGCTTGGAAACATTGTTCCTATGGCAACAGTTTCGAAATCTGTACGCTATTTGATATAGAAATTTAAACGGCATATCTTTAACTCATAAACCCTTGAAATTATACAGTAATGTAGATGTGGAGAAAATGTGTAAGTTTAGTCTCATTTAAACATTGTCTCTTTCTCTGAAAAATGTCCAAGTGCCCATTTTTGCATGGTGCCAGCCATTTATGTTTGCATACATACAGGTAGGAAGTCTTCTGGATTGACACCCGTAGGTGGCGGAGTGCTACGTCGTGTTGGCGGAACATGCACGGTCTGCTTGGACGGTTTACCAGCAGGATTCTGCTCCCTCGGCGATGATTCCGACTGGCGTGGAGGCTCAGACTGCCGTATTCGCCCAGTATCTGGCTGACGGGTCCTAGCTGGTTCCTGCTGCTGCTTCTGTGCTGGTGGGTCTGGCTGCTGGCGTGCTTGAGGCAGTTCGCGTTTGGTTGTTCTGGTCTGAGTGGTAGATTGTTTACTCGGTGGTGGCTGCTTGACTGGCGCGGGCTGCTTGACCGGAGCGGGCTGCTTGACCAGAGCGGGTTGTTTGACCAGTGCTGGTTGTACGACAGGCTCTGGCCCAGGAAATACTGAAGTTGTTTCATAACAGAGACTAGTGTAAAATATATATATAATGGAATAAAGTCATTTTGCAACATTTCCCCTAACTGCCTAACTACACGTACCAATCTTCACGAAACATTGTCAGAGTTTGTCTCACAATGGTCAGGCAAATGTTTCTGACAAATGATTAACATGCATTTAAAATTTCAATTTATTTTGTGTGACTGGAGGATTTTTGGTCTGACATGTCAAGCAATCACAGGGTTCCCTCTGTCAGAATTTTTGTCTGCGCCACTTCTTCCGCCAATAGAAAAAAACTGGAGCCAGTTTGAAAAACTTGGAGCCAATTTAAGATCCATATTTGAGAAAACATGTTGTGCCAAAAAAAAAAAATTCACAAAATTTAGCCCCAGTATTTGTCACATTGGCGATCAACAGCAGGAACCGGGAAAGCTGATGTACAATCTTCACTTCTTTGGCAGGCAGACATGCAACAGAGCTGTTGTAGACAAAAAACTGGCATTCTTGAGTAAACTTTATTTCAACCAAACTGCTTGCGATACAGGTTCTAATAACCTAATTAATTAATCATGCACGCAGATGAACGTGTGTATATAGTCCTTTATGTAGAGGAAACAGGAGTAGCTATACTTCCAAGGTCAGGAATGGAACCCAGGTTGCTATCTGTACAGCAGTAGCTATACTTCCAAGGTCAGGAATGGAACCCAGGTTGCTATCTGTACAGGAGTAGCTATACTTCCAAGGCTGGGAATGGAACCCAGGTTGCTATCTGTACAGGAGTAGCTATACTTCCAAGGCTGGGAATGGAACCCAGGTTGCTATCTGTACAGGAGTAGCTATACTTCAAAGGTCAGGAATGGAACCCAGGTTGCTATCTGTACAGGAGTAGCTATACTTCCAAGGTCAGGAATGGAACCCAGGTTGCTATCTGTACAGGAGTAGCTATACTTCCAAGGTCAGGAATGGAATCAAGGTTGCTATCTGTACAGGAGTAGCTATACTTCCAAAGTCAGGAATGGAACCCTGGTTGCTATCTGTACAGGAGTAGCTATACTTCCAAGGTCAGGAATGGAACCCAGGTTGCTATCTGTACAGGAGTAGCTATACTTCCAAGGCCTGGAATGGAACCCTGGTTGCTATCTGTACAGGAGTAGCTATACTTCCAAGGTCAGGAATGGAACCCAGGTTGCTATCTGTACAGGAGTAGCTATACGTCCAAGGTCAGGAATGGAACCCAGGTTGCTATCTGTACAGGAGTAGCTATACTTCCAAGGTCAGGAATGGAACCCTGGTTGCTATCTGTACAGGAGTAGCTATACTTCCAAGGTCAGGAATGGAACCCAGGTTGCTATCTGTACAGGAGTAACTATACTTCCAAGGTCAGGAATGGAACCCAGGTTGCTATCTATACAGGAGTAGCTATACTTCCAAGGTCAGGAATGGAACCCTGGTTGCTATCTGTACAGGAGTAGCTATACTTCCAAGGTCAGGAATGGAACCCAGGTTGCTATCTGTACAGGAGTAGCTATACTTCCAAGGTCAGGAATGGAACCCAGGTTGCTATCTGTACAGGAGTAGCTATACTTCCAAGGCTGGGAATGGAACCCAGGTTGCTATCTGTACAGGAGTAGCTATACTTCCAAGGTCAGGAATGGAACCCTGGTTGCTATCTGTACAGGAGTAGCTATACTTCCAAGGTCAGGAATGGAACCCAGGTTGCTATCTGTACAGGAGTAGCTATACTTCCAAGGTCAGGAATGGAACCCTGGTTGCTTGCTATCTGTACAGGAGTAGCTATACTTCCAAGGTCAGGAATGGAACCCAGGTTGCTATCTGTACAGGAGTAGCTATACTTCCAAGGTCAGGAATGGAACCCAGGTTGCTATCTGTACAGGAGTAGCTATACTTCCAAGGCCTGGAATGGAACCCTGGTTGCTATCTGTACAGGAGTAGCTATACCTCCAAGGTCAGGAATGGAACCCAGGTTACTATCTGTACAGGAGTAGCTATACTTCCAAGGTCGGGAATGGAACCCAGGTTGCCATCTGTACAGGAGTAGCTATACTTCCAAGGCCTGGAATGGAACCCTGGTTGCTATCTGTACAGGAGTAGCTATACCTCCAAGGTCAGGAATGGAACCCAGGTTGCTATCTGTACAGGAGTAGCTATACTTCCAAGGTCGGGAATGGAACCCAGGTTGCTATCTGTACAGGAGTAGCTATACTTCCAAGGCTGGGAATGGAACCCAGGTTGCTATCTGTACAGGAGTAGCTATACTTCCAAGGCTGGGAATGGAACCCAGGTTGCTATCTGTACAGGAGTAGCTATACTTCCAAGGTCGGGAATGGAACCCAGGTTGCTATCTGTACAGGAGTAGCTATACTTCCAAGGTCGGGAATGGAACCCAGGTTGCCATCTGTACAGGAGTAGCTATACTTCCAATCCTGGTTGCTTGTTGTGCAGGAGTAGCTATACTTCCAAGGCCGGGAATGGAATTTTGCTTGTGCCAAATGTGCAGCTTTTCTATCCAACAAGCCAATTGTTCAATTATCCATGAATTTTCTATAACCCAGCAACAAAAGCCTTTCCAGGATTTCAGGCCTGAGAAATTAGACTTCATTTTCCATGACTTCATGAATTTTCAAAACTAGTATGACCCTTGTCAAATAGCCATACAGATCATAACAAACACAGCCACCTACCATCATCATTGGGCGGCTGGAATGGTTCCATGCTTTGAGATGGGGATCTATCTGTGAATGCAAAAAAAGAAAGAAATTTTAATAAAACAATTTCACTTAATTGCATATTATCTCTAAAATGCATAATTAGGTGATTTGCATAACCTCATAGCCCGGTTTTCATGAAGCATACTTTATCTGCACCGATTTTGTCAGCACTATTAGGTGTGGACATTTTTCACTTGTCCATGGGCAAGTAGACAGCAAAAATTGACTCTGAATCCAACCTGTCACCAAACCAATTTGTTCATATCTGTATAGTCTGGTTCCCATTATAGAGACTATATTACTAAAGTGCTGTAGAAAGTATGGGAACCAGACTGTCAGACTGTTTTACATCTCTTTGGGTTAGTTCCAGTCTTATACGATTGTGCTACAAATGCTTCAAATGCTAATTTTACTGGTAGCACGCAATCTAACGAAACAATATGAATGATTTTGACTAAAAATGAGTCTGTCTCTTTTGTTTTTGTGTCTATTTACAATGTTAACCCTTTCCCCCATAGAAGCACCTCTTGATGCCATTACCAATACGACATACATTGACAATGTAGTAGTCAAGCCAATGTTCATAATAAAGGCCTGAATCTCATGTAGTCCCAGTAATATCTATGGAGGTGGGATAGATATGGCGACTACTTATCCACTGCATGATAGCTAAATGGCTGTCGTTTGTATGGAGATACATTTGTGTATAATAGTATATTAACCTAAATCTCTATGAAGGAAAGGGTTAATATACTCAGGTGTTTATCGTTTGTACATCAGTGTTATGATAAATAATATCCAGCATCTCTACCAAGGGAGTTCCTATCTGTACAGGGAATTGCCTATATATGGTGGGTGCAAGGTGAATAAAACATGCACAATGCAGATTTGAGAATGAAACATATAAATGGTGGGCTTCTTGCGCATGAAATGTGTACAAGGTGGTTTTGAGGCAAAAACATGTGCACACCATGGTTTCGGGGTGAATGAAACATAAACAATATTGTTTCCAAATGAATGTAACATGTACAAAGTGGCTTGGAGGTGAATGTAACATGTACAAAATGGCTTGGAGGTGAATGAAACATGCACAAGGTGGCTTGGAGGTGAATGAAACATGCACAAGGTGGCTTGGAGGTGAATGTAACATGTACAAAATGGCTTGGAGGTGAATGAAACATGCACAAGGTGGCTTGGAGGTGAATGTAACATGTACAAGGTGGCATGGAGGTGTACGTAACATGTACAAAGTGGCTTGGAGGTGAATGGAACATGTACAAGGTGGTATGGAGGTGTACGTAACATGCACAAAGTGGCTTGGAGGTGAATGGAACATGTACAAGGTGGCTTGGAGGTGAATGGAACATGTACAAGGTGGCTTGGAGGTAAATGGAACATGTACAAGGTGGCTTGGAGGTAAATGGAACATGTACAAGGTGGCTTGGAGGTAAATGGAACATGTACAAGGTGGCTTGGAGGTGAATGGAACATGTACAAGGTGGCTTGGAGGTGAATGGAACATGTACAAGGTGGCTTGGAGTGTACATAACATGCACAAAGTGGCTTGGAGGTGAATGGAACATGTACAAGGTGGCTTGGAGGTGAATGGAACATGTACAAGGTGGCTTGGAGGTGAATGGAACATGTACAAGGTGGCTTGGAGGTGAACGTAACATATACCTGGTGGCTTGGAGGTCAAGAATAAATGTAGTAAAATAACAGGGATTATTGCTGGACAATATTTTTAATATGGTCATACTGTGTATTTTGTTGAAATTAATTAAATAACACAATTTAAGGATGCACGCGTGGGTTTTTCTCATTTCTACCAAACATACCTGACCTAGAATCTGAATCCAGCTGATATCAAATACTATCATAATAGTTGAATATTTTATCAATCATATAGACAAAACTAATGAAAGTGACTGATAAAAAAAATTCTTAAGCACTTCATCTGCACTTTTCTAGACTAGAATGCAACGTGTGTACAACAAGAATAGAAGAAACTTGAAGAAACGGGCGTGTCAACAACATATGATATCTAAAACTAGTAATGAAAGATCAACATTTAATCACATTAATCTCAAGCATTTCATCTTTCTTACCCTTTGCCTGCTGGATAAATAAAATCACTTTTGCAAACACAACAGATCCAGATCAGCCGTGGCATAGCATCGCGTCTGATCAGGATCTATGTTGTTTGTTATTCAGCCAAGTGTTTTAGCTCCACTATGATATCCGCATAGCAAACAGCATAGAGCCAGATCAGACACACAGAGCCAGATCAGCCGTGGCAAGCCCAACACCAACCCAGATCAGCCGTGGCATAGCATCGCGTCTGATCAGGATCTATGTTGTTTGTTATTCAGCCAAGTGTTTTAGCTCCACTATGATATCCGCATAGCAAACAGCATAGAGCCAGATCAGACACACAGATCCAGATCAGCCGTGGCATAGCGCCATGTCTGATCGAGGATCTATGTTGTTTGTTATTCAGCCAAGTGTTTTAGCTCCACTATCCGCATAGCAAACAGCATAGAACCAGATCAGACACACAGAGCCAGATCAGACGGCACAAAATGTGCCGTGCCGTCTGTTGCCGCTCTATGCCGATTTTATCTGCCGCTAGCGTGCAAATGGTTAAGTAAGATTAGCCTGTCCGTGGTCCAGAGCGTCGGATTTGGAGTTGAGAGATCCCGGGTTTGATACTCAGTCAGGCCATGTATGTAGTGCCATTGAGCAAGCACCTCACACACATTGCTTAGTACGGGTTTACTGCTTAGTTTAGTTAAACCGGCCCAGAAAAACATGACATGATCCCCGCAAAGGGTTTGACATTAATGGAACATATATAAAAGTCACACATTGCAGGAGTCCGAACTTTTGTGCTACAGTATGGTACTGGCTTTTATTAAGTTATATAATAGCAATTCATACAAACTCTAAAATGTTTTGACAACTGACTTGAATACGAAATTCATAAGTCAATTGCAAAGATAATTGCATAAAGCAGTCTGTCAAGCTATTATCATTATCTGCTTACTATTGGTATATTAAAGTAATTATCGGTATAGTGCTATCCACCCAGTAACTATGGCGATGTATTATTACACGTCTAATAACCAGCAGTAGTCTGTTCATAAGCATTAACACCCACTCAGTTTTTCCTTTCACACAGCAGAAGACATTTTCATTGGTCCAGTAGGTATATTTAATATTAATTCCATCGCAGGCATAGGTTTGGGGATTATAAATAGTGCAAAATCATAAAGGACATATCCTGGAGCGACTTTCTGTATGAAGAACTTTGAAACAATTTGTATATACAGTCAAACCTATGTCAGCCAGCCACGGGAGTGATGAATACTGGCTGCTTAGCAGAGGTGGCTGCTTAATAGAGGCAATGGTTGAACATATTGCCACACTGGGAATACTGTATCTGGCTGCTTAATACATATTGGCTGCTTAATAGAGGTGACCGCTAACACAGGTTTGACTGTAAGTATGTTAAGTCTATAAGATAACAATATATGTAAAATAGACGGAACGTTTCTCTAAGAAACCTCCTTAATCACAAGTTGTGTGTTTATGTAGAATAGCTAGAATACCTCCTTAATCACAAGTTGTGTTTATGTGGTGATGGAATGACGACAGGGAAATAAAGAACAATCTCACTTACGTGGGGACTGAAACTCTGCAACATGAAGATTGTCATAATGTTTGGCTATATATATATTTGCAAAGCCAACAATAAATTTACTCTATATAAAATGTATGGCAATGACTATTGGTTAGTATTTAATTGAGCTCGATTGTGAAACAAGTTCTTACAACATTAGTTTAATCGCTCTCGAGACGGCACATATGGTGAACATTTATGTGAAGACGTTTGAAAAAACGACGACGCAATTTCAAAGATATGGACTGGCCACGGAAAGTTCACTCACCTATTCTATGCTTTGGTTGAAATATTTCCATATAGTCCTTCGGGTCATGTATATCAGCCACGGATTCTCTGTCTTCCTGTTCCGGGCTCGTACTGCTTGGCTCACTCTCATCCTCTTTCGGTACACTGAAAACAAATATACACCTTCGTACTGAAAACAAATATACACCTTCGTACTGAAAACAAATAAGTAAGTTTCGGTCATGTTGTCACTTCTAGGTCACACTTAGAATTTAGTTCTGTACCAGCTGGCTATATTCTGTTTGCAAACACAATTTTATATGGTTCCAGCACTATTAGGGTTAACATGAATTGTGTAGATATCTTCAAGTCATTGCTAAGAAGATTGTGAAGCATTTTATAGAGATATTAGCAATAGTGAAGACTGTGCATTTAGATATTACAGAAGTTCAGTATGGATGTGTACATTTGTTTTAAGTTTCACAGACAGGACCCGAGGTTATAAAACTTTTCTCAGATCTCAAACTCAAGCTCAACTGATCTGATTGGTTGATTCTGAGTGTTACTGTCACCTGAACCAATCAGATGCTTGAGACTTGAGTCTTGAGATTGGAGAACAGTTTTATAACCCTGGGGCCAGGCTTCTTGAGGTTCAGTATGGAGGTGTACATAAAATGTGTGCAAAATGTAATAAAATTCCACAAATTTAGTCATTTTACATCGCCAAGTTATAATAAAGACAGCAACATACCTTGCCTGCCTAGTCGACTGTGTGGGAGGTCTCTCTGTCAGGAAGCTCCTCCTTCCATGGCTACTGTAAATGTACATAAATGCATGCTTAGGTAAAGATTCTAGATGCAAGCTTTAACCTATTTACATCAATATGATTAAAGCAGCATTATATCGTAATAAAGGATGTTTTTGGTAAAATATAAATACTACTGTGTGTGTGTTTACAAAAATCGAAATAGTCGCTCAGAAACGATAAAATTCCAATAAATATAAACCGTCGTCTATGCAAATTTGTTTTTATCAACAAACGAAATGTAAAGACGCACAGCAGCGCCCATGTGTGAAACAACAGCGGATACGCCATGCTTGTTTTCATCATTGCCGAAGGAGGACGATGCATTCTGAATGTAAATCAGGTTCCGATTGTAAACAAGTGTGCGTGACAGACCGACTCAGAAAGTCCTACTTTCGGTTTCGAGTTTGTTTTATCACAAAAAAACAGTTTACTAATTGAACATAATTATACAAATTATAATCTAAGAATGTGTAGCAGCATTGTTACCCATACGTAAAATTAGATTTTTTCAAATATCTTTTATTTCATACGATATAAGGCTGCTTTAAAGGAATCGGTCAATTGGTCTATATTTACTACTGCAGTTACTATACTATGGTTTGATCTCCAGCCAGACTGTCACTGGATCAGTGGGTATTCTCTGGATCTTTCGGTTTCACCGCACACACAAATGACCACATAAACACTTTCGTCCAATAGTACTTGTTTCACAATCATTGTAATTAGATCTAACTTAAACTGCTGAGTACCTGGCAAGTTGATGTCCCCCTTCCTGATGGGGTACACCGCCATGTGGCTGTATTCTTTTCAGATCTATCACAAAAGTGGAGACATTTGTCTTGGAAAACGAAGCACCAATCTGCAACAGACAAACACACACTTAAGAACTACAAAATAACGGTTCCCACAATATAATAGCTGCATCGTGTCTCTCATAACATAACCACAACTTGCACACCGGGCATAAGTTAGGTAATAATTTATAACTAAACAAAATAATACATTAGTAACATTAGCAGCATATTAATATGGTAAATGACATTTAATTGGAAAATATATCTGTTTATTTCTTGTACGTACACTACTTATACTATGTTTTACTACTGTGTAGTAGTCTTAACTGAGAGAGGCAATTCATAGAGGGCACTTAACCGAGTCAGCAAGCTTCTCCCTACAATACTGGAAACTTCTCCCTATTTTAACTGAGTCACCAAGCTTCTCCCTACTATACCGGAAACGTCTCCCTATTTTAACCGAGTCACAAAGCTTCTCCCTACAATATTGGAAACGTCTCCCTATTTTAACCGAGTCACAAAGCTTCTCCCTACTATACCAGAAACTTCTCCCTATTTTAACCGAGTCACAAAGCTTCTCCCTACAATATTGGAAACTTTTCCCTATTTTAACTGAGTCACCAAGCTTCTCCCTACTATACCGGAAACGTCTCCCTATCATGATCGAGTCACCAAGCATCTCCCTACAATACCAGAAACTTCTCCCTATCATGACCGAGTCACCAAGCATCTCCCTACAATACCAGAAACGTCTCCCTATTTTAACCGAGTTAGCAAGCTTCTCCCTACAATATTGGAAACTTCTCCCTATTCTGAACATCTGGTTAAGCCTGACAGGAATAACAGTACTCCCTATCTTCCATGAAACTAAATATCTCACTTACAAGTTGATTCTGAGCTATACTCATATCAGCAACTTCTCCCCATGAAATTGGCACAGAATCATAGCATTGGGTTGGTTCCCAGCCGTAGACTTTCAAGAAATCCTTGACACCGGAGTAGAGACAGGTACCGTCTGGGTGGAAGTATATACATCTAAAACAAATAAATAAATATGAGATATTAAATGAGTAATCATTTGTTATTTAATTATTAAACGATTCTTCAAAAAAAAACGATAAAAATGAACCCCTGGCAAGTTTTTATCATTTTTAGGAGACAAGTTATATAATCTCAGGGTTCATTCTAGGTCAGAATTTTTGGAAGAAGTGAGAAGGCGCGTGATCACTTCCTTAAATGGTGTTCTTTAATATACTTCTGCAAAATAGGGTTAAAATGCACAGTACAACCATTAAATACAACATTTGAATAGAAGGAGTGCTTTATAAGCTCTATAATTGGCCAATGTGTACTATGAAGGAAGTGCGTTATGCGGTCAGTTGTAAATAAATAGCGCAGCAAAACGTAGTTCACATTTTATTTGTAATGTTACTCGTATTAGTTACTATACTTAGATAAATCAGTTTTTAATTGGTTCATTAAACTATTATAAAGCAATAACATTATAAATGTATTCTAAAGTTTAAACTTGATTTATTTTACAATGATTGTGAAGCAAGTTCTAACAACTAATATTAATCATTCTCGTTGGCGCGGATGAAAGCGTATATGTGGTCATTCGTGTGGGAGGAAACCAGAGTACCTGGAGAAAACCCACCTGTCCGATCTGGCGACCACTGTACCATCTCACACACTTACGGTGGTCACCAAATCGGACAGGTGGGTTTTCTCCGGGTACTCCGGTTTCCTGGATGTATTCTAAACAGTGTACTACATGTATATTATTATGTCAATTGTATGAATGGAGCACGCGTGACTATGACATCATAACAAGTACTTTACGTTTCAATACCGGCTATTTGCACAACTTTTGGACAGCTTTACATTGGCTATTGTACTGTTGAAGATTATAGGAAAAGTTAGCAGCTTTTTACGGGGGTTGGTGCACCGAGTACTGGTGAACCACTGGAGCCTGCCCAGGAAAGGTGTTGCTAGGTAAACTGCCCGTCGCTCATATGTGCAACTGGTAGCGACGTTAAATCTTTTTTAAAAAAATACAGGTGCAACTAGATCCAAGCCAATACATTGATCCAGTAGTGTTTGTGAACAATCAACACTAGCCATATTTATTTGTTTATGGCATCGGCTGTTTTACGTTCACAATGATCAGAAAAGCTGAATATAAACCATCCATTAGGATAAGATATAAACCATCCATTAGGATAAGTTACAACACTATAGACCTGTGCTTAACCAAGCTAAATAGTTACGACACTATAGACCTGTGCTTAACCAAGCTAAATAGTTACGACACTATAGACCTGTGCTTAAACAAGCTAAATAGTTACGACACTATAGACCTGTGCTTAACCAAGCTAAATAGTTACGACACTATAGACCTGTGCTTAAACAAGCTAAATAGTTACGACACTATAGACCTGTGCTTAAACAAGCTAAATAGTTACGACACTATAGACCTGTGCTTAACCAAGCTAAATAGTTACGACACTATAGACCTGTGCTTAACCAAGCTAAATAGTTACACACTAAGACCTGTGCTTAACAACTAAATATTACGACACTAAGACCCAACAAAAAACACACAACTGTGCTAAACAAGCTAAATAGTTACGACACTATAGACCTGTGCTTAAACAAGCTAAATAGTTACGACACTATAGACCTGTGCTTAAACAAGCTAAATAGTTACGACACTATAGACCTGTGCTTAAACAAGCTAAATAGTTACGACACTATAGACCTGTGCTTAAACAAGCTAAATAGTTACGACACTATAGACCTGTGCTTAAACAAGCTAAATAGTTACGACACTATAGACCTGTGCTTAAACAAGCTAAATAGTTACGACACTATAGACCTGTGCTTAAACAAGCTAAATAGTTACGACACTATAGCCCTGTGCTTAAACAAGCTAAATAGTTATGACACTATAGCCCTGTGCTTAAACAAGCTAAATAGTTACGACACTATAGCCCTGTGCTTAAACAAGCTAAATAGTTACGACACTATAGACCTGTGCTTAAACAAGCTAAATAGTTACGACACTATAGACCTGTGCTTAAACAAGCTAAATAGTTACGACACTATAGCCCTGTGCTTAAACAAGCTAAATAGTTACGACACTATAGCCCTGTGCTTAAACAAGCTAAATAGTTACAACACTATAGCCCTGTGCTTAAACAAGCTAAATACAATGGTCATTTCTATGTCTACATTCCATGGACTATTTACCTGACTGGATTTGCATCTATCTCAGTGCTACATATAAGCTGGAATGTTTCTAAGTCCCAAAATTTCACCGTCCTGAAAATACATTAAATGTGACAATATTGTACCATGTGTACATGAGGTAGATACGAGGTCTATGATATAACATATTGATATGTGACAATATTGTACCATGTGTACACGAGGTAGATACAAGGTCTATGATATAACATATTGATATGTGACAATATTGTACCATGTGTACACAAGGTAGATACATGGTCTATGATATAACATATTGATATGTGACAATATTGTACCATGTGTACACGAGGTAGATACGAGGTCTATGATATAACATATTGATATGTTTCTACATTAACATAAATATATATTATTTAAAATGATCGATGACTTTGGTCATGAATTGTGCCAAGTTGAATAATTAACCCATTCAACACCAAGTAACTGACATGGACTGGTGCATCATATTTTTAGACCAATAAAAGAAAATTACATTTGGACTAATTCATTTATCAAAACGGGTACTTTTGTTTAAAAATAGCAATATTACTGGCAAAAAGTGCAGATCCTGATGAGACGGCTCATCACGAGTACTTGTACGAGCTGGTACGTGACTCTGTGTGTTTCATTTACTTTTACGAGCTGGACGAGACTATGCATGCTTCACTTACTTGTCTGAGCTGCCGGATGCGAGCAGTAGTTCGTTGGGATGGAATTCTATCACGTTAACGCCGGCTGTGTGTAGCTTCATGTCTGTCAGTAGCTTGCCAGCTTTTAAATCCCATATCTGTAAACAGATTGAAACTACGTGTAACTAATCGTTACATGCTTGCTTTGTGCAACATTCTCACCAGTATTCTCCCCTGTATTTCATTACGACGTCATTTCCGCCTTTTTGAATTAAACATGTATAAAACCATAGAACAGAGCTATTCGATAAAATTGTATGTCTTGATGGGGGAAACCCGCAAGGAAACACAAGCTATGTTACCGGGAATGTATGTAGAAGCTACTATGTCACTTACAAGGATCTGCGAGGGGTTTAAAATATTTACTGACGGCTCAACAGCTGACGCAAATGACAAGCCACGATGAAGACGGCACTACAGTCAAACCTGTCTTAAGCAGCCAGCTAAGGGAGTCAGAGAAAGTGGCTGCTTAGCACAGGTGGCTGCTTAATAGAGGTCAAATATATAATAAAACAACTGATTGGGAATCTGGAAACTGGCTGCTTAATAAAGGTTGGCTGCTTAATGGAGGTGACAACAATCACAGGTTTGACTGTACTAGTAATTCTGTCAGGTAACAGACGATGAAGACAGCGCTATACTAGTAATTCTGTCAGGTAACAAACGATGAAGACAGCGCTATACTAGTAATTCTGTCAGGTAACAGATGATGAAGTCAGCGCTATACTAGTAATTCTGTCAGGTAACAGACGATGAAGACAGCACTATACTAGTAATTCTGTCAGGTAACAAACGATGAAGACAGCGCTATACTAGTAATTCTGTCAGGTAACAGACGATGAAGACAGCGCTATACTAGTAATTCTGTCAGGTAACAGATGATGAAGACAGCGCTATACTAGTAATTCTGTCAGGTAACAGACGATGAAGACAGCGCTATACTAGTAATTCTGTCAGGTAACAGATGATGAAGACAGCGCTATACTAGTAATTCTGTCAGGTAACAGACGATGAAGACAGCGCTATACTAGTAATTCTGTCAGGTAACAGATGATGAAGACAGCGCTATACTAGTAATTCTGTCAGGTAACAGACGATGAAGACAGCGCTATACTAGTAATTCTGTCAGGTAACAGATGATGAAGACAGCGCTATACTAGTAATTCTGTCAGGTAACAGACGATGAAGACAGCGCTATACTAGTAATTCTGTCAGGTAACAGATGATGAAGACAGCGCTATACTAGTAATTCTGTCAGGTAACAGACGATGAAGACAGCGCTATACTAGTAATTCTGTCAGGTAACAGATGATGAAGACAGCGCTATACTAGTAATTCTGTCAGGTAACAGAAACTTACGAAAACGGCAACTATCAAATATATCTAGCTTTGTATGTATGTGAAAAAGTAGTCCAACCTGGAGAGGTTTGTGGGGCAGTAAACTCAGTGAACAGTCAACTGAATAGATGACATATCCAATTACCCTATGTCCTGTACTGCATTCTGCTATAAAATTCCATATGTACTAATTTACCGAGTCCTGTTAAATAGGTGTTCAATCACTACTGCTGAGCATGTCAAATATGCAACTGTATATATACTTTATACATATATACCAGGGTTCATTCTAGGTCAGAATTTTTGGGAGAAGTGAGAAAGCGCGTGATCGCTTCCTTAAATGGTGTTCTTTAATATACTTAAATGCACAGTACAACCATTAAATACAACATTTGAATAGAAGGAGTGCTTTATAATGGGCCAGTGTATCTTACTAGACACAATTTTGTTTGAAAATCATAAAAACCAAAAAATAATTGTTTTTTTTTAGTTTTTTTTAAAGGGAAAAGTGGGGCCCCCAGAGGGCGAAGTCAGGGTCGCTAGGGCGACAATTTCGCCAACATCGCCCTCTAGAATGATCCCTGTATACTTTACTTTATACCCAAGTTAACTATAAAGTTTTAGACCTACTAGTTGTACGATTTTTGTCCATTAACCGCTTGTATGCATCACCTGGTAAATACTGAATTCAGTTTGGTAAAAGTATATTTTGGCATAAAGAACTTGTCTTAAAAGCAGCTTACCTTAACAATGCCATCCTCGCCACCCGACGCAATCCACTTGCCGTCGGGACTAAACCGTAGTGTATTTACTGGATTTGTGTGACCCTTGTATGTGTATATACAACCTTTACGACGGATATCCCACAGCTGAAAATAAATATAAACTCATAACTTAATTAACAAATTAATAGGCTTCAAATTTGGTGACAATACACTGTGAAACAATTAAACAAGAGTGATCCTGGGTTGCTCATCTGGCAATTTCGACCTCATTAGCTGATCACAAACTAGTAACCTACTTTATCGACGTATTCGGGTCATTACCAGGGTTGTTCAGATCAAGTTTGATCGAATTCTACCTGTCGTGTGAAGAAATGGTCAGATGCAGGGTACTAATGCAAGTGAGAAAGCTGGTACCTTTATTGTTCTATCCAGTTACCCTGATGCAGGGTACTAATGCAAGTGAGAAAGCTGGTACCTTTATTGTTCTATCCAGTTACCCTGATGCAGGGTACCAGTGCAAGTGAGAAAGCTGGTACCTTTATTGTTCTATCCAGTTACCCTGACGCAGGGTACCAGTGCAAGTGAGAAAGCTGGTACCTTTATTGTTCTATCCAGTTACCCTGATGCAGGGTACCAGTGCAAGTGAGAAAGTTGGTACCTTTATTGTTCTATCCAGATACCCTGACGCAGGGTACCAGTGCAAGTGAGAAAGCTGGTACCTTTATTGTTCTATCCAGTTACCCTGATGCAGGGTACTAATGCAAGTGAGAAAGCTGGTACCTTTATTGTTCTATCCAGTTACCCTGATGCAGGGTACCAGTGCAAGTGAGAAAGCTGGTACCTTTATTGTTCTATCCAGTTACCCTGATGCAGGGTACTAATGCAAGTGAGAAAGCTGGTACCTTTATTGTTCTATCCAGTTACCCTGACGCAGGGTACCAGTGCAAGTGAGAAAGTTGGTACCTTTATTGTGCTATCCTGTGACCCGGAAGCTGCATAATCTCCGTAGGGATGGAAATCCAGGCTCTTTACACTAGATTTATGCCCCGTCAATGTCCGCAATACTGAAACCAGTATAAGAAGAGGATATTTGTTTGTTTCAGTGAATGATCTAATAATATTCACTCATGACCATACCTGGTAGAAGCTATCATTATAACTCTCGTGATAATAATGCTTTCAATGTTCATTCTTAAGCAAACCAATAATCTATTATATCTAATATATTTTAGGCTGAAAAGTGTTTTTATGATAATAAACGATGCAACTGGGCACTAAATGGTGCTAGAATGTCGTGTTTAGACGACCACAAATGATGCTATAAAAGACATAATTAATGACGTCAATGAGAGCTTGAGTCTGAAATCGTTCGCATTGACAACATTCCAACATGCGATTAGGTACCACACGTGCAAATCAGTGATAAAGAAAACGTCTGACAAATATGCATCTAACAAAACGCAGACGGCCATATATCACGGAGATGGCGACTATAAATAAACATACAAGAATAGATTACATTCACGTTGACCTCTAACCCTTATGCTACAGGTAGGAGTTTGAAGGACTGGAAGCAAATCTGCAAGTCAGGTATTTTCTATGCTTAAGATTAGGGCACTTTTCTTGCATCACATCAGTGGAATAAAACAAAAATGTGATTAAAACTACTATACTACTATATACAGTTAAACCTGTGCTAAGCAGCCAGCAAAGGGAATCACAGAAAGTGGCTGCTTAGCACAGGTGGCTGCTTAATAGAGGCCAATTATATAATATAACAAGATATTTTGAGTCTGGAAACTGGCTGCTTAATACATGTTGACTGCTTAATGGAGATGACCACTAACACAGGTTTGACTGTATAATTGTTACCTTACCTGGTCTCATACTCATATAATATATAATGGTCACTAGGTTTTTTTCTAGAAGAATGACAGGGAGTCCTGCCCTGTCCAGTTTTAACCCCCGCCCTCTTGCCGTTATTAGTTAGTTTTTGTATACATTTTTATTATGAGCCTAAACAGACCACCAGTTCCTTCAGGCGGACATATCTTTACAAATTTACTTGCCTCTTTGATCAGGCATAATTAGCTGTCGATCACCGTAAGTTAGCAAAAACCCACACCTAACTCCTTTGCCGCTCAAAATGCAATATGCCCCTCGTCTGACCCATCCTAGTCACATATGAAATTAATTTGATGGATGGAGTGGGGTACCCCTGACAAATGTGATGACAATGTACAGAAGATAGTGACACACATATTTATCATTAGCGGACAGGACGTGGCACTTTTTCAGTTACAGGTCTCCTTATATTCAAAACTGCTTACTCTTCGCCTCTTCAAGATTCCATATTTTGAGTGCTCCCGATATGGAACCAGCCACCACCATCTCCTCATTGTGTCCAAACCTCACAGAATCCACTGGCGTTGTGTGACCTGCCAGACTCTGAAATTATCAATTAAATATTTGTCATGTGTGCTGTGTTTGTAAACACAGGTACCCAACACACAACCCTTGCACAAGGTTATCCCAGAAATGCTTCTCTTTCAAACGAAAGCTAACACTAGCTCATTATTTACACAATACACCTGAAATTGTAACACCGTCATGAATTCAGCAGATTTGTGAACTAGGTCAAGGTCAAATCCAGCAGTGTTTTATCAGTATGCTAAAAGAATGTAGTCAATATAACTATATGTAGAGGTGTCATTTTGTGAACTAGGTCAAATCCAGCACAGTGTATTATCAGTATGCTAAAAGAATGTAGTCAATATAACCATATGTAGAGGTGTCATTTTGTGAACTAGGTCAAGGTCAAATCCTGCACAGTGTATTATCAGTATGCTAAAAGAATGTTTGCAAACTACATGTAGAGGTGTCATTGATGAACAAGAATGTATCGATATATATCGACTACCAGACATTAAACAGTAGAAATAAGCTTAAAATAGTATTAGTAGCGTCATGGCATGATTATGAAATTTATATCAAATCGACCCACGAGAATAGACGATACAGTGATATCGTGATTATCAATGACACAACTAAGTTTAACTATGTTTTATGTATATGAAGACAATCTTTCCATCAATAATAGTTGGAAAAAACAGGTCAAGGTCACAAAAAGGCATGGGTGTTTTGAGCGACACGAGTAAAGGTGTATGTTAGTATTTCCAAATACAATCATCCTTCATAGAAAACGGAATTTACATAAGAGAGACCAAAAACTTTACAGTTGTATGTCTGGGTGTTCACGTTATTATGCTATAGTTGAATGAACCAATTCGGCCAAACATAGCAAGTGACCTTGACCATGGGAGTTACAGGGCTGGATGTTGTTCTATGAAAAATCACTGTATACTAAGTTAATTCTACTTATATAAACACCCTGTATAGACTGGCACTGTGAAGATCAGTATACAAGTTGGGTAATGTTTATTGTACTCGTAAAAGGCAAACCAGTAAATTGGCGCAATTTCGGTATAAGTCGGGCCTTATTTCAGTATGACGCACCAGTGTGATTGTGTGGCAAAAATCCGGAAAAACATGTTCATTTAAGATTTAAGTCACAGTATAACAAATATTACAAAACCTACAATCTAGCTTTGAAAGTGTGTGTGTTTTACATTTATTTATCATCACTACTAGGTAGCCCATATGAGCGACGCCTCCTGAAGAGATTAAGTCATTTTAATTTTGGAGGATAGCGCAATGATACAGAAAAAGACCCATTCCAGAGTCTCCTCTGGATCTTTTACGGGCACAGTGTAAAGCAACGACACTAGACCTTGGTTTAAAGTCCAATAGGTTATGTTATATATATGTTATGTTATGGGTTTAACGCCTGCATCAGCACCATTTTGGGCTATAACGCCGGTGGGCAGTTTACCTAACAACACCTTTCCTGGGCAGGCTCCAGTGGTTAACCAGTACTTGGGTGCACCAACCTCCGTAAGATACTGCCAACTTTTTCATATAAATGAGACACCGCCTGAGCGGGGCTCGAACCCATGACCATCAGGGATGATAGGTTACAGTGGTATACAAGTCAGCGACCTTAACCACTCGACCACGGAGGCGGACAAAGACCAATAGGATAGACTATGAATATTATTATGGTCAGACGGGGGATCGAACCTGTGATCCCTGTATTCGTAGTCCAACACGTTGACAACTGGACTACTGACCACTTGGAAACAAAAATTTTAGTAAATATTATATATATATATATATATGTAGTTGAAACAAGTAACTTTTAGAAGGTATTATAAAACACAAAACATAGCAATTATCCCAAGAACTGTCAACCAAAACCTAATGTATATGACCACCATATGGAATGGTTGGTCGCAGCATAGCTATGCAGGGTTCCCTCTGTCTGAATGTTTGTCTGCGTCACTTCTGTCGCCAATTGAAAAACATTGGAGCCAATTGAAAAAACTAAGCCAACTAAGAGCCATATAGTTCAGAAACAAATTTGACAAAAAATGTGCAAATAAATTAAAAACAAAAATTGCACCAAATATTTTCGCCAATTCACAAAATCTAGCGCCAATATTTGTTTTTTTGTCGCAATTCAATTGGTTGGCAAGTTTTTTACACAGACGTTATTTACACCGTTAATTAACGTTAATTAACGTCATGTAAAAAACAGGTTTTTTACGGACGGTCTCGTAAAAAAATAAAATTTAGAAATAAATATGATATTACTTCCAAAATTACTCAAGATATCACATTATTTATATATTTTATATATTCAAACTTTCAGTCATTGTATTAGGTGAAGCCACAAAGTAAAGTCTCATTAAACTGATCCTCACCTTCATGTGACATGTTTATGTAGCAATCATAACTAAATGTCAAGTGAAGTGAAATACACAATTACAACTACCAGCAGACAGCTCTCTCATTAAACTGATCCTCACCTTCATGTGACATGTTTATGTAGCAATCATAACTAAATGTCAAGTGAAGTGAAATACACAATTACAATTACCAGCAGACAGCTCTATAACCATGATAACCAGTGAAGTCACAAGGGTGTGACAAGGCCCTGCTGCATTTGGGATGTAATTAAAATGGATGTTCGGCACATTGGCTGAATTTGTTGGGAGAGGACCTCACCCCATTGGCTGTGATGAAGCATGTCACCGAAGTCCAAAAATACTTCAGGAACCACCACAAGCCCAATGTCTGGTTGTCAGAGTGCTCGGGTAGCGTCAAACCACAACTGCCTGGTGAGACAAGGTGGAAAAGCCAGCTGACATGTTTAGATACATTTGTGATGAACCGCAGTCATTACATGAAAATCATCCAGGACCATGAGGATGATATTGATGCTTCAATCATACGCAAAATCCAGGACTTTAACCTATTCAGGAACGTTCGTGATCTAGCTGCCCAACTACGACCTGTTGCCAAAGCTCTGGATAGATGTCAAGGTGACAAGTGTAGCATCGCAGATGCTTGTGATGTGTGGCTCAAGCTGTTAACAGATCCAATGCTCCAAGCCCATATCAAAGCTGTGGAGAAACGCTTCAAACAGGCTATCCTTGATGAACATTTAGTAGCCTACATGCTCCATCCATCCTACAGGGGTGCTAATCTAAGTGCAAAACAATTGGACACTGTGAATGAATGGGTTACATCCCAGGACCCAAGTTTCATTGTATCACTAATCAACTATCAGGCACAAGCATCACCATTTCCTGCTACATTCTTCACAGACTTTGCAACAAAGCTTGCCCCTATCAATTGGTGGAAGGCTCTCAAATCCTATGGAGTATCTAGTGACTTTATAGCTTTAGCTGTAAAACTCTTGTCCTGCCCTGCATCATCGGCCTCAATTGAGAGGATATTTTCCAATTTTGGACATATTCACACCAAAGTGCTCAATCGACTGGGCAATGCCAAGGCTTTCAAGCTGGTATTCTGCTACAGAATGCTGAGGGGTTGTGTTGAATTGGACTATTGAACTAAATCCACCAATGAACTGACAGGACAATGATCATCCATTTTAATATTCTTTGTGACCAGTACATGTCTACACTCTTAATAATATATGTCATCATATTATATTCATATTTATGTAAATAAACAAATAAACAATCAATCAGTAGTTTTTCATTACAAACAATGTGTGATATACATGTATGTGTGATTGGCTGTATGATAGTGCATAATGTTTGAATGAGGCGAGTGCATGACAAGATTTTACACACACACACTCCCAGTCTGATTCATATTACATCTAGATTTTTTACGTTATTTACAGTTTTTTACAGTTAATAACAGTTTTTTACAATGTTACGTAAAAAATAGGTTTTTTACGGTAAAAAACCCAACCCTGCAGAGTGAGTGAGTGTGGCAATTGGCGACTGACAGCGGGAACTCTGGGTATGCAGTTGTACCAGAATAGGCCAGAGTACCATTTCAGCATAATTCCCCGACCGTTACCAATGCTCACTGTGCCAGTCTATAAATACGACAGAGTTGATACACAAGTCTATGTTTGGATTTTAATCAAAAGCACAGCTCTCAAAATTTTACAGATCTTTTGGACAATGTTCACACTTTTTGACTTGTTTCCGTTTGGGCTCCAGTAAACAGAATAATGTACACATTTAATACACCAATAGATGCGTACAGCTGTTGTATTGCAGGGTTCATTCCAGGTCAGATTTTTTTGGGAGAAGTGAGAAAGCGTGTGATCGCTTCCTTAAATGGTGTTCTTTAATATACTTCTGCAAAATAGGGTTAAAATGTACAGTACAACCATTAAATACAACAATTGAATAGAAGGAGTGCTTTATAATGGGCTAGTGTATCTTACTAGACAACATTTTGTTTGAAAATCGTAAAAACCAAAATATATATTTATTTATTTTAGAGAGAGTGAAGTCAGGGTCCCTAGGGCGACTATTACGCCCAGATCGCCCTCTAGAATGATCCCTGGTATTGTCCTTCACTGCAACCCCAGTTATTATTTATTGGATATGTTTATTACATGTCTGCCCCTGGTTAATCTGGGTGACGCATCCAAAAAGTACAGTACTTAAATTTGTTGTTTGGAGGATGGTGAAAAAGCTACATTTCCTGAAGCACCCCTGGTCCTAGTACATGCCCGGTATCTAGCACTGTATCATGTATACATGAGACCTCAGTTTATATTATAGTCCCATCTGAAATATTGTTAATATTTTTAGGGTCAGACAGGGGGTCAAACCTGCGATCCTTGGACTTGCAGTCCAACATGTTAACTTCTGGGCCACTTCTATAATCCCCAGTTATTCACATCTCAAAACAAGTTTTATTTGTTTTACAACACTTCAACAATACTACTGTTAAACAGAGCAGCCCCCATATGAACCACTCTCAGGAAAAAGGGGAAAGAGATACAATGTGACCCAGGTGCGAAGCCCTACCCTTAGGCCCTCTGGTTATTTATTGTGCCTGTGTACAGGCTACAGCACATGTGGCTATGAATATGCGATATAACATATATAATCTACATTCTACATTGTATCATGACGGAAGTAGATATTATTTTATTGTGTCAAACTATGATACCCTATACGAATCAGCACTGTGCATATATTACTATCAATTGTTGGTATTTGTATTTCTGTAACGGGATGACTGTATTAAAAATTGTATTCGTTAATCCCGAATGTCTATCATGCTTACCTTATAGTGAAACTGAAATTTATAAATTGACACAGCAGGCAACAATCAATGACATGTCTAATATACACATGTGAAAGCCATTTCCACAGAATAATAGTCCAATTACCGTAATTACTGTTATTAACATGCACATGAATGCCGATTATAAACATGCACCAGAATGAGAAACATTGATCCATTACTGCCCCTGAATACTCCTAAAATTAGATACCGCAGTTCCTCTTAAGTGGGTTCCTCTGTCGTTATCATTGTTTCCTTTGCACCACATGCTAATTGCTATCAATTATCATCTGTTTTTTCATATTATATTTATTAAATTATTAAATCTCGACAGATATTCTAAAATATACATTTTTAATTGGTACTTTACTGTTTTTAAACACCTAGTTAGGGAACAACAGTAAAAAGAAAGTACTTGTATTCCAATTATTAAAAAAGAACCAATACACAGTGTGTGTTTTTCGTTTATTTATCGTCGCTACCGGTTGCCCATATGAGCGACGCCTCCTGAAGAGGTTAGTCATTTTAGATTTTTGGAGGATAGTGCATGATACAGACAGAGACCCATTCCAGAGTCTCATCTGGTTCCTTTACGTGCACGGTGTAAAGCACCGACACGAGACCTCGGTTTAACGTCCAATCTGAAAGAAATTTTATTAGGGTCAGACGGAGGATCGAACCTGCAATACACATTTCGGATAAATCAGACTATATCTGCCAAGGGAGGTAATAGAAAACCAACAATGTCTCTCATTATACAATTATACAAGAGTTATCTTTTACTATTGGTGCTATACAGTGTCAAGCTGCCACCAATGCCTCCTACATACATGTATAGCCCTGGAAACATAATATTACAGTACATGTATGTTGGCATGCAATATTAGATGAGGATTGCGACCTGTATAAAGCTGCAAAGAAATACATACACATGTTGTCCCCACCCTAGACAACCTGCTACAACAAGTCATCTCTAGCGAGGATACGTCATACAGTCAAACCTGTGTTAGTGGTTCACCTCTATTCATCAGCCAACCCAAATTAACCCGATTCCCAACAAGGCAATTTGTTCAACAATTAACCTCCATAAGCAGCTACATCTGCTAAGCATCCCCGTTTGCATCACCCTTAACCTGCTAATTACGACTAGTCGTTATTGCAAACAGCATAGAGCTGCTGACTCAGCCATATCAGGCTCTAAGCTGTTTGCTATTCAGAGAATGGAGCTAAAACACATGGCTGAATAGCAAACAACATAGATCCTGATCAGACGTGGCGCCGCAGCTGATCTGGATCTATGTTGTTTGCACATTTCTTCGAATTTGTTCAGCATTTTAAGGGTTAAAAGAGGCGTGACTGTAGATTGAAACAACTGAAAGCGAGAGGCAGATGATTCAATTGGTTTTCCTGTTTTATTGTATCACAGGACTATATTGTATCCGGGTTGTACATTGTATATTACATGTATTATGACAAGCCAGTGCAGTACATTGTATATTACATGTATTATGACAAGCCAGTGCAGTACATTGTATATTTGACTCAATTGCTAAGATAAAATCACAGGCACAAGACACAATTTTTTTTTTGCCCTATGGTCATATAGTAAACATTACTTACTATGGGGCAAAAAATAAATAATTTGTGTTTTGTGCCTGTGGATAAAATCAAGAGTTTAGCACAAATCTGCTCAATCTGTTATCTGTATACATGTACCGTGCACGTAGAACAGATTAGAGCTAACCCATTAGATGCAGTATGACTGTAGTAGTAGTGTTATCACCATGTGCAACCCCGCTACAATAAATTATCTTTACTGTGACTAACTGATCAGGGTTCCCGCTGTCGGTCGCCAATGGCACCAATTGTGACAAAATAAAAATACTTGGTGGTGCTTAATTTTGTGAATTGGGGAAAATAGTTGGCACAACATTTTTTGCACATGTTTTGCCAAATACATGGCTTCATTCTGTGAACTAACTATATGGCTCTTAGTTGACTCCAAGTTTTTCAAATTGGCTCCAGTTGTTTTGGATTGGCGACAGAAGTGGTGCAGAAATATTCAGACAGAGGGAACCCTAGCCTGGGTTCAAGTCTGTCGATTTTTCACTTTTTAACTTCCGGCAAAATGATTATCAGAAACTCAATACGACCCAATTAATGGTCTCGGTGTTAAAATATATTTATTTGACTGACCAGGCAAAATATATTGATGCCTGTTCGCAGGCTAAGGGAACCCTACTGATACAACGAAACAAGAAGATTGTTGATACAACTGTAACTAGCATGCAGATGATCAGTACATCAATGTTCAGTTGTATCCAATGTTAACAGTAAAGATAATTTCTTGTATTGTGTTGCATCAGGTGGTTAATATACATGCGTATCGATAAATGAATGAAGAAGATCTCACATGTTGGGTTAGCATATAGAGTGATCTCTTTCTTACCAACATGGATGTGAAGTCTCCTACAGGATCCTCCTTATTCTAGAATGAACAATCGTGTCAGAATTCACGCTCACACTTGTATGAATGCATGCATTGGGTATTCTCCCTTTCATGCCATAGTAATTTAGTAAAACACACTTCATAGCCCCAGACAGCTACTAAGTACGAGTATGTGCTGCACATTCTGGAAATCCGCCCACAATTGAACTAGTTTTAGTGAAATTAGTATTTGTAAATTACCTCCCTTAATGAATATTTAATTACAATATCATCAATAACTTGTAAATTTTTATTAAAGTCTACACAATGCTAAACTTTACATAAGTTACATTTTCCCATTGCTTAAAGTGCAAATAACTTCTTTAGTTTGGAATAACTATTTGATTTATTTGAAGTTTATAGTAAGTGCTTCCTGGTTGCAATAGACACAATACATATACATGAGAATATCAGATTATATACCTTATTGCTAAAGAAAAGTACATACAACATTACAGTTAGTGTAGTTTTCCCACCCTGCATATCATAACACAGTTAGGCATTCCTGTGGTCCATACTAGTAAAGTACATACTATGATACAGTTAGGCAATCACTTGGTCCATACTTACTATGAAACAGTTTTCAGCTAGGCATTCCCATGGTCCATACCCTACTAGTAGGTGCATACCATGCTACAGATAGGCATTTCTGCAGTCCATACTAGTAAAGTACATACCATTATACAGATAGGCATTCCTGCAGTCCATACTAGTAAAGTACATACAATGATACAGTTAGACATTCCCACAGTCCATACTAGTAAAGTACATACCATTATACAGATAGGCATTCCTGCAGTCCATACTAGTAAAGTACATACAATGATACAGTTAGACATTCCCACAGTCCATACCATACTAGTAAAGTACAATGTACATACCATTATACAGATAGGCATTCCTGCAGTCCATACTAGTAAAGTACATACAATGATACAGTTAGACATTCCCACAGTCCATACCATACTAGTAAGGTACAAAGTACATACAATGATACAGTTAGACATTCCCACAGTCCATACCATACTAGTAAGGTACAATGTACATACAATGATACAGTTAGACATTCCCACAGTCCATACCATACTAGTAAGGTACAATGTACATACAATGATACAGTTAGACATTCCCACAGTCCATACTAGTAAAGTACATACAATGATACAGTTAGACATTCCCACAGTCCATACCATACTAGTAAGGTACAATGTACATACCATGATACAGTTAGGTTTTCCTGCCGTCCACAGATTCACCTTTCTATCCTCACCACCTGTCACCATCACTCGACCCGTCTTGTGGCCCATCGCCAAACAATTCACATTGGCACCATGAGCTACAAACTCCTCTGCAAAAGTTATCTTCATTTACAAGTACAAGACTACAAGTACTACTATTTAAAGGCTAATACAGGGCATGGGCAGTCATTAAGCCAGCCACACTGTTGGTAAATACTGGTTACAAAGTTTACAGCTAGCTGTCCATTTAGCGCAGTGGTTAGCGTGCTCGCTTCTCACCAATGCAACTCGGGTTAGATCCTCGGACCGGGAAGTATGTGAGATGGTACGGTGGTCACCAGATCGGACTGGTGGGTTTTCTCCAGGTATGCCGGTTTCCTCACACACGAATGACCACATTTATGCTTTCATCCGCTATAACGAGAGTGATTAATAAAAGTTGTTAGAACTTACTTCGCAATCTTTGTAAAATAAATATAATTTAAACTTTATTTTAAAGTAAACATCTGGAAGTAAAGTCTACTGTTTAATTTACTGCCCCGATATTCAAGAACATGTACAAAATTTCATAAAATCTAGCTGAAACCTTTTTGTAATGGATTCATAAAATAACTGACGTGACTATTAGCCCAACCGTTGTGTCAATAATATTTATGCTACACGGCAGCCATGGCTATAAGACATCGGGTACATGACAGCGGGGTTGATAAGATAGCATAGACACGGCAATAGACATTGTCAGTGTGGATAATTTTCGGAATTAATATCATCAACTAAAGCCCATGAAAACATGCGTTTATAAGCAAGGGGATCAACGTTAACAGGGTTGGAATTATTTTGTTTTAAAATCGATTGTTTTAAAAATGTAAATTAATTTATTTTAATAATTAGTTAATAGTTACATCGACTTTTTTTTTTTTTTGGCAAATACATGGAATATCAGTAACAAAATCATACATTTTGTGGATTTATTTCATGGTATCAAATAATTTGTTTGAAATGTACATAATGACAATATTATAACCAAAAAATTACATTTATTCGACACACATAGGTGTTATAAATATAATTATGCAAATATATTAAATCCAGTTTTTGACAATGAAATTCAGGGTTCCCGCTGTCAGTCGCCAACTTTTTCTTTTTTTTTGGGCACATGTTTTGTCAAATATATGGCTTCATATATTTATTTGTGAACTATATGGCTCTTAGTTGGCTCCAAGTTTTTTTAATTGGCTCCAGTATTTTTCAATTGGCGACAGAAGTGGCGCAGACAAACATTCAGACAGAGGGAACCCTGAAATCATAGTCTTGAACCCACAACCTCACAAACACTAGTCGGACAGCTCTACCAACCTACGACCTTGCGAACTGAACACTTGTCAGCTCAACAAATAAGCAATAACTCAAAACATGAGTAATGAAATCATATAGTTTTACAAATGTCGGACGAAGCGTACCACTGCACTAGCGTACTGAGACTATACGTACCACTTTGTAGGACGTAGCGTACCATATATATAATACATAGTAAAAATGAAATGAATATTAATAATTCTTATCAAAAACGAACACAATACAACAAATTTACAAAAATATGTTAGGAATATTAATTTAAAATATTTCAGAGCTAAGCATACAATATAGGAATAATTATTTTTCATAATACAGTATTACCTTTGAAATAGTAGCACCAACTTGTAAAGTGGTTCAAACAATCAAGATTGTGTTATTAATACCTAATTAAGTATCGCCCCACCGGACAATAGTAATACCATATTATTCATATATGGTATGCTTGGTCTGTAAATGATACGCTTGGGTAGTGATTGGTATGTTATTGTTAATGTAGTGGTACGCTTCGTCTGTCATCGCAGTTTTACACATGGACCTTTTGGCATTTAGAGTTAAGTTAATTTCTTTTATCCAATGCATTGAAATTTGAATGCAATAATTAATTGCCTTCAAAGCAGAACACCCATTATCAAAACCAAAAACATGTATAAGCGGTCACTACAAACAAATTATTACCTTGCACATGTTTGATGTTTTGTTTGATCTTTACAAATAGAACAAGTGGAGGTGTTTTTTTTCTTTTTATTATTTAAATCATGATTGTTTATGCGATTTAAATCAAACAACTCTGGACGTCAATACATCCCCGCAAGGGGTTCGACATTACACGAAGATAGTGTATTCTACAAAATAACCTTGGCCTAACATAATGGGGTTTTGTTAGTTGAGGCTCCAGTACACTAAAATATAAGACATCTTACAATGTGGCAGCACCCATTGAGCCTGACTAAACTTACTGACTACATTCTTCAGCATTTATTCATTAGGAGCCTGTACTCCCGAAACCAGATATTCTTGTCTCCACTCAAGTGGAAACGTTAGTAACCCGACGTGGGTCTTGAACCCACAACATCTCAAACACTAGTCGAACAGCTCTACCAACCTACGACCTCGCGAACCGAACATGTGTCAGCTCAACCAACCAGCAATAACTCAAACCTGTTCAATTTACAATACAGACTAAACTAAAGAAATTTTATTTCTCTAAAAAATTTACAATAATAAATTTCATTGGTTGTTACACTTACGGAGTTTCCATGCTCTCTTGGTCTGAGACATTTTTACTCAATAACCGCTTAACATAAAAAATGGTAAGAAAATGTTATTTGGACAATAAATTTAATTAGAATAAAAACATTGCGAGTCCATGACTTCAGATTCGACCATTTTATCTCTAAAATGTAACGCGAGTTTTCATTGGAAGAAACGTGATAAAAGTTTTGAAAGAATCAATCAGTACATAGATTTCAAACCCGTCTTAAATACTAATGCGCATGCTCAGACTATCACTAAACTTGTCAACTTCCTGTTACTTCCTCAAATTCGATGGTTTGAAGACTGGCTGGATTCAATGATGTTTACGCGAAGATTATTCAATATATTCTTTAAATTTCCATCCAGAAATATACACTATATCCAGGGACAATCTCCAGAACCAAAACTAAGAGAATACTTCTATTTCATTGATCATCAAGGACAGGTAAAATTGCCCGATTCCTAGTCAAAACGGCTATGGGGGGCTCAAACTCCGGACCTTTCACACCCTTGCGGGAACCTATACATGTTTTCCTTGTCAGGCTTAGGCGACCTAAACGGTTAACCAGTACTAAACAATGTCTTTGAGGTGCCTTTCTCAAAGACACCACATATGTGCCCTGACCGAGTATCAAACTCGGGACCATTCGATTTCAAATCTGATGCTCTATCACAGATGATGCAGAATATATACAATTTCTTGGCATTTAAGCTTATCCCCACGTAGTGGTTTGACTTGCAACATGTCTACAACTCTGCGAGGGGTTTGAAACTAATGGAAGATAATAGCTGCCAGATCTTTCTGTATCTTAGTGCGATACATCTGTCGGTGTTGGGATTGATACAAGAAACATTAAACTCGCATTATATTAACCGATTTTCATGTTCTGTTGTATCAATGTAAATTTGTTGTATTACATATGGTGAAATTGTACACATGTTTTCTTTCCTGCCTTTCAGTTATTCCTTGATGATTCAAAGATGAAGAATTTCACCTCCTGTTTTAAAGGTACATGTATTTGTTAACAGTAAAACAACATGTTTCAGAAATTCAGAGTTAAGTACACCAATTCCAGAGGCATCACGTGTGAAAAATACAAAGTGACACTTGTATGATACATGGCATGTATGTAGGTGGGAGACAGTCATGGTGATATTTTTTGGCGAAAATGCTAAATGGAATGGAGATCTCCCTCCAAAGACGGAACACTTGAGACCTCCTCAAATCAAATCTATCCTGGTCGACTTTTCAAACATTTCTACTTCAATACTGCCCAGGGCTAATGCATCACGGGCAAGTGACATCATCAAAATGGTTAAGAGCTCTAAGGCGTATGTACAGTTAAAAACTGATAAAAACGTGTCAAGTGTCTAGGCTGTTAGTTTTTGCAGACGAAGGCCAAACTCGTCTACAGATGTGGTCTGCACCAGGTCAGGAGGAAGCGCATTCCAGTCCCTGATGGTACGAGGAAGGAAGCTGTTCATAACTGGTGTGCAATTGGATGTAGGCTAAGTCGTGTGTTCTTGTGCGGCCGGTGGAGGTTGTGACATACTCTGGGATGGTGACTGGAGACAGATTGTTGGTAGCTTTGTAAAATGTTACTAGTCGTTTGTTGGTTCTGCGTTGTTGTAGAGGCGGCCATTGTAGTTGATCAAGCATGGATGTTACACTTTCTTTTAAGGAAAACCTTCTTATATCCGGTGATTCTGGTGAGTTATTAGCTAGCCGTAACTATCCTTGAGGTGATCTATTTTATAGGCGGGTCATCCAGCATGTGTATGTCCACAAATGCTTCAAACAACATCTCCTCGGAAACCGCATTGTCAGTTCGGGCTTGGAAGTTATAATTTTATAAAACTTTTCTCCAATCTCAGACTCAAGCTTTCTGATTGATTGAGCCAAGAGCATATCACAGACTTAACCAATCATATCATTTGAACGCGAGTTTTATATTATGATATACATATATATTTACATGTTTCGATAATGATGTCTTTCTCAAAATATACAAATAAAGTTTAAACAAATTTTCAGTATCTGATATTTACTTGTCTTGATATTGCAAAATCATAAAATGCTATACATGCATTAACTAAGTTTTAGTTTATACAAATTTATTTTAGCTCGATTGCGAAACAAGTTCTTACAACTTATATTAAGCACTCTTGAGACCTCATTCATGATGGAATCCATCGCCACGAGGGAGAGAACAGGCAACGTGGAATTTAAATGCCTTGTCTAAGGGCACTCGTAATGGCCCCAACTCTGGACATTTTGCACCTGAAGCGAACACGCATCCACTGCGATATCATGTCTAACATACTCCTGAAGATTTCGCCTGAATTAACAAGGGGGCGACGATAAATATAAAACAAGATATGCCACCCCAAATTAAGTAGTACTCACAGGCCAAGTTTTTCAAGTGGATGCATTAGACTTGTCGAGATTGTTGACAAACAATTCCAACTGCGGGGCTCGAACTCCGGACCATTCGTGCACCCACTGTACTATCACGACTTCCACTTTGAACCTGCATCAGTGACTTCACCATGGCAACATCGCCAAGCAATAACATATCTCACCAATCTACCACTGCCACAAACCAAAGGTCGTGCCGTAACACTGATTCTGATCTTCATTACACAACGACGTTAGAAATGCATGTTTCTACAGAATGTAATTTCCTATTACAGTCTACATCCGCTATGTCAAAGTCGGTTATGTCGAATTTTCCGGAAGTCGGATCAAAGTCCCGTTTCAGACACTATCATTTTACATATAACTGTTTATATCAAATTTCATGATGTCAAACTTCGGTTATGTCGAAGTATTTTGTTCGGTCCGACTGTATATGGTATAATTTTGGTCTGGCCTAAGGTAACACCTGCATATAGTTCTGTACATTTACAAAATGATATACAGTCAAACCTGTATTAGTGGTCACCTGTATTAAGCAGCCAACCTGTTTTAAGCAGCCAGTTCCCAATATGATGGTTTACTATACATTTGACCTCTATTAAGCAGCCACCTGTGTTAAGCAGCCACTGTACTTACATACATTGTACACTGTGCTTATTTATTTCTACTGCTTCTTTTCCAGAGAAGAAATTCCTCAACTTCTTTTTCAAGAGACTTCGTTGGAATGAATCTGGCAGATACATGGATGACTTCCCATACTTTTCACCATGCGGACGTGAAAGAAACTATATACGTTGCGACGACAAACCAATTGTTTATGTGCATCTGACAGAAAACTCTGACAAGGATGCTCCAGATATTTTATCATACGGTTATTCTGGCACCTCAGATTTGTGCGCGACGTTTCATCCCGAGAAGGTCTGCATGTTACCGGGGACTGGTCGTATTTACCACCCAGCCGACCCAGGAATTGGTGGTGTAGGGCTGATAAAATCAAGTATAGCTATAGCAATTAGTAAACATTTTGACTTCTGTGATGGGGAGGACAACCCACCAACACACTTCACATGGAAAGGACATAAATACATACTCACTAATGAGTTACTTCCCTTTATGAATATTGAACCAACGGAGGCATAACCTACTCAAACCAGAACAAACATATAAAATAAGCAGCATTTTATGTCATTGTTGAACAGACGGATCTGTAGTCCAGTGGTAACACGGTGGACTGGTAATCCAGGATCGCAGGTTCGATTCCCCGTCTGACCATAATAAAATTAACAGTCTTTCAGATGGGACGTTAAACCGACGTCTCGTGTCGGTGCTTTACACCATGCACGTAAAAGAACCAAAGGAGACTCTGGAATGGGTATCTGTCTGTATCATTGCACTATCCTCCAAAATCTAAAATGACTAATATCTTCAGGAGGTGTCGCTCTTATGAGCAACCGGTAGCGACGATAAATAAACGTAAAACACAAGTCATTGTTGAGTAATCTGTGATAACATGAATATATGTAGTACTGTAAAATGTAATGTGTTTATTTATTATAGTGTTGTCCCTATTGAAAGGGCCAGTCATTTCTGACTTATGAAACACCTTGTTGTCCGCCTCCATGGTCGAGTGGTTACGGTCGCTGACTTGTATACCACTGTAACCTATCATCACTGATGGTCACGGGTTCGAGCCCCGCTCAGACCGTGTCTCATTTATATGAAAAAGTTGGCAGTTTCTTACGGAGGTTGGTGCACCCAAGTACTGGTTAACCGCTGGAGCCTGCCCAGGAAAGGTGTTGTTAAGTAAACTGCCCGCCGGCGATATAGCCCAAAATGGTGCTGATGCAGGCATAAAACCCGAAATATAACATAACATGAAACACCTTATGAACATCAGGCCCCGAGGTTATAAAACTTTTATCAGATCTCAAACTCAAGAATTTGATTGGTTGATTGTGAGTTTCACACTTGACTGAACCAATCAGAAGCTTGAGACTGAGTTTGAGATTGGAGAAATGTTTTATAACCTCCAGCCCTGTACTTCCCGAATCCTATCGTTGAAGGCCAGGCACCAGGCTGATTCACTGAACATTGGTTGATTTCCTGATAACTCGAGAACAGCTGTCATTACAGTCTCAACACTTGGCAGGAATGTTTGCATCATGTAGAAGTTATATATTTACTCGATTGGATACATTTGCATAAAAATGTGGTTACTATGGCAACAAAATTTAGAAAACTTCACTGAAAGTTGATTGTTTTCAAGATAACTCGAAAACAGCTGTCACTACAAACTCAAAACTTGCATGACTGTTTGTTTTATATAGTTTTTCTATACGGCCTCTTTTGGATACATTTGCATATAAGAAATGTGGTTACTATGACAACAAAATTTGTGAAAAATCACTGAAAATTTACTTTTTTATGGTAACTAAGTTTAGGTAACCATACAAGCAGCTTGCTTTCTCCTCAATCCTACATGTATGTACATAATAATTAAACTTGACTATGTTTATTCAAAGAAATAAATATTGTTTAAACTAACTAAAGTTTACCAAATTGACAAAAAACTCACATAATAGTTCAGTATAAACTATAATAACCATGAAATCCTGAGAATTGCTAGTCAGGTAATATTTACACAACACAGCTTTGTTAACTGTACACATCAGCTAGAAATGGATCAACAAGTTGGTAATGCCATAGTCATTCTCACTAGTGCTGTGAAAATGTTACAGTAATGACTGTCGCAGAGGAGACCGTCCACTCTAGTTGTTGAGTTTGATTTTGTGATACACCAACACAGCGTAAACTGTTTTTATTTACAATTATTGTGATGACAAGTTTTAGGAACTGAATTAATCACTCTTGTTGGCACAGATGCAAGCATATACATGCGGTCAATTATGTGGCAGTACCAGATAATATTTACCTGTCTCATCAGGCTGTCACCGTGGAAACCGTACGAATATTACTGACAAGACGGCCGGACAATGCCAGAATAATATCCACCCACTTTTCACTAGGGTCAATAAAGGTAGCACTACTTAATTTATACATATTTATTTTAGCTTGATTGCAAAACAAGTTCTTACAAAATTGGTCTTCGAGACTGCATTCAGGATGGAAGCCGTCGGAGAGAAGCAGCAGTGTGGATTTAAGTGTCTCGCCTAAGGACATCACATCCGTGGTTCTTGTAGGGTTCGAACACCGTAACCATTTCACCACGGAGGTTACACATATACCTAGCACTATTTAGTTAGTATTTATTCAATAAATTCACATGTACAGTCAAACTTGCTCGAAAGAACACGTCAATTAAGAGACCACTTGTATTAAGAGACCACTTCTTCAATTCCCATTTGTGTTTATTAAGGAACAAATTAGCCTGTATTAAGAGACAAGTCCTACTTAGATATGATTTTTAGCCCCTTCCCTTTGGTGGTCTCTTAATACAAGTTTGACCATATAACACAAAAATGATACAAATTTACAAAATATGAATAATTTGGATTGGAAAACAGGTTTTATTAAAACTTATATTATATTATTTGTTATGGGATCAAAACTGTTGCATTAAAATTTCCTCAGAGATGCAGCAATTTACAGCAACATTTCCTCAGACATGCAGCAATTTACAGCAAAATTGCCTCAGACATGCAGCAATTTACAGCAAAATTGCCTCAGAGATGCAGTAAAATTGCATTTCATACCCCCATTAGTTGCCTATTGTTGTCGCACAAGGGTAAGGTGTGGATTGCACTGAAATTAAATACATAAATGCTGAAATCACTTGATCTTATTTCTCTTTCTAGTTTGAGATCTTGTGTTCCTTGAAATCTTCCCACCAGTCAAGCAACTACTATCTGACTGTCCACTAGTAGAAACTGGAGCACTTTTTGATTTGCATTCCATTACACTCTGTGGTTCGCCTTGAGATCTGGATTTTACATGTACAAATGGCACGATGGAATAGTTATGTATAACTTCATACATTATGTAGCAGTTAATGAGGAAGAAAGCGATTCCAGCAATCCATATATAGATGAAGGTGTTCACACCTTGGAATTCTAGGTAATATGCCGGCAATAACCACGACCCCTACAAAGAAACAAGCAAATTCCATGAATAGGTAGATACATGTATCCCCGCCAAACTGAGCTCGCACGGACAAATTTGATGATTTTTAGTCCGTTAAAAGGCAATACCCCTGGCTGGTGTTACTGGGTCAATCCTGACGAAATGTACACTTGCACGACCACAATATGGAGATACATATTCATTTTAAGCTTCATAAAACTCCACCCATTGGTTACCGAAAACTGGTTCTGGACGGACAAAATGGCTTGATAACGAGCATTCTAGACTACAGCTGTGAAAAAGCACGGACAAAATGGCTTGATAACGAGCATTCTAGACTACAGCTGTGAAAAAGCACGGACAAAATGGCTTGATAACGAGCATTCTAGACTACAGCTGTGAAAAAGCACGGACAAAATGGCTTGATAACGAGCATTCTAGACTACAGCTGTGAAAAAGCACGGACAAAATGGCTTGATAACGAGCATTCTAGACTACAGCTGTGAAAAAGCACGGACAAAATGGCTTGATAACGAGCATTCTAGACTACAGCTGTGAAAAAGCACGGACAAAATGGCTTGATAACGAGCATTCTAGACTACAGCTGTGAAAAAGCACGGACAAAGTGGCTTGATAACGAGCATCCTAGACTACAGCTGTGAAAAAGCAAACTCAGTAATTGATCATTGGAACATCGGGTTACATCAGTTGAAAGTATACATACACATAGTTGGGAGTATTAGTAAATAGAGAAAATAGTTACGAATTAATAGCCTCAGATAGTGTAATATTGTTGATGTTAAAAGATCTACAATTTCAGGGGGTGTAGCACGATATATGTGTAGGCAACATTAGGATAGGGTGTCCGGGGGGTAGACTTTGAAAGTCTATATCGCCACATTTGCATTCTATGGGCATTTTAGGCAGGTATCGACGACAATAAATAAGAACAGTTCTAAAAATCTTCTTTTATCAATTAAAAAGTAATGAAATCCGTCTTATTTTCAAATTCGGTGAGTGTGTTTCTTATAGTACACCTCCACCCACTTACCCATCATTTTTTATTGCATTTTTCGCATTTTAAATCTTTGAAGAAAATGTGTAGCCTGTAGGCATGTGCCCACAATGCCTAAAGCATGCTACGCCACATCCTTTACTTTTCTCAAAACTACTAGGCCTAGATAGTTTTTCTTACATTGATCAATGGACTTTCAAACCCCTGTGGTTTGAGGCTCAGTGTACTGTTTACCAACTTATTATTCCGATCACAGTATTTTGCAATTAACCCTTAAAATGCTGAATTGGAAAGGAATTTGCAAACAGCATAGATCCAGATCAGCCGCGGAGTAACACCGTTCTGATCAGGATCTATGTTGTTCGCAGCAGCTATTCAGTAGTGTTTTAATTCCACTATTTGAATGGCAAACTGCGATATGTACAAATGTTTTGAATCAAATCGTGTTTCAATCTTGCGACTCCTGTAGCTTGAAATTTTCACAGAGCAACGAGGAGAGTTCAGAAAAGAAAATGTTAGGTTCTGAATTTTAGCGTATAAGCCTGTTACCTGTCCAGCAAACCAGAGCGATACAAGGAAGGCGGCCTTGGCAGGGGAAATCCTCGTCAGATATGGAAACAGCAGTGGCAGTAGACATAGGTACCACAGAAAATACTGAAACAAATTATGTGCAATAAAACATTCTCTGTGACATATAAATGGTTATGTATATTTAACATATAAAATGGTTATGTACAAGCTATGTATAGTTAACACATAAAATGGTTATGTACAAGCTATGTAAGTTTAACACATACAATGGTTATGTACAAGCTATGTATATTTAACATATAAAATGGTTATGTACAAGCTATGTATATTTAACACATAAAATGGTTATGTACAAGCTATGTATATTTAACACATAAAATGGTTATGTACAAGCTATGTAAGTTTAACACATAAAATGGTTATGTACAAGTTATATATATTTAACATATAAAATGGTTATGTACAAGCTATGTATATTTAACACATAAAATGGTTATGTACAAGCTATGTAAGTTTAACACATAAAATGGTTATGTACAAGTTATGTATATTTAACATATAAAATGGTTATGTACAAGCTATGTATATTTAACACATAAAATGATTATGTACAAACTATGTATATTTAACATATAAAATGGTTATGTACAAGCTATGTATATTTAACACATAAAATGATTATGTACAAACTATGTATATTTAACACATAAAATGGTTATGTACAAGCTATGTATATTTAACACATAAAATGGTTATGTACAAGCTATGTAAGTTTAACATATAAAATGGTTATGTACAAGCTATATGTAAGTTTAACACATAAAATGGATATGCACAAGCTATTAAGTTTAATTGAAGATCTGGTGAAGAATGTTTCAGTTCATGAGAAAGATCTCCGCTATGTATGGTGTGTGACTCCAGAAGTAGCTTGGACAGAATAAATTATTTGCAACGATATGGCACATAGGCCTACCCATTAGAAGTGAACATGTATGGATCACACGGAAGTGAACATGTATGGATCACACGGAAGTGAACATGTATGGATCACACGGAAGTGAACATGTATGGATCACACGGAAGTGAACATGTATGGATCACACAGAAGTGAACATGTATGGATCACACGGAAGTGAACATGTATGGATCACACGGAAGTGAACATGTATGGATCACACGGAAGTGAACATGTATGGATCACACGGAAGTGAACATGTATGGCTCACATGGAAGTGAACATGTATGGATCACACGGAAGTGAACATGTATGGATCACACAGAAGAGAACATGTATGGATCTCATGGAAGTGAACATGTATGGATCACATGGAAGTGAACATGTATGGATCACACAGAAGAGAACATGTATGGATCTCAAGGAAGTGAACATGTATGGATCACATGGAAGTGAACATGTATGGATCACACAGAAGAGAACATGTATGGATCTCAAGGAAGTGAACATGTATGGATCTCATGGAAGTGAACATGTATGGATCACATGGAAGTGAACATGTATGGATCACATGGAAGTGAACATGTATGGATCACATGGAAGTGAACATGTATGGATCACATGGAAGTGAACATGTATGGATCACATGGAAGTGAACATGTATGGATCACACAGAAGAGAACATGTATGGATCTCAAGGAAGTGAACATGTATGGATCTCATGGAAGTGAACATGTATGGATCACACAGAAGTGAACATGTATGGATCACATGGAAGTGAACATGTATGGATCACATGGAAGTGAACATGTATGGATCACATGGAAGTGAACATGTATGGATCACATGGAAGTGAACATGTATGGATCACACAGAAGAGAACATGTATGGATCTCAAGGAAGTGAACATGTATGGATCTCATGGAAGTGAACATGTATGGATCACATGGAAGTGAACATGTATGGATCTCACGGAAATGAACATGTATGGATCACATGGAAGTGAACATGTATGGATCTCAAGGAAGTGAACATGTATGGATCTCACGGAAATGAACATGTATGGATCACATGGAAGTGAACATGTATGGATCACATGGAAGTGAACATGTATGGATCACATGGAAATGAACATGTATGGATCACATGGAAGTGAACATGTATGGATCACATGGAAATGAACATGTATGGATCACATGGAAGTGAACATGTATGGATCACATGGAAGTGAACATGTATGGATCACACGGAAGTGAACATGTATGGATCACATGGAAGTGAACATGTATGGATCACACAGAAGTGAACATGTATGGATCACATGGAAGTGAACATGTATGGATCTCACGGAAGTGAACCATTGTTATTAGGTGCAAAGCCCAACCTGAACCATTGTACACGTATGTAGTAAAAGACTAACCTGTGAGGTACAGACTTTGTTGAAGGAAACGAAAGACAGTGTATTCAAGAAGAACACAAGGGCTGGTTCCTGGTAGAACTTTAATGAAAACACCAGCAGTATGATGGCCTGAAATAAACAAGAACGTGTATGGTTTAGAAAGCATGAAATTTGACCAGGGCAACTTGATTTGCATAAGCACGATGCAGCATGTTCTTATAATGATGCTACTGGACAAATATGGCTTTATTGGCTGCTGGTTAAGAGGGTTTCCTAGTTTTTGACCCGTGACATCATTTTTGAATGGTGCCTCTTTGGTGAATGGATATGTTGTCTACCTCGTAATTGACAGGATGCGAGTCCAAACCCCTGCCAGAACTGCGGTGGTGATTTTGTCATTTGGCAAGACACTTAAATCCACATTGTATCTTCTCACTCTGTCATGAAGCTGGATTCCATCACGAACGAGAGCTCGAGAACAGAGATCCAGATAAAAAAAAACAGAGATCCAGATAAAAAACAGAAGGGTTTTGTCATTGGGTACTGTTACGCTATACTTTTGAAGTAAATTGGGTATTGCCAGTATTCTATTGGGTATTGGGTATTTACTCAGATATGCAGCTTATATGGGGCTTTGCTCATGAGCGATTAAACTAATACTGTAAGCACTTGTTTCGCAATCAAGCTCAAATAAACCCTTTCCCTCATAGAAGCACCTCTTGACGCCTTTACAAATATGACATCCATTAACAATGTACAGTTGTAGTAGCCATACCAATGTTCATAATAAAGACCATAATCACATGTAGTCCCCAGTAATATCTATGGAGGTGGGATAGATATGGCGACTACCTATCCACTGCATGATAGCTAAATGGCTGTTGTTTGTATGTAGATTTAATAATATATTAACCTAAATCTCTATGTAGTCCCAGTAATATCTATGGAGGTAGGATAGATATGGCGACTACTTATCCACTGCATGATAGCTAAATGGCTGTCGTTTGTATGGAGATATAATAGTATATTAACCTAAATCTCTATGTAGTCCCAGTAATATCTATGGAGGTAGGATAGATATGGCGACTACTTATCCACTGCATGACAGCTAAATGGCTGTCGTTTGTATGGAGATATAATAGTATATTAACCTAAATCTCTATGTAGTCCCAGTAATATCTATGGAGGTAGGATAGATATGGCGACTACTTATCCACTGCATGATAGCTGAATGGCTGTCATTTGTATGGAGATATAATAATATATTAACCTAAATCTCTATGAAGTCCCAGTAATATCTATGGAGGTGGGATAGATATGGCGACTACTTATCTACTGCATGATAGCTAGTTGTTTGTATGGAGATATAATAGTATATTAACCTAAATATCTATGAAGGAAAGGGTTAATGTGTATAAAAAAATTTTTTTAACAAAATTGATCCAGGTTATAGTAAGAATGCCTCCTACCTAATTACCTGTGGCAAGAATGACAGTAGTGCTAGTAAGCTTGAGGTGTCTGCTCCTGATTGCTGATATAGCATGTAGAAATATACAGAGAAGTTGTGTCGGATGTCCTTCCTGGTAATGTGGTAGAGATACGTGTGCTGTAGAAAGTCCCAACCATACCTGCAACATAGTTATGTTATTATGTTATATTTCGGGTTTTATGCCTGCATCAGCACCATTTTGGGCTATATCGCCGGCGGGCAGTTTACTTAACAACACATCTCCTGGGCAGGCTCCAGCGGTTAACCAGTACTTGGGTGCACCAACCTCCGTAAGAAACTGCCAACTTTTTCATATAAATGAGACACGGCCTGAGCGGGGCGCGAACCCGTGACCATCAGTGATGATAGGTTACAGTGGTATACAAGTCAGCTACCTTAACCACTCGACCACGGAGGCGGACCCTGCAACATAGTATATTACTTGTTCTACATTTGATCACAGGAGTTTGAAATTATCCATAAGCCAAAAGTTGTGTAGCACTAGCCTACTATAGTGTTTATATGTGACATTATTTTGTTTTGTTGTTATTGAATACAGTCAAACCTGTGTTAATGGTCACCTCTATTAAGCAGCCAACCTGCATTAAGCAGCCAGTTCCCAGATTCCCAATATGTTGTTTTGCTATACATTTGACCTCTATTAAGCAGCCACCTGTGCTAAGCAGCCACTTTTCCTGACTCCCTGGCTGCTTAAGACAGGTTTGACTGTATACTTAATGTATCTAGGATATCGGTCGATGGAGTCCCTTCTCAGTTCTGTTAAATGCTGTGCTGCTCCATCTGGAGTTTTGCTCTCCCTATAGCGGAGCACTAGTGGCTCCGCCCATTGATAACACAAGCACTATTTTAGCTTGATTGCGAAACAAGTTCTTACAACTTATATCACTCTTGAGACCTCATTCCTGATTGAATCCATCATCACGAGGGAGAGAGAAGAGGCAACGTGGAATTCAAATGCTGAGTATGTAGGCTATGCCCCGAGGATGTAGTTTAAATGCTGAGGATGTAGTTTAAATGCTGAGTATGTAGGCTATGCCCCGAGGATGTAGTTTAAATGCTGAGGATGTAGTTTAAATGCTGAGGATGTAGTTTAAATGCCGAGGATGTAGTTTAAATGCTGAGGATGTAGTTTAAATGCTGAGGATGTAGTTTAAATGCCGAGGATGTAGTTTAAATGCTGAGTATGTAGGCTATGCCCCAAGGATGTAGTTTAAATGCTGAGGATGTAGTTTAAATGCTGAGTATGTAGTTTAAACGCTGAGTATGTAGGCTATGCCCCGAGGATGTAGTTTTAATGCTGAGGATGTAGTTTTAATGCTGAGTATGTAGGTTATGCACCGAGGATGTAGTTTAAATGCTGAGGATGTAGTTTAAATGCTGAGGATGTAGGTTAAATGCTGAGGATGTAGGTTATGCACCGAGGATGTAGTTTAAATGCTGAGGATGTAGGTTAAATGCTGAGGATGTAGGTTATGCACCGAGGATGTAGTTTAAATGCTGAGGATGTAGGTTATGTCCTAAGGATGTAGTTTAAATGCTGAGGATGTAGTTTAAATGCTCAGGATGTAGTTTAAACGCTGAGTATGTAGGTTATGCCCCAAGGATGTAGTTTAAATGCTGAGGATGTAGTTTAAATGCTGAGGATGTAGGTTAAATGCTGAGGATGTAGTTTAAATGCGAGGATGTAATTTAAATGCTGAGCATGTAGCTTAAATGCTGAGGATGTAGGCTATGGGCCGAGGATGTAGTTTAAATGCTGAGGATGTAGTTTAAATGCTGAGGATGTAGGTTATGCACCGAGGATGAAGTTTAAACGCTGAGTATGTAGTTTAAATGCTGAGGACGTAGGTTAAATGCTGAGGATGTAGTTTAAATGCTGAGGATGTAGCTTAAAGGCTGAGGATGTAGCATAAATGCTGAGGATGTAGGTTATGGGCCGAGGATGTAGTTTAAATGCTGAGGATGTAGTTTAAATGCTGAGGATGTAGCTTAAATGCTGAGTATGTAGGTTATGCCCTGAGGATGTAGTTTAAATGCTGAGGATGTAGGTTATGCCCCGAGGATGTAGTTTAAATGCTGAGGATGTAATTTAAATGCTGAGGATGTAGGTTATGCACCGAGGATGTAGTTTAAATGCTGAGGATGTAGTTTAAATGCTGAGGATGTAGGTTAAATGCTGAGGATGTAGGTTATGCGCAGAGGATGTAGTTTAAATGCTGAGGATGTAGTTTAAATGCTGAGGATGTAGTTTAAATGCTGAGGATGTAGTTTAAATGCTGAGGATGTAGGTTATGTGCCGAGGATGTAGTTTAAGATATGAGGATGTACCTTAAGCCCTGAGGATGTACTTGAAGTACCAAGGATGTGCTTACGCCCTGAGGATGTAATTTAAGTCATGAGGATATAGGTTAGGCTCTGAGGATGTTTCTTAAGCCCTGAAGATGTAGCCAGAGTATGTAGTTTAAACCCTGATGATGTCGCTTTAAATCCTCGAGGGTATAGGTTAAGCTCTGATGTCAGGTATAAACGGTCATAAATAAAATTTCAGAAAGACTTACAAGTAATAATGGACGAGGGTTAACACAGCCAATGTGAGACCAGACACCGACATGAATGCCATCCTATCCTTTGTTGGTAATAGAGCATCACAGAGATTCTCCCACAATCCCCCAGCAGTATGTTTCGCTTGGCGATAACTCTTCCCTAGCAACAGGTATATTGGTATGGCATATATCACTGGGTAGATCTTGAAATGTACTGTGAGAGAAAATACAGCTGCAGCGACGAACACCTTGCGATCTTGAAGCATTTTGAGACATAGAAGGACTAGACAAGTCATTATCGATTCGGCATTTCCGCGACTAGAGACGGTCATCGGTAATGGATTGAATAACCAAAATGCTGCACAGAGCTGGGCAGACCTCGCCGAGATTCCTTTAGATCTAGACAGGATGCTGTAGATGATAATTCCAGTGAATACATCAAAAACGATGAAGAGAAGCTTTCCGAACGCAGATGAGAACCAGACATTGGGCTGCAGCATCCATGCTAGTAGAGGTGTGTATCTGTATGTGGCACGGAGATACGGGGACTTACCCTGCAATGAATAGATGCTCAAATCATATACAATTTATGAAATTCATGGGCCTACCTGCAACAACACAGACGGTGCAGTAAGCCATATGATACTGCGAGCCACATTGTGCAGTGAGTCACATGAACAAACCACAATATACAGTGTCACATGGTACAGTAAGCTGCATGGAACAGTAAGCCACATGGTAGAGCAAGCCACATGGTGCAGCACAACACATGCTACAGCTGGCCATATGGTGCAGCAAGCCACACATGGTGCAGCAAGCCACATGGTACAGTAACCCACATTGTAAATTGAGCAACAAAATGCAGCCAACCACATGGCGCAGAGAGCAACATGGTGCAGTAAATCATAAGGTACAATGAGTACATGATCCTACATTGAGCCATGGAGTGTAGTAAGCCACATAGTACAGTGAACCATACCCTGATGCAGTAAATCACATTGTACAGGAAGTCATATAGTGCAGTGAACCATACCATGATGCAGTAAACCACATTGTACAGGAAGTCATATAGTGCAGTGAACCATACCATGATGCAGTAAACCACATTGTACAGGAAGTCATATAGTGCAGTGAACCATACCATGATGCAGTAAACCACATTGTACAGGAAGTCATATAGTGCAGTGAACCATACCATGATGCAGTAAACCACATTGTACAGGAAGTCATATAGTGCAGTGAACCATACCATGATGCAGTAAACCACATTGTACAGGAAGTCATATAGTGCAGTGAACCATACCATGATGCAGTAAACCACATTGTACAGGAAGTCATATAGTGCAGTGAACCATACCATGATGCAGTAAACCACATTGTACAGGAAGTCATATAGTGCAGTGAACCATACCATGATGCAGTAAACCACATTGTACAGGAAGTCATATAGTGCAGTGAACCATACCATGATGCAGTAAACCACATTGTACAGGAAGTCATATAGTGCAGTGAACCATACCATGATGCAGTAAACCACATTGTACAGGAAGTCATATAGTGCAGTGAACCATACCATGATGCAGTAAACCACATTGTACAGGAGGCCACATAGTGCAGTGAGCCATACCATGATGCAGTAAACCACATTGTACAGGAAGTCATAAGTGCAGTGAACCATACCATGATGCAGTAAATCACATGGTGCAGTGTGCTATATGGTACAGCTAGCCATTTGGTATAGTAGGCCATATGGTAAATTACGCTGCAAAATACAGTAAACCACATTGTACAGGAAGTCATATAGTGCAGTGAGCCATACCATGGTACATGGTGAGCCAAATGATGCAGTAAACCATGTGGTAAATTGAGCGACAGAATACAGCAAACCACATGGTGCAGAGAGCAAACAAAAGGTGGTATAGTAAGCCACGTCGTACAGGAGATATATATCTATCTGATGTGCTCCCCACCCACCTCAGCAATATAAAAACAACAACTCCCACCTGAGTGATGTATGAAGCTGCATCATTGAACACAAAGTAGTCGACATCTGTGAACTTTACAGCCATAGTTCTGTCCTGCCATTCTCCATAGACAATGAGGCACAGTCGTATCAGCAGACCAACTAGTGCCAATATTCCAATATCCATGCTCGGCCTACAATTTCAATGATCTATGTATTGTAAGCACTTATTCTGATCATCAAAATATTTGAGTAAAAATATTTAAATTATCTGTTTTATTATCACCTGTTGAGTGGTACGAGACATACATAATTATGTAGTTCATACATATACAGTCAAACCTGTCTTAAGCAGCCAGCTACGGGAATAACAGAAAGTGGCTGTTTAGCACAGGTGGTCAAATGTATAATACATTTATACATAATACAACTTCATCAGTTAGGACTATGCCATCTTGGAACCATTCAATAGTGTTCAATTCATGTGTGATTCTTGAATCAATGTTGTGCATACATATATACATCCACAATAATTATTTTGTGCCCTATGGTCTTATAGTAGTAATATACACGTAGTAGTAATATTACTAGGGACATACCATAAGACGGTCTGACCATAGTGGTGATAGCAATAGGAAGTCGCTCAAGCGCAGTGGATGCACGTTCGCTTCAGGTGCAAACGGTCTGGAGTTCGAGCCCCGCTGGAGCCGTTACGATTGTGCCCTTAGGCAAGGCATTTAAATTCCACGTTGCCTCTTCTCCCTCCCTCGTGGCGATGGATACCATCAGGAATGAGGTCTCGAGAGTGATTAATATAAGTTGTAAAAACTTGTTTCGCAATCAAGTTAAAATTAATTTATATAAACTAAGACCATAGTGCACAAAACAATACTGTGTCTTGTGCCTTGAGGGTTGCAAGTCGTCAATTTCTATAACCACCTCTTCATTCTGTACTCAGGGTTTCTCCATTACAGTAAGTGTACTTATCATCTTCATAGTAATTGTCTTCCCCATAGCTGGGAGTCTGTTCACCCCAACTTCGCTTCAAGGATGTCTGCAAACAAGATATGAAAGTGCTGGGGATGGACACCACCAACTGGGAATCCCTCGCAGCAAACAGAATAGTGTGGAGACAACAGCTGTCAACGGGCTTAAAGAGGGGAAAACTCGCTCTGCAAGCAGCCTCTGACGACAAACGCAGCAAAATGAAAGCCAAACAGTGTGAGCCGCCACCAACTGCATCGCCTTCCAGTGACTCTTGTCTTCACGTACGAAAGCTGCAACCGCCACTGCAGGTCATGCATCAGACTGTACAGCCACAGCAGACAGTGCTCATCTTTAGACTCAACGGGCACAAATTCCATAGTCTGACAAGATTGACGGATGCCGAAGAGAATCTTGATACATTATAGATCTATGTAGCCACTATATTTTACATGTACGTATTTGGAAGTTTATATTATAAACCTGCTAAGGAGGTGAAGCCATGTACTTGAGGTGAAGCCAGGTACAGATAATGAAGCCATGTACAGGAGGTGAAGCCATGTACAGGAGGTGAAGCCATGTACAGGAGGTGGAGCAATGTATACATGAAGTTTAACAAGCTATGCAACTGCCACTGCAGGTCACGCATCGGACTGTACAGCCACAGCAGACGGTGCTCATCTGTAGACTCAATGGGCGCTAATTCCATAGTTTGACATGATTGATGGATGCTGAAGAGTAATTGTCTTCCAAAATTATTGCCCCTTTTCTGCTACAGAGTACAGTGCCCCTTTTAAGTTTAGGCATACCTATGTGTGTTTCATTATTGACATCTAACCGTTCGTTACCACTCCACGTTATCGATTGTATTTTTTACCGGAACATAAGTCATTATGAAAATAAATAATTTATGCGCAGCGTAGCCTTAATGAAATGATAGAGAAAACATAAACATTGATAAATAACGTTATAAATTTCATGGGCGCCGCCATTTGAAGAGTCTAGAATTATCTGAAATAACCACAAAGAATTAATTGTACGGAAAGTAATAAAAATACTAGATCTAATTATAAATCCTTATTATTATATGTGAATACATCATATGCAAACTATAGTCACTACGTATTAAATTATTAAACAATGTAAATTACAAACAATGAATAAATGCTGGATGATTTGTATCCATACTCGGTTACCTTCCCTGGCCACAGGCACAATATGTTTACATTACTTACTATAGGGCAAAAAAGAGTGTCCTGACTGGAGGTTATGCAATGCCATCATCGCCGACGGTCCGGTCATCTATATAATATTAATATAATTATTGTTTCCTGTTGTTAATATTATTGGAAAGGTCATCGCCGGCATATTGGAGGTGGTCTGGCCAAATAAGAACACTGGCGGTGCAACTTGTCTAGGGTGGTTATGGGGCATGCTCCCCCTCAAACAATGTTATGAGTGTGAACGCTATTTTCTGACATCTGGGACAATTTCAGTGCGGATAATAACTGCATCTTAATACCTGTTTGGTGGTACGAAATGGTACACATAGGCCTAACGGCTTAATAAAACTTTAGTCAGACGCTGAAAATCGCCGTTCAGTGTTGCTGCATTGCCTGTTGTTTTCCTCCGTAGCAATTCCCTCCGACAACATTTCGCCTACATTTCTCCGATATTTCGGAAGCGTTACAACTTTTTTCCACGGTACACTGTGGAAGTTAGTGTGGCGTCCGTTGTCCAGTGGTGGAGCGTCGGATTTGGAATCGAACAGTCCTGGGTTCGATAATCGGTCAGGACACGTATGTACCTCACACACATCGCTTAGTACTGGTTAACCACTTAGGTCGGCTAGCTAAGCCTGCCCAGGAAAACATGTCTAGGTCCCCGCAAGGGGTTTGACATTAATGGAACATACATACATACAGTTTGAAGATTCGTGCTTTTTGAACCAGAAGTTAGCAACACCATTTGTGATGAAGGCATTGTCAAGGTTTTATGCAGTCACTTTACCTGTATTATTGGCTGTCAATCATAACGCAAGAGCACGTGCTTCACAGTAACATGATCTGTTTGATTGGCATTTACTGATAGTAATGCCGCCATGACCGCGACCTGAACCTACTACCCTGTAAGCTTCTGTAAACAAGGTGTTCTGCCTAAAGCTTTTGTTCCGGAAATTTGAAACCTTCAGGCTTGTTTGCGCAGTCCATGTTGCACACGATCTGTGTGTTCACGTTTTGTTTATTTATTTAATGCAATTAAAGGTACATGCGTGTGTTACGTACGTTTATTTAGCACAACTACCGGTTGCCCATTTGAGCGACGTCTCCTGAAGATATAAGTCATTTTAGATGTTGGAGGATAGTGCAATTATACAGACAGAGACAATTACAGAGCCTCCTCTTGTTCTTTTACGTGTACAGTGTAAAGTACCGACACAATACCTCGTTTAGTATTGTATAGCGGGGTATCGAACCTGAAACCCCATGGGTTAACAACTACTGGACCACTGATCCGCTACTTGAATGAGTTGTTTGCTATGTGATTATTTATCGTCGCTACCGATTGCTCATTTGAGCGATGTTTCCGGAAGAGATTGATCCATTTAGATTTTGGAGGATAGTGCAATGATGCAGACAGAAACCAATTTCAGAGTCTCCTCTGGTTCTTTTACGTTCACGATGTATACCACCGACACGATACATCGTCCCATCTGAAAGACTGTTACTATTATTAGGGCAGACGGTGGATTGAACATGCCATCCCTGGGATCGTTGTACTCGTTTATATATGACAATCTACACCTGGACACGGGATGTCCAACCAGTGCTCTTTAAATGTCATCTAGTAATATATATAACAAAGGGGGTCGGCATGTTGCATGATGGTGATACCATATCTTATTTTTAATGTCCCGGAGCTTGAACTAAAAAAACCCAATATATTATGAATCCAGTAATCAAGGGATTCATAACACAATGGGTATATTTAGTTGAGGCTCCAGGACACTAACATTACACATTGTATCACCATCCCACAGCGTGCCGACCTCGGTTGATACATACGTAACATGTCGATATATTGGCAAGCTGCCATTGTTTTAAAATTCTGTGTGCGAACCAAATATTGCTATCTTATCCATTTTTATCAAAATAAGAGTTTTAATTTATGTCCAAATAACCGTTGAAGCAATTATCGTGAACTATTTACCTCCAAATGGATTAATTTGCCAGGTTTGTTGACTCTCAGATAATGTATGCGACAGCACTGAATAGTTACAACGTAGTCAGTGTGCGCCAATAAACAAACTTTATTTAACTTTCGATAGTTCAGTTTTTGGAGGATAGTGCGAAATACAGACGACGCTGTGTGGCGGTAAATAGCTTTAATGTTGATGTTATTTGTTTTATAAAAACTCAGACGACAATAAATGAATTGCTCCTGTTCCAGAAGCATCCATGTTTATTTTACATAGCCGGCGTATAGCACCGATACACGAGACCTCGGTTTATAGTAGTCTCTACATAACCCCAGATTCCTTTTAGGTGTTCATATCAGATCGGTAGGCCAGGGATCCAAGTTTGTTTCCCGTCTAACCCTAATAACATGAATAGTAATTCAGATGACACTATAAACCTAGTCCAAATATTTAGCATCAACGCACCTCGATATAACAGATTGAAAAGCAATTTTGAAAATCAAATATTAGGAATATAAAATGATTCTGGAGTTATGTATCTGTTGGTGCTACTATAAACCCCAAGATACAAACAAACACATTAATAGTTTTAGTTTTTAATAAAAGAACATTCAATTTTTTAAAATAGAAGCTGTTATTTCTCGGATATCCCCCGTCCTATATGAATAATTAGCACAGAACATATGGAAGAAATTAGACTCGTGTGTGTCGACAGTGATATATGTTGGAAACATAATAGATGAATGCGTTGAAGCACCAACATATTATGGCGACTCTCCAGCTATTATTGGTGGATGCAGCCGCCGGGTGCCACTAGACACACTATTACAGACACGAACGTTTGTGCACTCGGCACCCTAGCGGGATTCGAACCTTCAGCGGTGGCGAACCTGGCACTCTAGTGGGATTCGAACCTTCAGCGGTGGAGAACCTGGCACCCTAGTGGGATTCGAACCTACAGCGGTGTATCGGGGCATGTTAGTGGGAGTCGAACCTACAGCGGTGTATAGCGGCATGTTAGTGGGATTCGAACCTACAGCGGTGTATAGGGGCATGTTAGTGGGATTCGAACCTACAGCGGTGTATAACCTGGCATGTTAGTGGGATTCGAACCTACAGCGGTGGAGAACTGGCATGTTAGTGGGATTCGAACCTACAGCGGTGGAACCGGGCATGTTAGTGGGATACGAACCTACAGCGGTGGATAACCTGGCATCTTAGTGGGATTCGAACCTACAGCGGTGGAGAACAAGTCATTGTACAAATCTTAATGGAATTCAGACTAAATTATACCTGTTATAGTTGTGTAAACACTTACTTCACCGTTAGGCAGGAACCAGATAATATTCCTATTCCCGGCCTAGAGATACCGGGAGATTAATCAAGACCAAGATATATGTATGAAAGACCAACTTTCAAAGCAAAATAAAGTTTGTGTTAGATAAAGATACAACGTGTAAGCAGACAAGCTATACTCTGTAAATATAATATTATAGACAACAAAAATTGGTTAGCATCAACTTATGTACAAACAGGCACGTCGGTCGACTGTAGCGTAATGGCCGCATCACATAATACAATGGAAACCGATGTGGCGGGAGATCATGTGGTGGATACAGGTGAGGAACTTATTATATTTATAGTAGTTTGTTTATGGGGCTTAAAATCTGAAAGACTGTTAATTTTATTAGGGTCAGACGGGAGATCGAACCTGCGATCCCTGGACTACCAGTCCAGCGTATTACCACTGGACTACAGATCCGTCTGTTATCGTGTTATTTGTTTGTTTTGGGGGCTTAGATACTAATAGCTTAATTGGGTAGGTCTTATATCTTTTGTGCTTTTCAACTGTTCACGCATGTGTATCAAGTAAGTTGCCGATTATAAACCCACGGAAACATGCTTTTATTTGTGTGTCAATCTTTGTATTGTTGTATGTGTATATAATGCTATAACATATATTAATCTGAATCATGCATGCACATTTTGGCATAGTAATTATTCAATTTATAACTGCTTCATCATATGACAACTGATTAAATAATACCAGGTCTTCTAGAAGGGATGACAGAACAAGATGGTCGTGACTTCGAAGAGTTTCACAAAAGTTTAGGGTACGTTATTCATGCATAACTATTTATACATGTTTCATTGTAACTTTCAATTCTTACGACAGACCGTAACTGTTACCAAATCCGTGGACTTTTTCAGTTTAACTATCTGAATATTAAACTCTCCATTACGCTGCTTGGGGTTACCCATGGTGTAATCAATTACATTGGGCAACGACGTTACGTCTATGTTTAATGTTTGTTTAATTTGGGGTTTTAAAGTGACACCGACAGCTTAGGCCATATGACGACTACCAGGATGGTCATCCGAGCAATATTCCAGGCACGGTCGGGTACCCGGGTATAACCAACGACCATCTGTATAGGATAGCTTCATCACATGTCAATCTATATACAGCGTTTATTTTACGCTAGTGCTGTCACAGCCATTTCTTCATCAGTATATGTGTGTTTTACGTTTATTTATTACACCACTGTCATATCGTAAACTACAATAAGTACCTCTTGCTATCGGAGAAGTCCTCTATAACATAGCTTCGGTTCTGATTCTTTTTCATTCATGTAGGCCTATCTAAATTGTGTGTAAAATATATACATGTATTTGCATATGTTGTATTGCTTGAAATAAACTATGGTTATGTTTATTTATCGTCGTTACTGGTTGCCCATATGAGTATTTCAAGTATGTGCGTTATAAAGTCAGGGAGTAGTTTGTAATCAGATCAACAATGCCAGTATCTTACACATTTAACTCGAAGTGACACGCGGCATTCACCTGGGTTCGGATTCGAAATCGACAACGACTCGAATAAGCAATGTAAAGTATCTTGTCTTGCTCAAGACCACACCGTATACATATAGTTTGGGATCCAAATTGATCGTCTATCCGTACCAGTATTCAATACAAAAAGTAACTTTTGATACAGGATTGTAAGCAGTTTTACAAAACAGATGGTAAAACTGTCGATAGATCAGCTGCGACCTGAGTTCGAGCGGATGGCAGCACGGGCAGCAGAGAGAGCTTTGGATTCTAAGATGATGAAGGTTAGGTTATTGTGTACCGCTCTAGGCGTGATATTTGTTTGTTTTAGTTTGTGTTTAGGGTTTAACGTAGCACCAACAGCTTAGGTCATATGGCGACTTTCCATACCCCCGGTGCCCCTTCGAGCTGTATTTCAAGCGACGGCGGGCAACCGGGTAGAACAACCGACCTCCCGCAAGTTAGCTTGACAGCCTCCTCGCATGTGGGATTCCAATCAGCAGCGGTCAGGGTAAAGTGATTTGAAGTCAACGATCTTAACCACTCGGCTACGGAGGCCCTCGTTCTAGGCTTGTTAAGATGGCAATGTCAAGTGGATGGTAGAATATATAGACGACTCAAAAGGGATAAGTAGGGCGTGTTAATGATGACTGGGGCGGGGGGGGGGGTTAGTGTGTATTTCGACCTTTAAGAGGGTTTCGCAAGAGGGGTTAAATTCTCTCTCTATATATATCTCCCTCTCCCTCCCTATCCTTCTCCCCCTCTATTATATATACAATTATACATGTATAGGAAACAAACGATCTACTGCGTGTGGGCAGATTGGATACAGTGATTGTCGTGTGTCATTATTTTAGGTTAAAGAAATACAGGATGAGTTGAACAAGAAGGAGAAGGAACTAAATCAACTGAGACTCGAAAAGAAGATCATACAGTCCAAGCTGGACAAAGAGAAACAACAACACATTAGATCGCAACAGGTTAGTGACCTTTTTGGCAATATATAGCAGCCGCAAGCGGTTAAGAACCGCAATAGGTCCCTCCCCGGTACGAAATTATATTTACAATGTCCAACAACCCATAACCATTGATCATATAATCGCTATTTGACAACTCGTGTCACCTGATATAGACGACTGAAATAGTGTCGAATCAGTTGTACTAGTATATAGTAGAACTTAATATCTATTTTAAACTACATCTTGATTAGAAATAAGTAACAATCTAACATGAATCATAAGTATTTGTGAGAGACTACTTACACTTACAAATATTAGCCACATTTTGTATTAGAAGTAAATTTCGCTTAACAGGCTATTGGAAGCATGGAACAAAAAGACAAAGAAATCCGAAAGCTTGAGGCTGATATTCATAGCTTGAAAACAAAGCTGAGAAAGAAATCAGACGAATCAAAACGAGAGAGAGACAGGGCCACTACAGAAGAGACCAAACGCGTCGAGTTGGAGAGCGCTTTGCAAAATGACATTGAAAGACTTCGTAAAGAGCTCGATAAGGTGAAAGGTCATCTAGGTCAAATTAGGTCGGCGAAAAATGTTGGAGATGAAGAAACCAAGAAACTGAGAGAAAGGGAAAGACAACTTCTTGATGAGATAGAAGACCTAAAGACGCAAAGTACTCCGAGAAAACGGAAATATACAAATAATCGTTGACAAATATCTATAAATGCAGTTCTTTATGCAGATTCTTCTCCTCCTATATATGACAATATATTGTGGATTTATATGTGTAATGTAGAACTAGGCTGCATGACACACACTCCGATAAAAAGCATCATGTATATGTATGCATAAGTTTATTGATTATTTCACAAAAACCTTTTATTTTTGAATACCATGTATGTTGAAAAAATATTTTGAAACAGACAAATTACAATCAACTGTTCGGTTTGAAGAACAATCATCCATGCTAAACGGTTCTTACCGAAATCTAGATAATTGAATCTCAGCCATGGGCAATAATGAAATTGCTGGAACAACATTCATTGACCATTACGCATCCTTTGATCCGGGTATTCAAGCAGCTTTGCTACGTCAATTGGAAGCATATCAGCTTGACAATTTCTCGACTGCTTGATTTTCATCATAGCTTTGTAATAGAACCAACAAGCCCACGCCTGGGAAGTTGTCAGCATCTATTATTTGGTCCAATGGTCTGTGTTAAGTTCCTTTCTATTTCTCTGGGAAGGAATTAATATAAATTATAAAAACTCCATGTCAATAATAATTATTTTCATTATGTAATTTATGTATATATTTTAAACTATTTATAAGGGCTAAACTTGAATAAGTACAATTTATAATCTATTGTTATTGTATTGATACTCAATCCTGGAATAGTCATGTTGACAACTTGTAATTCCTTGTGTTCGAGCTAATTTCGGAATTACGTCTGAAAACAATATCGGAAGGGATTATGCTTTAGATAAAAAGCGTCAAATTGCGGTTGTAGAGGTGGGATTTATGTCCTTTCTAACTTGATTTATTTTACAACGATCGCGAAACAAGCTTAAACAACTCATATTAATCACCCTCGTTTGCGCGGATGAAAGCGTAAATGTGGTAATTCGTGTGGGAGGAAACCGGAGTACCCGGAGAAAACCCACATGTCCGATCTTGTGACCATCTCAGGTCCTTCCAGCCAAAATTCCTACGGAGGTCTAGGTTTGCAAATAATTGTGTCAAAAAGAGTGTCCTATGAATAACATAGATTACATTCACCAACAATATTGGCGAAGAGAATCCTATAACGATTAATTGCCACAAACTGCACACAGTTCTGAGCATCCATTGAAGAGATATACAATGTAGTACATTTATGTTTATTACACTCCTTAACAGAGGTCTACTGTTTCTTTGCATGTTGTCTTCGTCTTTGAAAATTTTAACTTTGATTTTGTCCCTAAATGATTGTAAGGTGTATACCATTACATGTATTTGGAAGGAAGTACGGTAGTACGACATGAAAAGACTACAAGAACACTGTTTACATCCTTACAGATGGAGCACATTTATTTTAAGGTTCTACAAATCGCTGTCTAATAAGACCTATGAAATAGTATCAAAGAGTAATGGAAGATGCAGATAATGATTTGGTTTTTATCTTTTATGTATATACATTTTGTACCAATTCACATATTCCTGCTACGATCGTTCTGTGGTTTAAAGTCGCACCGACAGCTTAGGTCGTATGATTTGCTATAATAGTTGTTTTTAATGGACGAAGACCCCGGGTGTCAGGCATTTCAGGCAGGACGGGAACCGCATAGGATCGCCGAGATTTCGTAACTCATCTTAGTCGCATGAAATAATCCGACTCGCCACTGGGATTCGAACCTACACCGAGGAAGGGCAAGTTATTTGAAGTCAATGACCGTAACAACTCGACGGCGAATGCTCATACTAATACGAAATACGCGTGGAGCCGGATATAAAGAACACGAGCAGGTAACCATACACAACTCACTTCGCGTAAGAAGTACTGACTTTGTTACAACATGTAATGGCTTTCCATCACCTGCGATTTACCGATACATTGTATACTGTAAGTTTGTTTTGGAAATAATTCAAAATATAAAAAGTAAGCTCAAGTAAGACAAAACATATATTCATTAAAAAAAACACTATGTTGAGTTAGATATTTGTACAAGTCATAAGGTCAGGCGCGACATTGAAAGTTAAAATATGCCAATGTCACAGACATATATCGAATATCGTGTACCAGAAAGGAAATGGGGTGGCTAGACAAGACTGTCCCAAGTTTCATTGAGAATACACAGAAGCTTCCACTACCAATATCTGGATGTATTACGTTTCAATGCACTTTCCAGTATTCTGATTGCATAATTTGTGTTTTACGTTTATTTATCGTCGCTACCAATTGCCCATATGAGCGACGCCTCCTGTAGAGATTTGTGATTTTTGGAGGATAGTGCAATGATACAGACATAGACCCATTCCAGAGTCAGAGTTCTTTTACGTGCACGGTGTACAGCACCGACACGAGACTTCGGTTTAATGTACAATGTACCACCTGAAAGACTGTTAATTTTATTAGGATCAGACGGGGGATCGAACTTGCGATCCCTGAATTACCAGACCAGCGTGTTACCACTGGGCTACAGATCCGTCTGTTGATTACATAACGGTGAAGTAACTAATGATAGCTACGGGATAGGCAAGTTATATATAACCATTAAAATACATAGTTTTCGCGTGTCTCACGATTCTTAAACTAAAACCAGAAGCCGCGGCAAGTAAAAGCGTAAAACAGAGCAGGACGTTGCGCTAATTCCCCAAGCACAGTGGTACTGTCGTATGTCGTGCACAATTTAAGTACGGCAGTACGTGTGCATGTACACTTTTTTAAAATCTTAGCTCGATTGCGAAACAAGTTCTTTCAACTTATATTAATCACTCTCGAGACCTCATTCCTGATGGAATCCATCGCCACGAGGGAGAGAGTAGGGGTAACGTGGCATTTAAATGCCTTGCCTAAGGGCACACTCGTATCGGCTCCAGCGTGGCTAGAACTCCGGACCTGTTGCACCTGAAGCGAACGCTCATCCACTGCGCTATCACGACTTCCACGACTATACACATGTATATATAACTGTAGTCTATTTGTTTAGTTTGTTTATATGTAACTGTACTACATGTTGGCAGAGGCGAGGAGATAAGATTTAGTGACCCTGTTTTAGCTTCCATATTAAGAAAAGTTTATTTGATAACACCAATCCCATGTTTCGCTGTCATTGTGCACCACTGACTACAGGCAGAGCTAAGATGAAAGTTCGATACATATATTTTACTGTTGTTGTTAGTGTTTTCTGCGGAGCGGTTAGTATTTAAGTGTTTGTGTGTGTGTTTTACGTTTATTTATCGTTGCTACCGGTTGCCCATATGAGCGACGCCTCCTGAAGAGATCAGTTATTTTAGATTGTTGGAGGATAGTGCAATGATACAGACAGAGACCCATTCCAGAGTCTCCTCTGGTTCTTTTACGTGCACGGTGTAAAGCACCGACACGAGACCTCGGTTTAACATCCCATCTGAAAGACTGTTAATTTTATTAGGGTCAGACGGGGGATCGATCCCTGGATTACCAGTCCAGTGTGTTACCACTGTACTACAGATTAAGTATTTCTTATTTTATTTCGATTTATACCATACCAACAGTTCCAAAGGGAGTCAGCACGTTGTGGAATGGTGATAAAATGTCTTATTTTAGTGTCCTGGAGCCTCAACTAAACTAGACATTAATATACTATGAGAACACGAGAAGCCATTGTATATTATGGACGTATTAAAGATGTAGAGTTTGAAACTGAACTGTTGTGTGTTGTCACTATTCACAGGTCGTCACTATAAATCTCCTAACATGGTACTTTGGTACACATATGGCTTCTCAACGTGAAGTAATGTAACACGCTTGTGTTGACCGTAAATGCTATGTTCTACTTACTAGTATGTCCTAACAGAGTATCGTGACGAATGCAACGACCAGCGCGAGCAACTCAGCTACAGCTACGACAGGCAACATAGTCAGCCACCATAGCACTGCGAATACGCCAACCGACACAACCAAAGCTGCAATTATAACTACGTCCGACACCAGTAACCAGGGTGTAGTTAAATCGACTCCGAGTTCCGACAGTCAGCTTGTATCCATTAGCGGCAAGCTTGTCCGGCTGATTGACAACTGCACTGTAGGAGATACTTCCACCTGTCACGATGGATACTGCTGCACCAAAAAGGTAGAACTACTTACACTTATATGTTGATTGTTCCTAACAGGGAACTAATAATATATACATGCCTTATAGATAACAATCTTAAAGAAAGTGAATTAGCAAACGTACATGTATGTACATTGTAGCCGATCCAGAACATGGTACATAATCCAGGCTATGTCGGCTATCGTTTCAGTGTATGGTGTATAATCCAGGCTATGTCGGCTATCGTTTCAGTACATGGTACATAATCCAGGCTATATCGGCTATCGTTTCAGTACGTAGTACATAATCCAGGCTATCGTTTCAGAACATGGTACATAATCCAGGCTATGTCGGCTATTGTTTCAGTACGTAGTACATAATCCAGGCTATCGTTTCAGAACATGGTACATAATCCAGGCTATGTCGGCTATCGTTTCAGTACGTGGTGTATAATCCAGGCTATGTCGGCTATCGTTTCAGTACATGGTGTATAATCCAGGCTATGTCGGCTATCGTTTCAGTACATGGTGTATAATCCAGGCTATGTCGGCTATCGTTTCAGTACATGGTACATAATCCAGGCTATGTCGGCTATCGTTTCAGTACATGGTACATAATCCAGGCTATATTGGCTATCGTTTAAGTACATGGTACATAATCCAGGCTATATCGGCCATCGTTTCAGTACATGGTACATAAGCCAGGCTATATTGGCTATCGTTTCAGTACATGGTACATAAGCCAGGCTATATCGGCTATCGTTTCAGTACATGGTACATAATCCAGGCTATATCGACTATCGTTTCAGTACATGGTACATAAGCCAGGCTATATCGGCTATCGTTTCAGTATTCAGTACGTGGTGTATAATCCAGGCTATGTCGGCTATCGTTTCAGTACATGGTGTATAATCCAGGCTATGTCGGCTATCGTTTCAGTACATGGTACATAATCCAGGCTATGTCGGCTATCGTTTCAGTACATGGTACATAATCCAGGCTATATTGGCTATCGTTTCAGTACATGTTACATAATCCAGGCTATATCGGCCATCGTTTCAGTACATGGTACATAAACCAGGCTATATTGGCTATCGTTTCAGTACATGGTACATAAGCTAGGCTATATCGGCTATCGTTTCAGTACATGGTACATAATCCAGGCTATATCGGCTATCGTTTCAGTACATGGTACATAAGCCAGGCTATATCGGCTATCGTTTCAGTACATGGTACATAAGCTAGGCTACATTGGCTATCGTTTCAGTACATGGTACATAAGCCAGGCTATATCGGCTATCGTTTCAGTACATGGTACATAAGCCAGGCTATATCGGCTATCGTTTCAGTACATGGTACATAAGCCAGGCTATATTGGCTATCGTTTCAGTACATGGTACATAATCCAGGCTATCGTTTCAGTACATGGTACATAAGCCAGGCTATATCGGCTATCGTTTCAGTACATGGTACATAAGCCAGGCTATATCGGCTATCGTTTCAGTACATGGTACATAAGCCAGGCTATATTGGCTATCGTTTCAGTACATGGTACATAAGCCAGGCTATATTGGCTATCGTTTCAGTACATGTTACATAATCCAGGCTATCGTTTCAGTACATGGTGTATAATCCAGACTATATTGGCGACAGACCTGTATACCAACTCGAGTGTAAGCCACTGAGAAAGACTGGCGAGTATTGCTACTATGCAACACCCGAACAATTTTGTCCATGTGTTTCACATTGTCATACCAATGGATTTTACGGAACTTGTAGGTAAGGGCTAAAATAACATGTTTGCTTCGAAAGATCCGATCATATAGCTAAATTCTTGAATCCTACGACAGACTCCCGATTACACAGATGCGTCCTGCATACCAGGTGAGTGTCGATTTGAATAAATAGTTCTGACGTCACTGTTGTTCAAATATCAATACTATCAGCAGGTTATAATCACATTTCCACCATATCTGATATATGTGTTGTTTTTCTTTATTTTTTAAATATATTTAAATGCAAACATATTTCCCCATTTTTTTCATTTGTTTTTTATTTGCCTTTTTACGTATCAAAGCCCGTACTTTAGTTTAATTAAACGTTTGAATGACATTCTGGTGCGAGCCGTTTTCTAATATTGGCAACACCTGTTACCCAAACCATTTGTTTTATCAATTTACATATACATGTAGCACCATTTGATGTATTGTAGTTATGCTATTGTATAATACATGCATGTGAAAAATACAATACCATATGATTAAACTAACACTATTTGGAGGAAGGTGCTTTCCATTAACTACCAAACAACAGCAGTAACCATTGACCTGTTTGGGACTTACTGTCTGTCATATGGCGACTCTCCCGCTACTAAAAAGAATAAATGAAACACTTCCCTGTGATGCCCCTCCGAACAGTTTTCCAGGAACTGAACAGGCACCGGGTAGAATGACCGACTTTCCGCAAGTAAAATAGATAACGTCCTCATTCTGAAGAGATTACCAGTGGGATTTGAACCTACAAGCGACGAGCGGCAAATGATTTGAACCTACGACGGTAACCACTCAGCTACGAAGGCATTTACTAGCCGTATGTGAATGTTGAGATCCATTTTTGTTTTACCAAAGTGCTGCGACAAAGACGAACATACCGTCCAGTCCAGCTGTGAATACTGAAGTTGTCACTACGTCCGGCCCCAGTAGCAATGGTGCATTTAAATCTACTCCAAGTTCCGGCAGTCAGCTAGTAACTATTGGCAGTAAGCTTGTCAGGCTGATTCACAACTGTACCGTCGGAGATGCTACAACCTGTCATTACGGGTACTGCTGCACCAAAAAGGTAGATGACTTTTTAATGATGCATTCCTGTTGGAAAAAAATATTATTTCGAATTTGGCCGAAAATCGTTTGGTTTTTCCGCAGCCGCTCACATTCTAGTCACGTAATCATAACTTTAAAACAAGTTTTAAAAATAGCGCTACATTAACATCAACGATCGTTCCCACGTGACTTGTCAATGTTGTGGGAATCAAAAGTTAACACATTTGTATCCAGTTCCATCCGCTTAGTAAATCGCAATAGCGAAGATCTGAATGTGCAGAAATCAGTTTTAGCATCTCGTTTCAGTACATGGTACATACCCCATGCAATATCGGCTATCATTACAGTACATGATGTATACTACAGACTATGGTATACTGTCTATCTATACTA